>JBBPBS010000577.1:2040603-2098187 GCA_037974835.1 Cicer judaicum | reverse complement strand
CCCCTACCTCCAATGCATGGAGCGCCACCCCCACCACCTCCAATGCTTGTAGCACGAGCACCACCTCCTCCGCCACTCCCAGGTGGTCAAGGCCCACCTCCTCCGCCACTTCCAGGTGGTCGTGGCCCACCTCCTCCTCCACCTCCGGGTAGTCAAGGCCCACCTCCTCCACCACCTCCAGGTGGCCGAGGTCCACCTCCACCACCTCCTCCTGGAGGTCAAGCTCCTGGTGCTCCTGCACCTCCTAGACTTCCAGGTGGTGCACCTCCACCACCTGGGGGTGATCCTAGAGGGAGAGGGCGTGGACTTGCACGTCCTACAGGTGCTAGTGCAGCGGCACCCCGACGATCCTCCTTAAAGCCTCTTCATTGGAGTAAGGTAACAAGGGCACTGCAAGGAAGTTTATGGGAAGAATTACAAAGACACGGAGAAACTCAAATGTAATTTGACATGTCTATTACTGCAAGATTTTGTTGAGTCTTTTCAATTTTCTATAATTAAACATTTCACCCACGTTTTCAATATCCTTCTGGTTGTAATGATCGGTTTTACATTCTATCTTAGTGGACAAGACTTTGACGTTTCAGAGTTAGAGAAGCTTTTTGCTGCAAATGTTCCAAAACCTGCAGCTTCTGGGGGTAAAGCTGGGCAGGGCAAAGCTGCAGGATCCAAAACTGACAAAGTCACCTTGGTATTTTTCTGTACAGTCTGGAAATATGATATTCTAAATTCTCCTTGTGTGATGTAATTTGATGGTTTCACTTGTTTTTTCCTTTTGGAAATGTATATGGCCTTCATATTAAAGTTGGAATCTAATACCATTGTTTTGAATACCTAGTAATTTATTCATATAAGAAGTCATTTTCACTTTAATATGACTTTGAGTTGTTAGGTATTTGTTTTTCGATAATGAAGGAAACAAATGTACAATTTTCTTAAGTTTTATTATGCCAAGAAAAATATCGAGCATTCCTTTGTACATAAAGTGTTGAATTTGGATGAACTTATTGAATTCATCTCTTGGACTTTTTATTTTAATGTTGTCATTTGTTCATTGTCGTCTCTTCTATGTCATGCAAATTAAAACTCAGATAATATGAAGATGCAAAGTGGTGCATTTTTTGGTTGTTACTGCAAATATATATTTTAAACCCATTGATTTGATATTTGTTTGGTAATTTGCAAGTATCTAATCAATAATTTGTGTATTTGTATACTTAATTGTAGGTTGACCTAAGGAGAGCCTATAATACTGAAATTATGCTCACAAAAGTTAAGATGCCACTTCCTGATATGATGGTAAGTTGACACTTTGAAATTTCTTAATTCATGTCAGCTATTTTTGTAGTATAAATATGAAAGCTTGGATTTTTTTTTTGATAATGCACACTATAATGAATGACCGTATTTGATTTTGCATGAAATATAAATAAAAATTTCTAGAATTTTATTTTGTAGTCTTGTGTCTATTACAAAGTGAGGGAGGAAAGGGAGATAGGTTTTAAGTTGTGCAAATGAAATGGAGAGATGCTTCAAGCGGTGCTTGTAATCAAAAGATGTCTTTGAAAGAAATATTCTACCGCATATCATAATATTGACAATACTTTATGCTGCTGGATTGAATGTTGGATGATTAAGTGCATGATCAAGTGCCTAAAAGAGCATAGGTCAAATGTTGTAGAGTTGAGAATGTTGCAGTGAATGAGTGGGACATGTATGAAAAGATAAGATGAGGAAATTAATTTATTAGAGAGAAAGTAGGAGCAACACTTATGATGATAAAATCTAATTCAAGAAAATAGATGAACTAGTAAAAAGAATAATCAGATAAAGGATATCCCAACAAATAGAGGTAGAGGAAGATAAGGGAAAGCTAAGAGAAACAGTTATAAAAGGCTTGGATCTAAATGCTCTTGTTGAGAGGGATCCATGTGTATAAAATACACAATGGAGCTATGTCATAAAGACTTGAAGCAAAAAATACAAAAATTAACAATGATCTCATTTCAATAATTACATTATATTTTTCATAAAAAAATAATAATAATTACATTACACTGTACAAAGTACAATCATTCTATTTACATTCTATTTAACAGGCCTTTCTGAAAACTTGCTTTATGGAAAAAAGACAATGTTATTATTTTCTCTATATAGACAATGTCACCTAGTGGAATTTTTTTATGTTATTCTAGTTGCATTAGGATGATTCTCAAAATAGCTTAACATTATCAAACTTCTCAAATCTCCACCTATAACCTTTTCAATTTTCTAACTAATATTTTGTTTGGAACCTTTCTTCAAGCACGAAAGAATTCCTAGAATAATTGTGTAAAGAATGATTCAAAGGCATAAAGATAAAGATTACAAACAACATGATGATTTCCTATTCATGTGGTGATTCAGAGGAGCACTCTCCTTTCTCACTACAGAACTCTCTAGTTTACAACTTAATTTATAAAGCTATCTTTCCCCTCTATCAATAGAGCTATTAAAGACTTTCTATGAATAACTATAATAACAACTCTTAACAACCACCTAACAAACTCATCAACTTACTAACCAACTCTAATTATCCTATATTCTTTATCCTAACAAAATTAATATTCTCAGGCTGCAGTACTGGCTATGGATGACTCAGTATTAGATGCTGATCAAGTGGAAAATCTTATTAAATTTTGTCCTACAAAAGAGGAAATGGATCTTTTGAAGGTGAAGAATAAGAACTTATACATAATTCTTACATCTTGTTTTGGCGATTAAGTTTTCTCATTACTGGCATTTGCTGTTATTATAACTTGTCCTTTGATTTGTTTCTTTTCTTCTAAATTTTATTCATCTTGATTATGATTATTTAGGCATACACTGGTGACAAGGAGAATTTGGGAAAGTGTGAACAGGTCTGTGATTGATTTCTTTTGACCAAAGTATAATGTAGTAGTTGTATGATGAAAAATGTCAGCATATAGAACTTATAGACAGTTCCTTTGACATATCCATAGCTGATTCATGTATTGGTGCTTTCCAATTTGTGTGAAGGATGATTGGGTTGTCCAGAAAGTACAGTTTTCCAGTGTCTAAATGATAGGATATAATAAACTACCGATACTCTGATTTAAGAATAATACTAAAAGCAGTAAATATAAAACTATCTGGTGCTTTTGATTTGTTTGGAATTCACATCTCGCATAAAACCTGGAAGTGAGGCGGGTGGTGAGAAGTACGAAAAAACTAGGTAGCCTGCTACCATTAAATAGGAGCAGATTGGTTGTGAGAAACTGATTGGCTGAATGGAAATTGAACCCTAATAATTGAGAATACTTGTTATAAATAGCCATGATAACAGCTTGGTTGCTGATTCCTGGTGGTGGCATGTGGAAGAAAAAGTTATTTTCTTCTTACTATTCTCCACTTATTAGTATTTTGACGTGGAATGATAGAAAACTTAGACACAGTACAAGTATGACAGTGGAGAATTGAATGGAAAATGGATTATTTTATATATAAAGTCCGATAATAGTGATCAATACACAAGATTAGGAAATAACCAGAGCAAGAATGCTTCTTCCAGAGAGTATACTCTCCTAAACAACACAATAGAATTCTCAATACCCTCTCTCTCCTTCTACTCAGGCTAATAATAACTTCCTAACTGCCCCACCACACCATGGGGTCTTGTAACCCACGGTAACTGCTTCCCACTCTCCCCTGGGCCCATTTTCTTTCTCCTTGAATATACTCTCCATATAGCAGGCCTTGTAGGGTCATGGCCCACATTCACAATTGTTGAAAATAAAATATTAGTATGTAAATAAATAGAAATTCTGTAAATATTCTTATCGTCTATAAGTATTCCTATCATGTGTATTTATCACATAAAGTTTATATAAAGAACTTTCACTGTGTAGTTGAAATACACGGGTTATTCAACATGTCGCTCAATATTTTCTTCTCATTCAACATGGTATCAGAGCGTGTCGAGAGACAACCTTGATCTTCAACTACCTGGTGGACCTGTTGTCTCCGGTGAATTTTTTTTTTTTTTTAATTTTCGGCAAACCGTGTTCTCAATTCCGGTTTCCCACCTCCCTATCTTTGCTACGTTGTTCCCTCAATTTTTTCTAGCCACCCACGCTCTGCCGTCATTGCTGCAGCTATCTTCGACGACCTTTTTCGACGAAAAACCACCCTAGCAGTGTTGTACACTCCATATCAGCCCACCCTTAACGTGCATCGTCAAAACGCCTCCCACACGCGCCACCCTCTGCCACCGCGCGTGACGGCGAGTCCATCATCCGTTCACAATGCTGCTTCTTCAGTTGCACTTGCCTCAACCTTCTGCTTCCATATCTGCCCTGAGTTTTCAGTTTCGAGTCACAGATATACGAGTTCCAGTTGAAACATCCCCTGTTTTCTTGGTTTGGACCCGTTTTTTGGCACTCTTCATCGATTATGACGTCCCTGTTTGAAACAAAGAGCATCTTTACCAACTACATCACCTCTCCTCTCTTTGTCATAAAATTGAACGGATCAAATTACGACAGTTGGACCGTCGACATCAAACTATGGATACTTAGTCAAGGTTACGAGGATCATGTCATTCAAAATCCTTAAAAAGTGGTTGCGGCTGAAACATCAAAATGGAAGTAGATTGAAACCACACGAACCTTACTTCTCCATGGTAATGTTCCATTCCATTTTTGGTGGGATGCAACCTTAACAGCATGTTACCTTATCAATCGTATGCCGTCTTCTATCATTGATGGCAATATATTCGGTCCTCTTTCCCCATACCCCTCTTCACCCACTACAACCTCGTGTCTTTGGGTCCACGTGTTTTGTTTACAATTTATCTTCTGGTTTGGAAAAACTGTCAGCTTGATCACTCAAGTGTGTCTTTCTTGGATATCATCGATCCCAAAAGAGCTATCATTATTCTCCTACACTACACCAATACGTTACATCAATTGATGTTACCTTTTTCGAGTCTGTACCATATTTTGGGCCAACCCATATAGCTACTAAGCCCCATCAAGACATTAATCTTGAATCTCCTCAGGTAGTTATTCCTATTCGGCCCACTCTTAGTCCTAACGAACCTGACGAGTTTGCCTCCCAACCTGCAGGACCACTACAAACATATCATCATTGTCGCCCATCCTTTGTTGTGCCTGTTCCTGTTCCCATTACTGACTCTCCTCCGACGCCACCACCGGATCTGACAGTCTTCTAGAGCTTGGTTTGGCAGATTTAGCTTGGTAGTACAAAAGTTTGGTATGATTTGTAATGAAGCAACTTTGTATTTTATCGTCACTCAGCCCAAGGGTGCATCTATCTTATTGTTTATATGGATGACATTGTCATAACTGATAGTGATCAACAAGAAATACTCCAGTGGAAACAACATCTTTTAAATCAGTTTCAAACTAAAGAGCTCGGTAAACTCCAAGGTGACCTTGTAATTTCACAAAGAAAATATGCTATGGATATTCTTGAAGAAATAAGTCTGTTAAATGCCAAGCCAGTTGATACTCCTATGGATCTAAATGTCAAACTCCTATCTAATCAGGGGGAGCCTCTATCAGATTTAGGAAGATATACGAGATTGATTGGAAAATTAAACTATCTCACAATCATCCGTCTTGACATTTCCTTTGCTGTCAGCGTGGTTAGTTAGTTCTTAAATTCTCTTTGCCATGAACATATGCATGCTTTAATCCGCATTCTTAAATACATCAAAAGTGCACCTGGAAAAGGTCTTATTAATAAAGATAGAGGACATACTCAGATAGTTGGTTGGGTAGGCTCACCCATTGATAGACGATCAATGTATGAGTATTGTGTACTTGTTAGAGGAAATTTAATATCTTGGAAGAGCAAGAAATAAAATTTTGTAGCATGGTTCAACATCGAGGTAGAATACAGAGTCATGACACTAGTAACATGTGAACTCATCTGGTTGAAACAGTTACGAAAAGAACTTCAATTTGCAGAGGCCAACCCAATGACACTAATATGTGATAATCAAACTGCATTGCACATTGCCTCAAATCCTGTTTTCCATGAGAGGACCAAACATATTGATATTAGATTGCCATTTTGTTAGCGAAAAGATCAAATCGGGCGACATCATCATTAGTTTTGTCAATTCTAATGATGTGTTGGCAAATGTTTTTACTAAGTCATTGCGAGGTTCTAGAATTAGTTATATATGTAACAAGTTGGGTGCATGTGATTTATATTCTCTAGCTTGAGGGGGAGTTTTGAAAATAAAATATTAGAATGTAAATAAATAGAAAGCCTGTAAGTATTCCTATCATCTGTAAGTATTCCTGTCATTATGTGTATTTATCGCATAAAGTCTCCGCAGTGTAGTTGAAACACATGGGTTATTCAACATGTCTCTCAATATTTTCTTCTCATTCAACAACAATCTTCCCAGCATCATTAGGAATAGGTGCTCTATCATTGGATTATAAATACATTATTTTGATCTTTGTCAACTCAAGAACTTTTTGCAAGTAATCTGATAGAAATTGGTACTAATCATAGAAATATAAAAGGAAATAATTGACTTTTATTGAATAATTCTGATTAGCATTGGCCAGTATTTAATTACAAAGGGATATCTGGTTTTACAATTACAAGAGATAAATTAAAGGAAAATCAAGGACAGATACAATAGTTTCCTCCTGAAATTCAAGAATTAGAGAGTTAGGTCTCTCCCAATCAATATTAAATCCCAAATAATTGTCTACCCCCTTTTCCAACAACTTCCCTATATATTATAGAATTCTGCAAATGCATAACTGTCAAAATACAATGCATAACTGCCATAAATACAATACATGACTGCCTGATTATTTGATGCACTTGGCCCAACCTCCTTGAGTCTCCAATTATAATGTTTATTAATTATTAATTATTAATAAGTGGTCTAACATAATAATATTCTTATATACATTAGTAATGTTTCAGTTCTTTTTGGAGCTGATGAAAGTGCCACGAGTGGAGTCGAAATTAAGAGTATTCTGTTTCAAGATTCAGTTTCAGTCTCAGGTTTGCTGTTGTCTGTAATAATTTTCTGAATTTATTGTGGATTTGGTTTCATGCTTTCCTTATATTTATTCCACTTTCTGCAGATTACAGAGTTTAATAAGAGTTTAAATATAGTGAACTCTGCTTGTGAAGAGGTACTTTTGCTTATGAATCTAGTAAACATTTTGTTGCTTGTATATTTTTGACCTTGTGCATCTTGTCTTCATATAGGTCCGAAATTCACTCAAACTGAAGGAGATTTTGAAGAAAATCCTTTATTTGGGTAATACATTGAATCAAGGAACCGCAAGGGGTATGTCTTTTTAATCATAGAAGTGTCTTTGTTCTCTTTCATTTTTCGATATACAAAACATATATAGTGCTAGCTCTCTCTTTAACATTTAGATAGTCATTTTCTCTTCATTTTGTTGCATATATATAGTATAAATGTCCTTCTAATAGGTAATTGAGGCAAAATGTTTCCACTTTACAGGGTCTGCTGTTGGATTCAAGATGGATAGCCTTTTAAAGCTCACTGACACTCGTGCTTCTAACAGTAAAATGACATTGATGCATTATCTTTGCAAGGTACGAGTCTTATTTGCAATAATGAAGATATTATTTGGTGGCTTAATTTCTTGGTTTTTATTTTTCTTTTTACACTTCAGGTCCTAGCTGAAAAGTCTCCTGCACTCCTTGATTTTCATCTTGACCTTGTTAGCATAGAAACTTCCTCTAAGGTAACAATTTATTTTTAGTGCTTCATGTCATAAAACTAAAGGTCAACTTTACTTTGTTACCATGATTTTTTGGTTGGTCAAGTTTCACTTTCCCCCTTGCATTTGCAAAAAACATCCCCTTCTGTTTTAATGATTTTTTCAATGGCGCACCTGTCCTTCATAATAAAGTTTATCTCCTTATAGGTTGGGAAGCACAGGCTTAGAGTTAGAATGTCACATATGAAATCACCATAAGGAAACAAAAGAAGAGAGATTGTCCAGTAAATTTTGCAAATGACATTCTTTTAAAAAATCATATTGTAAGCCTTTTTCAAATTGAGAGACAAGTGCAAAACCAATGATATTAGGTTTTGGGCCTAACACAATTACACAAAGCAGACTTGTGAGGAGATAGATGCCTACGACTTATAATCACTATTATGCCACATCAATTTCTACTGTGGCACTCATAGTTGTCAATATTGGTCTGGAGCCGCACTGTCGCGCCGGAGCGGAGCATTGCCGCCCTCAGATGCCTTGGAGCATCTCATTATGGTGTAGCAGCCATCACAGCCTGAGAAGCGTCACGTCGTAACATTGGTAGTGGGACACGGCAGTGAAATAGTGTTGTTGAAAGGCGGCCACAACAATGCCATGGTGGAAATCGGTGGTGGAAATTTGACTTTCCATCATACAATGGCCGTCGCATGGCAGATTTGATAAAGCGAGCAATGGCAGCTATTTTTTGCATGGCGGTTGTGGCGCTGCTGACGGCTATGGCCAAAATCCTTTGAGAAACTAGAGGAAAAGGGTTTTATTTTATGACCCAACCTGGAAAACTAAGGCCTAATAGAGAAAACCCTAAAATAAGAGGTTGGCGCAGTAATCCGAGCCACAAAAAAGGTTAAGGCCCTATTGCAAAAACCCTAAAAATAAGTTCGCAACGTAGCCTTTGACTTTCTCACTTGTTTTTTTTTTTCTGTAATCTTTCCGTTTCTTGTTACCAATTCCTCTTTCTTTTCCATTTTCTCCTCTGTTTTTTGTTCCGCTTTTTGTTTGTCGAAGCCTGTCCTGTTTTTGGTTTTCTCCTTTGGTATTTTTTGCAGCAAGTTTGCTAGTAGTGGAGGAATTTCTAGGGTCAAAAGACATCAAATAGGAATAACAGGAGATGCACTTTCTTGTACTAAAACACCAAAGGATGTTGTACCGATTTCGACGGAGTGATTTCATTTTTCAGCAATTATGTATTTACTAGTATAAACTGTATAATAATTTCTAATAAATAAATAGCGGTCGCTCTGCTCCCACACTATTACCTATTCCGCTTTTGGAGTTGGCCACTCCGCTCCACAGTCTGGGATTGGCAACTATGATGGCATTCTCAACACTCCCAACAATCAGGATTTAACATCCATTGTTTAACTGCGTGGCCCGATATCTAGTAGCCCAACGGATTCAGGATAGTTTTTGATATTATTTTAAAATTTGGGTTAAGCCTAACTTTGGGTACATGGATCTTCACACTTATATTGTCTTAGCCCATAGTCATCCAATTTAAGACTATCACAACTCCACATTGCATTTTACTATAATCTCTGCCTCAAGTGTTCGTCTCCATGTTGCTATACTCTCCCTCAAGCGAAAGCCTTGCCTAGTTACGAGTGTACCGACAAACTATTGGACCAAGCCCAAATGCAAATTATTGTCCATTAACACTCGTCACAACAAAACCGTCATCCCAAGTGGAGGAAACTTGAGAGAGAAAATAGGGATGAACTCTAATCAATGGGTTAAAGTGAGATACCTAAATCGACTAACCCCACACCTTGATCTAAAAGGGGGGCTATGCATGCTGCTTAGCTATGCTACAAGGCTACAAAACCAAATTGATTTGGAAGTCAAGGAAGCTTTGTAAGCTTTTATTAGGCACTATCTATAGTCCATGTTTGAATTGGATTTGTGACACATGGTGCTGACATGGGAAAAAAGTGTGGTCGGCGCAAATGACAAAGCGTGATGAAAGACTTGTATTGGTTTTGGGCAACTTAATCAATCCTGCAAGCCATCTAGGGATGTTACAAATGATATAAAAGCGGGACTACTCGGTACAATGTGGTTTGAGGATAAATTAGGCGGATGCTGGTGGGCATGTGACCTCTAGTGCGATGAGACGAGGACGAGGACGAGGAGTGTCTTTAGTTTCAATGGCACATCCAAAGAGCGTCCATAGCAGCCGCAATCGTGTATTAGGGTTGCGGCCGTCGCGGCCTTGATAGTGACGGAATAGCAGAGAAGATGAAGCCCGATCTTTGGGAAAAAATGCACAACAGTAATTGCCATACAAATTGTCTAAAATTATTTTAATCCGTTTAGGGTATTTTTAATACTTTTTGTCTTTTTGTAGTCAATATTTTATTATAAAAATTTATTGTTGAAAATTAATATTTTATTATAAAAAAGGCTGACCATCTCTTGAGCACGTGCCCTATTTTCATGAGAAGAGAGATTTTTTAAGGAATAAGAGAACATAGATGACAAAAGTACGAAATGAAACGATGGTCTTCTTATGTTTCTTTCTCCACTGGCCACTTGTCTTCTCTCATCGACCACTTCTCTTCTCTCATGGATCACTTCTCTTCTCCACTGTGCTCTTCTTTCTTCTTCAGTTCTTTTTTTCTATGTACCATTCTTCATCCACGTACACATCATTCCTGTACTTTATCTTTCCATTTATGTTTCAGCCATTCCCTTATCCCTTTGTTATGGTATAAATTGCTTCTAATGTTCCCTTAAACTTCGACTTAGTGGCCGCTACGCTGTAGCGTTTTGAGAGTCGGTTGCTACGCTGCGCAATCTGCTACTGACTACATAGTTATTGATTGCATGGGTGAATATACTGAACATACATTGAAAGGAGAGGGATCAAGAGATTGTGCAAGTCTATGATTGCATACTTAAGGACGACATCAAGGAATTAATTAGCACTACTAGTGTCAACAAGATGCATCTTCTTTTCGATAGGACATCAAAAATCCATAGTTAAGCATGTTTGACTTGGTGCACCTGTGGAATTAATGACCTTTTAGGAAGTTTTCAAAAAGTGAGTGAGTGACAAAGCACGTTGAAAATATTCATGTTGATTTGTGGGCACCATAATCAATCCTGCAAGCGGTTCCCCAGGACATTACAGGGTTTTCCCAATAAACCCTCTCACACCCAACATTCTTGGCCTTGGTGTGCGAATAATTTGGCGGGTGGACCAACAACAAATCTAAGATAAATTTGATTTCACCTTAGATTTTAGATCCAACTCAACCCTACAAAACCAACTTGTAAAGGGAGAAATTCACACTTCTTATCACTATTCACTATTCAGGCCATATCACTATCTCAATAAGTAAAATCCTTTAAAATAGGATTTGTGTTTTGTTTGTGGTGGAGAAAATGATACTTTCAAGAGTTTGTGAGTCTTCAAATTTTGGTTGGGTCTAACTCAATTCCTTAATATCAGCTTGTAAGGTGAGCGATACCTCCAACTTATGAATACATTTTAAGATCATATCTCATCCAATGTGAGACTCTCAACACACACCCTTCATGCCTTAGACTGGACATTTGGAGTGCGACCTGAGTGGCATGATAGCTGGTGGCCAACAAATCTTAGATAGGCTCTAAAACTATCTTAAGATTTTGGTTGGTCCTAACTCAATCTTGCAACACTAACTTGTAAGGTGAGAGATGCCTCCCATTTACGAATACATTTACAAACCATATCTCATTTAATGTGAGACTCTCAATAGTTAGTTTAAAAACCTTTTAAAATCTAAGTTTGAAACTTTTGATATTGATGCATGTAGGAACAAACTATAGGACTTAAAATATTGTAACCATTTTGAAGACTCTTGCAAAAATTATGAACTCACTTTTTAATCATTTTTTAGTTATGTTAGTTAATCATGGATAAATGTTAGTAGTTAAAGCATAAAAAGAGTACACACAAGATTTATACTTGTTTGCCCCCGCCACCCACATTTGTCTCTGCACCAAATTAGTCACATATAAGACTTGCATATTTCTCATTCCTTGAGCTAGTTTTTTGAACCTTGTCAATCAGCAAACTGACCCTTTAAATGGTGGTTGTTTTTCCAATAAAATAATTAGTAACAGTTTTCAATGGCGGCGGGCAAAATGCAAAACACATGTTAAAATGTGGATCATGAGGTGGAAAACAGAAATTGGAAGAGATGACACAATGGGGGAGAGAATCTGTACATGCTAAAAAGATGACACTCATTGAGAAGAATCTGAACATGCTGAAAAGATGACAATGAAGAGGATATTCTAAACATTGGAAGATGATCTCAGCAGAGAGGTTCTAAACACGTCAGAAGGTTGACACAACAGTGTAGAGCTTCTAAATACCAACAAAGAGAAAACTTGGGAGAGATAAAAACATTTAAATTTGTGTACTACTGGAAGAATAAAGTCTCAAATTTTGTAGAGTTTCAGACTTTGGGGAGCTTTGCAACATAACGAGACAGGTCACAGTATCTTATAGGGTTTAAGATAGAGGGAAGAGAAAGAATAAAGACTTTGAATGATGAATATGATTTGATGATACAAAAAAGATTGAGCACTAACACTTTTTAATACAAGACAACAAATCCTAATTAAATATGGAAAGAAATCATGACAACAACCAAGAGATAATCTAAGATAAAGTTAATGCTAAGAGATAATCTAAGATACATTAAAATAATATAAAGCTGTTATAAGTTATATTTGTTGAACGAGAGAAAATGAGAGAGGCATATGATGAAACTGTGTTTGAACTACACAATGGAGTTGGTTTTATATAGACTCAAGACAATAAATACAACAATAAATATAGGAGATACTATTCCTATTTACATGATATGATGTGATATGATATGCAATAAATAGAAAGATCATAAATGTTTTTAACAATACAATATTCATATCTTCATATAATATGAACATATCCTCTAAGAAAAATAAATATAATTAGATGAAATTCAACACTTTCAACCAATGGGGCCAAATAAATTCTCTAGGGTGGCTTGATGGGTGATAGATAGAGCACTGGTGAAGTTGGAAGCCCTGATTCAGCAGATAATAGGAAAACAAGCAATGAACTGTGGCAGGAGGATGATTGATGGGGCCTCGAAATTGTAAAGGGAGGACGGATCTGAGACAAGGGCTGCCGAGTGCCGGTTATCAAAGTGCTCGACCGACTTCCCCATCACACCACACTCCTCATATTCCCCCGTATTCCCTCCCATTAGCAGTAACTAACTTAACAACTCAACCCGTGCCCTTTTTTCCTTTTCCTTCCTTACCCTTCTTCCTATACTCACATTAATCTCTCAGGGCTTTCCTTCCTGTTCCCTCATCTGGGATTTTCTCCCCATGGGTCGCATCATGCACATTGTAATTGTAGCCCTCAAAACGCCTATTGAGTTAACTTGGTACACATATTTCTTTCTTTCACTCTTAATAGATGGTGCGTTTTGCCAGGTGTTGAAGGTTTAAACAGGTTGGTTGCTTAAGTTAAAACCTTGAAGGGAAATTAACCAATGGGAACTGGCTAACTTTCAGTATTAGTTAATGGAGTTGAAATAAATATTGATTATCCATTCTTGATCTTGCAGATACAATTGAAGTCATTAGCAGAAGAAATGCAGGCAATCACCAAGGGATTAGAAAAAGTAAACCAGGAGCTTGCTGCATCTGAAAATGACGGTCCAGTGTCTGACGTTTTCCGTAAGGTGTTTAGCATTTTTGTGTTTGCTTATTGATTCTTCATTATATCATGAAAAAAGTATAATAATATGTAAAGAATTTCCGTGTCTAAACTTAATTCATGATATTGTCTTTTCTGTATCATGGAGGTAATTACATCAGTGATTTAAATGAAGTTATAATAAAAAGTGAAGAGTAAATTTGGAGAAGTATATTTGAGTGTTGCCACAAAGGTTTAGAATTGAACAACAGAATCCCAGAAGAAGCTCAAACTGAAAGTGCTCTAACTTGCAACTGAAAGGAAGGAAACCGTAATTCTCTCTTTCTCAAATAACTAATAGCCTTGTTGTAAAGGAAGTTTTATGTTCTTCCAAATTTTTAACTATGACGGGTGTCAAAGAGGTCTTTGGTTCAGACAGAAAACTCGTTATAATGGTTCAGACAGAAAACTCTTGTTGAGGCAAATAAAACTTTTTTATGCAAATACTTTTTAACAATCTTCACTATAATGGTAATATGCATGTGGAGCACTGTTGTTTTTGGCCCTATGTAAGTTATTGAGTATGTACCAAACCAACTCACTAAATGCTCAAGCTGTCGAGTAAGGTAGACAAATGATTTTATATTACATCTCTAACATGCCCCCTTATACAAAATGGTTTTGAAACTTGTATGATGCAACGGCTCACCTACCGTGTGCTGAATTTGACTTTATTAGAAGAATAGGGGTAGCAAGGATCAACCTCTAAATAGTACTTACCATAGAGGCTCTGGTACCATATCACAAACTACCTCGCAAACGCTTAAGCTATTAAATGATGGCACACAAATACTTTTTGTATTATGCCTCTAACAGGTTATTCACACGATATGTCTGCCTCTGCTAATGTTGTCTTGCATAAACATTGAGCATGTGTCAAAAGACAATTAAGGAGTGCTCTAATTTCCTTTAGAAATGAGCGACTTTTTCATCACATTGCATCCATGAAGCTAATCCTGGCTTATATGGTTTGCCATCTGGTTTGCGTTTTATGTGCATTTGACTCACTTTTGTTTTTTCTTTACAGACATTGCAAGAATTCATTAATGTAGCCAAGTCACAGGTGGATTCTGTAACACGCCTATATTCTGAAGTGGTAATATACTTAA
This sequence comes from Cicer judaicum, assembly GCA_037974835.1. Classification (NCBI taxonomy): domain Eukaryota; kingdom Viridiplantae; phylum Streptophyta; class Magnoliopsida; order Fabales; family Fabaceae; genus Cicer; species Cicer judaicum. The sequence goes on along the minus strand of JBBPBS010000577.1, from coordinate 2,083,518 downwards.
CCTTCTTTTAGGTAGATTATGAGTTGGTATAGAGGGATATAAAAAGATTGTGTTATTTGTCTGTGGACAGGGTAGAAATGCGGATGCACTTGCACTGTATTTTGGTGAGGATCCTGCCCGTTTTCCATTTGAACAAGGTAAGTTGATCATTATTACTTGTCGTTGGTATGTACGATGTATTCCGCCATGCCATCATCTTCCTAATGGTGACTTTAATTTATCAGATTTAAATCTATTTAACTGATGTTTTGGAGGAATTGCATTTTACCAACCTTTTCTCTTGTGTTACATTTATGGTTGGGACAAGTATTTATTTTTTAAGAAATTTTGCTAATTTGGAAGTGTGTTTTACTTGTCTCTGGGTTTAGGAAATAGGTTTCGCCGTACCCACTATTGTGTTCTTAATGGAATCTTCTGTGAGCTTCAAAAACCTCTTCTTGTGTATGATAGTTGTAAGTCGCTGAAAATTGAAAGAAATGAGTGTCCTTGGATTACAGTCTAAGCATGCAGAGACATAAAGAATGGTGATGCTAACAGAAAAGGAAGGGGGGAGGGAGAAAATAGTTAAGGAATAATAATAAGATAAATGGAGGAAAAATTGGAGGACATGACCAAATGTATTTTCATCATTCCTGCTCTTTGTTTAGCTATTTTGTAATGCTCAAGTTAACTTCTTACCTTTTCCGTTTCCTTGATTGCAGTTACTGCAACTCTCTTAAATTTTATAAGGTTGTTTCGCAAAGCACATGAAGAGAATATCAAACATGCAGAGTTAGAGAAGAAGAAAGCTGAAAAAGAGGCTGAAATGGAGAAGAGTAAAGGAAGTAACTTGCCAAAGAAGAGTGGAAAAGATAATGAAGAAGAAAGCTGAGGAAGAGGCTGAAATGGAGAAGGCTAAGGGCATTGACTTGACAAGGAAGAGTGCAGAAGAGATAATTGAAGATTAGGTTGTTGTACACTCCTTTGCACTGACATCATTCTCTATCGAAGAGCGGAGATCTACCCGCCAGTATTAAGGGGACAACTGCTTTCGAGATTGAATTAAGTAGCCTCCCTTTCCAAAGATGACGGTGTGACAATTAGCCTCTCGAGGTCATTTAATGAGGCAGAATTGCCCATTCTTGCCACATGCTGAGCTTTGTATATACAAAAGGCTTCGGGGTTGATTCTTTGATGGCATGTTGCAGTATAATTCACAGCAAAATATTCTAGAAAGGCCAAATATAAACCCAGCATGATCCGCCTGCTGAGATTGCTCGCGAATCTATCTGCATCTAATGCATGCTATGAAGATGATGGATCTGATCCTTCAATTTGAGAAGAAGTTTTGAAGTCGAACATGTCTTCTATTGCAATAGAACTGGCTTTGGCTTTCATCATTCATCACCAGATTTTTTCGGCACCAGAGCACATGCTTTTCGATTGTAAAGCACTGGAGTCCAACAGTAGTACGATATAACCTTGTACAAAGTTCTAACCCTCTACTTTAGGATCCAATTCTTTCACATGTAACATAGAAATTAGTTTCTCTTTTTCCTTTTTAATAGAGATTTTGTAGGATAGCTCCAAAGCAAATTTTGTACAGTTATCAGGTTAAGAAAAGAACTAGGAATCAGGTCTCTGTAGTGTAGCTATAAGTGAACTACAGGTTGAGTTAGAAATCGTAGCTTACATTTATCTTGTGAAATGCAATACACGATGGTGAAGTGTAAAAGCTTCATGTTTCATTCTCTTTTCTTAAGTCTAGCAAATGAAATGTAGCACCCTGGACTATGTGTACACATTTTAGTTGTAGAAAGATACATTGCAGATTCAAACGTGTAGTGTAGTTATTTAATGGTTCTATCTTGTAGGTACCTCACTTGTTACATCTTTATTTTCATCTGTTGAAATATTTTCAATTCTAAATTGTTTGCAGTCATTGAACATTTTTTCTTAAAGTTATTATTATTTATTGTTTGCTTGAGTTATATAGTACCAAAGACTACCAGATTCATCTTTCAAGTGAGGTCTTATCCTTATTGTTATGTCGAACAAGATTGCCTCATATTTGAGGATACCTATGGATTTTATTTTTCATAAAAAAAAAATGAGTTCCATGGTATATAGACTAGAGTCCTCACATCATCAAATACTTATAGCTACACTGTCATCAATTGATTGACACTAATTATTACATGCGTTTTGAAAGGGAATTGAGAGTCTTGAGCTAATGAAAATTGAACTTATAACTCATTGGGGTCCACATAGCAAAGTATTTTCTTTTTTTAGCCTGAAAACTAACAGTAAACCACGTTGCCTGTAGTTTGTCTTTGGCAGGACAGACAAATAAATTATGCTGGCATTGAGTAACTCTTAAATTTGTTCAACAGGAACATTAACAATCCGATATAGTAAATTATGTATTAGCTCTTATGCATGGAGAAACCTTGTGTGTTTAATAAGTTGTGTGTTTAATAAGTTCTCTGAAGGGGATTAGTAACTGCTTAACGATGATTGATACTTTGTATTTATAACATGACTAAAAAAACAAGTGTGTTAAGAGCAATGAAAATTAGCAGAAGTCTTTGTATTATTCACACAGTATAAGATTACCGATAAATTTACAAGTAACAAGGAAAAATAAATAAAGAAGAAAAGTTTCATGAATTTAAAAAGAAAACATTAAAAATTTAATGGTGAACTAATCTCCAGCTTCTTGTTCTTGCACAGAGCTGAATTAAAAACCTTTACGCCTTCAATAGTCATTCGATATGGTTCTGAGAAACAAACATGAATAAATTTTTCAATCACCTGCTTTAATAGCTTATAGCTCTTTCTCTATTGAGAAACATAAGTAGAAAAGCCATATATATATGTTCATCAAGGTAGTTCTTGGAAATTCTTGTCTCCCAAGTAACCATAATTGTCCTCTTCTATGAATTCAATCCTCAAAAAATGTTTGTCTTCCTTATCAACCAATGATCCTCCAATTTTGCAGCTTTTGTAAAACATGTAACTCACAATAGTGTCAATGATGATGAAAATCGAGTACAAGTAGGCAATGAAAATACCCTCCAAACCTAAGAAAAACCATGATGACTTTCCACCAATATTGTGATACCCTCTTACGACGCGGAATTGAAACAAGGCCTCAATGGCAGCCAAACTTACATTGATAGGCAATGCCAAGAACAGAGCGGTTGATGTCCTTCCCCTCAGAAGAACGCACGCTTTCAAAATCGCCATGTAACCTCCATGTCCATCCATACCCGATAGTGTTAGTGCCATGTTCGTTATCACAAGTGCATTTGCAAGGATCACTGAGAACAAAACTGCAGCCGCAGCTGTTACAAAAAGAGTGAGACTTGGAGACGAGTTTCCTAGCCCTTCAGCAAAACTAAAGGCGAGAAAAAGGAAACAAAAAGTTGATGCATTTGCTGATAGAAGGAAGAAAGTGTTGTAGATATAGGTATGAAAGAGTGGCTTGTAATGATAGGATATTATATCAACAAATGAAGGTTGCAAATTTTCTTTATGGTTTTTCATTTTCATTGCTTGAATTATGAATGATTTTGTAATGAGGAAAAAGGTGAGAGTGAAAGGCAGGGTGAAAATTGAGGAAGTGATAGTTTGAGAAACTTTAAGGTTGAGAATAGTAAAAATTTGTGATGAAGAAGGAAAACCAGCAGCATCAAATAGAATCTTAAGGTGATTGTATATTTGAGGAAAGAGTGATGAAGAAAAAGGGACTAATGCTTGTGAGAGGAGTATTGATGCTGAGAAAGGAAAGGCAAGAAAAACTATTGTTGTTGTGAAATAATGATAGTTTTGAAGAAAACTATGAATTGATCTTCTGAGAATTTTGTATGAGAGTTCCATTGGAAATATTGGTCTTTTTTGTTTTTGCTTTTTGATTCAATTAGAGAGAAGAGGAGAAGGTGATGAATTGAGAAGTTTCTCAATTCTCACAAAAATGTTATGGTTTTTTATTTTGGAAAGGGTAGGTTGGTGAGTTTAAAGGAGTTGATGTTTCTAAGAAATGGATAGGCCAACTAAAATAAACTAACTACTTGCCAAGGTGGGTAGTTGTTTAACCTTTTAGACTATACTTTTTTATTATTTTTGTTACATAATATAATTTTGAAGATTTTTAGATTTTCTTTTTGGCGAAAAAATAGGTGTTTTCTCTTATGTGAATTAACACCAACTTCAGTTATTTTTTTTATCAACCAAATTAGAGTTTTTTTAGGATAACCAACTTTTTTTTTTTGGGTTTAAATATGATAACCAACTTTTTGTTTTGGGTTTAATTATGATAACCAAATTTAATTTTATTTGTTTGGATTTCTGAAATTATATTCACTATAAGCAGTTTTATTTAATGTACATGTGTTTATTTTAGATTTTGTGTCCAACAAAAATGATTTTAAGTGGGTGGAATTGATTTTTAAGCGAGCAAAACATTCAAGCTTTTTTTAGCGTAATAAATTTCGATGAAGTGAGACTCATAAATTATATATATATTTTTATACATAAAAATAATTCTTGTACCCTGTAAATAAAATAATTTTTTTTAAGTATCATTCTCTAACGCAAATCAATTAGGTTTGTGTGTTTCAGAGCTTAGAAAGCATGGCATCACTGACGTGACAAGTTAGCAACAAGTTAGCAATAAGTGATTTGGTATGACATGATTTTCTTCTTTTATTGATTATGAAATAGGAAATTTATTTTTGCTTAAAATACACATTATTGAGTAGCTAGCTTATTATTGCTGTCTAGAATCCCATTACAAGTCCATCAGATATATTTAAATTACGACAATTGATCAATCATTCAATTTTGGCCCCCATTTTCCTTGAAATTTAAGTGCCATATTATTTTTCTAATAAAATATATTGGTATGTAGACAATAATGAAAACTAAAAAGGAAAAGACATTGAGAAAGTAATAATTTTATTTTTTTGACAGAATGAGAAAGTAATAATTTCGGACCTTAATTTGGCACTTTTCTTTCCATGTGGTATACTCCTACAATAAGTGAACGTAGCTTGCAAGATAAATGCTTGTTTATTTACCTGAAAAAAAAAATACATTTTTGACAAAAGAAATATTTTTTTTTGACAAGATTTTTTTTTTTCTAGATAATTACAACATTTTGGCTTCAAATTCAAGACGCAGTATCTATCTTTACGGATTATAACAAAATATTTTGATTGTTTTTATACTAGAAATTTTGACGGTTAAATGTTACTATAAACTATCGAAAGAATAATGCTAGTTACACAATATTTAACATACTTTCTAATATTGTTGACGTAAATTTATAAAACTTCAACAAATAAATTTAAAGATTAATCTAGGACTCAAATTAGATCTTTAAGGGCTGATAGGATTATATATTCAATTCGTAAGCCATAACAAATAAATCAAGATTCACTAAATGAACAAACAAAAAAGTAAAATTATAAGAAATATTTGAATTGAATTAACTAAGAGTATAAACATACATTAGCATTCGAAAAGTCAAAATATTGAAAATCCAAACATGGTAGATATGTACATCTTTTAGACAGTTTTCTCAATGAATTGTCCATCCTTTATACTAAAATAAAAAGTTTTTATTTATAGACTAAGTGTTACAACTACTAGTTTTTATTGAGAATGTTGTATCTTCTTTCTTTCAGCCCATTTATCCGGTTCATGACTTCTCCTTTGTCAAGTTTCTCTCGCTCGAAGTTCTAGTATTTCGTTCTTTGATTTATTTGTTTGAAACGTTAATCTTTCGATCTATGTATCTTCATATTATTATTTTCATGTTGATTCTTGATTTGAACTCTAAAATCGAATTGTGAAATTTTATATATAACAAATACACTCTTTTGATGGATTAAAATTCACATGAATTTTACAAAATTTATGTAGATTCGTATAATTTAGTGGAACTCATATACATTTTAAGAAATAAAAAAAAAATAATTATAAAGTGAGATAAATTTAAAAAAAAAATATTAAAAGGTGTATTGTTAACGCTAGTTGTAATCAAAACATCAAAACATAAATTAATACAAATTTTTAAAAGAATTTGTTACTTTACATCTACTCATTTTTTGTTTGATAAGACCTATTCATTTCTTAACGAGTGTAAATGAGGTGTTATAATTTCAAATTTGTTAAATAAACTTTAAGATGTAGTATATGCTTTAATGTAAACAAATTAGACCATTTTTGAGTGTAAATTAACAAATTTAATAGGGACTTGCTAATATACTCATTATTGTTTAATGGATATATAAATTAGCCAGTTATAATAAGAAAAACAATCAAATGTATCTTAAGGTGTAACAGACTGATTTGTACCCATTTAAAAATAAATTGTGTAAATTAGAAAATCCTTTTTAAATGGTTATATAAGAATCAATTATCTGTTTAATATAATGAAATTTGAATACCTTGTACTCACTTTTAACAATTTTGCTTATAAAAAAACTTTGTAATAGTATTTTTACTAAAAATAACTTTTAATCTTGAATATCCATCTTTTCTTTAAAGTTTGTTCATGATTTTATTTTTACATAAAGATATTTTTTCATCAAATACATTTGTCAAATACATATTCATTTTAGAATAAAATATAAATAAAAATACATCAATTTTTTAAATATTTTTTTATTTATATTTTATTCATGATGGAATATCAAATAAAACAAAAAAGAAAAAGCGATATAAAAATAGTTTAGCTTATATTTCTATCAACAAATATAAAAAAAAAAGGGACCTCAACATATATTGTTAATGCATTAAACCGTCAATTTGAAATCAAATACCATGCATTATGAATGATTATGGATTGGGAAGAAGTTGAACTCTAATATAATATGGAGAGGTCTTGGTGGCCAATGAGGATTAAATTAAACGATTCTTTATTTCAAGGTGTAAGTATAACTACAAGTATTATTCAGTTGGTGAGCTATGTGATTGCGTATGTTGACCCGGTTGGTTACTTAATAGTTAGGGAGTTTTTAATTAGGGATGACGACATCGTTATCTACTTTAGCTTCATTTGAATTAGGCATCACAATATAATAATTAACAGCAGATATCCGCATGAATCTTTTCTGATATTGACGGAAAAGTTCTACTTTGATTAAAAGTAAAATCGAGTTTTTATTAAAATTCAAAATCACAAATAAATTATAATGAAAATAGAATATCGATATTTGACATGTTAATTATAATATTTTAATTAACCTTAATCGTAAATTGTTTATTTTTTTATATATATTTATTCTTTTTGTGAATGATATTTTTATATATTATAAATTTAATTTCCTCTATAAAAATTTAATATTATTTTATTATTAATTAGTAATTATTATTTTATTATATTAAATATCCTTAATATGATTTTTATTTTTTTTGTGAGGGGATGAAATTCCATTTCCAAAGGGGAACAGGGCATGCATATATATACGAGTTTTACTCAAGATAAAACGCTCCCGGCCCTTCTCGTGACATACCTAATTCGAATTGATTAATTTGGTTATGTTATTAATATTAATATAAAAGGAATATTATTGTCAAAGGAGACAAAGCATTATGTTTCTCTTGGTGAGATACCAACACAATTGTTTGGTATTTTCTGTCTTAATTATTTATTTTTGGAAGACATTGCAAACCTACTCTTCCCTTATATATCCACAAACCCAGATAAAAAAATAATAATTGAATTTGAACAATTCAGGTTCTAGGAGGGATACCAAAAAATAATAAATGACCCGTTAACACCTAAAATTAACTTAGAATGATAATTGATAGTCGAATGCAACCATTTTGACAGTGAATCGGTAATAGTTGAGCAAGAATATAATATTGGGCCGTTTGTTTAGAATTTTAAAACAGTGATTTTTATATTATAATTTTAAAAAAATTATCAAAATTTACTTAAAATAAATAAATTCATTTATTACCAATTAAAAAAAAAATTACTTTTAACATTCAATAACTTATATATTCACTATTTAAGATTTTAACATGAAAAAAATCACATTTTTTTTAAAAGATATCTTTCAAAAAATTTATGAAGAACTTCTCAAAACATTAAATACTATAAAAATCATTTAAAAAGAATCTTAAACAAACAGACTCATTATAAGCTGATTAAGTCAAATCAGGAAGGGGTTGAAAAATTGACTAAGTTAAACTAGCTTTATGGACGAGTTAGGATTCTCCCAATTTAAATCTCTTTCAATCTCTCTCAATGTCTCTTAATTTAACTTTTTATTTTTTCGATTTAGAGTGAAAAATTATATTATAAAGATCATGCATGCAAAGTTTTACACTGATTTGACATGGACCGAGGATGATGGCTGACTTCGTTGAACTGGTAAAAAACTTTCAACCCGTTGAGGGGGTGGTACGTGCAGACACTCAAACACTCAAACGAATATTGATTTGAGGAGAGTAAGAGGTATTGGGATGAGAAAGTGTGTACCTCTTTGGTTCTAGAGGTACTGTTTATATAGACTTAGTCCCAATGCGGAGGGGGACAAAGACATTGATTGACATTGTTGGTGAATTCAGAGGAGTGTCATTTTAAGGTTGTAAAGACTAGGTCTGGTCATTGTGGTAGAAAACCCTAATTGCTTGAGATGGATCAATACTTTGAACCAGGTCGGAAGCTGCATTAGGCATGCGCCAGTTCAGAACCATTTCCCTCCAAGTCTTTGTTAAGGAGGTGAGGTAATGACTTGGCAAGTCGTATAGAGAAGCTCTCCATCATAGAGGAGCACATTTTCCCGTGAAGATGTTAGACATATGTTCGTAACCAATAAGTTAAAGTTGTTCTAATTGTTAGGCTATATTCAATGTCTATCGCGGGGACGAGGCAGATCCTATACACTTTTGTTGATTTTGCTATGTATTTGACATAGTTTAGCGTGTTTGAGTAGCTTTGTACTCGTCACGGTAAAAGTGTATCATTTGTCGATTCTTTGTTGGAATAGGATGTGCTCGACGTTGGAATTCATTGGTTTCCAAGGATTGAATATTGGTGGTTTAATTTTTCAATTAAAAGGACTCAAGGGGTTGGGGAAATGACGTGCGATGGTGTCCTTTGGTTTTCCATTATGACACGTGTCCCTTATGGGTATAGGCACTTGAATGCCTATGAATGTTCACTTCAAATTTGTGTTGTTTCAAGGTGTGATCATGCTTGTTAGGCATATTTTGAACTGTTACCATTAAATTAGTTGATGCATATAAAGAATTGTTTTAGGATTTTGAAGGGACTTTTTCATTTTCGTGACCATCTAGTTTCACTTTTTCTTTCCTTGTTTATGCAAAACAACGCTTCATTTTGTGTGATTTTGGTTGTTTCGGTGTCTACGAGGATAACTTTCGAGTTCAACGTTCTCATTACTTCCTATTACGCCATTCTTCTTTTCTCAAGAATCCTCGTATTCCTAGTACGCTTCATTTTTCCTAATACGCCATTCTTTTTTTTTTCCTTCCTATTTTTCTCCTCACAATTGGGTGTCTTTCATGGTGGTTGTTTCCCCCTAATGGTGGGCTAGCATTTCATCGTTGTAGACGTTTGCTTAGGAATAGAGGTTACTGCCTCAGTCGTAGGTAGTTTTATGGAATGCAATAGTTTATTTGGGGAAACTATAGTCTAGATGACTTGATTTTATCTCTAATGCAATGGTCATTCAGTGACAGTCCCATCGCTTTGTCACACCAATTGTGCATTGGCGCGATGATTATCCTTTTGAGCTTTCCACTTTTGAATCAGCGGTTTAAGAGAAGATTTGGATACTGAATTCATTCTCTTCATTTCCTCCTTCCTTTTAGATTGACATTGTATGAATGGTGTTGTCCTTTACAAGCAATGTCGTGGACTATTTTGAAGGTGATGGAAACCACAAGAAATGGGGGGTTTGAATTGTGTTTGCATTTCCAAAAATACTTATATTTGCTTGCAAAAATTGCTCTTTATCACAACTTTAACTTACTATTAAAAAAGTTTTTGAAGATGCAAGAGTGACTCATAAAGAACTAAGATGCAATAATTCAAATGGAATAAAAGAGACACATATATTTTATACTAGTCCACAATAAATTGTTGCTACATCTAGTCCTCCCCTTACAGAGAAATTTTGCTTAGTACAATTGATGGCTTAATCCACTATTTCCGTAAATAGTTTGACAAATATTAATTACTCTACCTCTTCAGGCTTTGATTAGTTTTCTTTGCCATCTCTATGTTTTCGTTCCTAGAACCTTTCTTCAACACATTGCATCTTGTCATTGAGGTTTATGAAGGTCGTTGTACCATTTCAAGTACCTCTTTGAGGAAGAGAGGGTTATTACCACTATCGGGTTGATTTACATCAGTTCTAGTTTGTATATGATTTGACACAAAGTCTGCTTTTGGGATTCTAATTTTGATTGAGAGGATCTTACAAATTAAATCATATATCGGTACAAGTGTGTAAAAATACATTCACTAATTTACATCAACTTTAATAACTCTCTATGAGAGGGTGATTGAGTGTGTTCTTCTTAAATATAGAGAAGGAGTGTCATTTGAAGATCTTTAATCTCCATTCAAGGAAATCAGGGGATACTATGATCAAATCAAACATTAAGGACTTCCAGACACATAACAATTTCAGAATGTTCGTTAGAGGATGTGATGTTGCTTTGTCTTCTTTGGGTGTTGACTTTTTCAAAGTGTTGAGTTTTTAAGAGGATACAAAAAGATTCAGAGTAAGACGATCAAACACTTGATGTGATTATTAGAGGTAGAGACAATTACTTTCTTGTCACACTTGTCAGACGTAGAGGTAGATATCTTGTCATACATATCAGAGGCATAATATTTATTGTTACATTTCAAAGGTATAATATTTCTTGTTTGATTGTGTGTCAGAGATAGAGGAGCATAATCCATGTTGAGTTCATCAATGGCAAACGAGGTACCACGTCGCTTGTATTACATAGTCAACTGAAGATTGCAACAACAAAGGCACTTGTTACCAGAATTACGTTGTATAGATGAAGTGAAGTCTTGGTTTCTTTTGCCTTCGTCTAGTCATCAGAGGATATAACTTATATTATGACACATGCTTTGTTGCACTTATTTTCAATGTATTTCTTTTGCTTTATCATATCTTGCTCCATTAGTAGATCTCCAAAACACTTGTAATATAAATTACTTTAGAATGAGTGGTTATTAACATATATAGTTAGGGGATAGTTGTTCTTTTTTGTTATCGTCAAAATATCATCAAAATGATTGTATTTTAACAACATTTTTGCACTAACATGTTTTACAGAAGTAGGAACATATGTAGGAGATTGTGAGGTGTTAGTCGTCGATGATGATAAACTGATATGTTCTCGAGTACCCCATGATCTCAATTTCTAGTCAAAAGGACATTTTTTAGGACATGGTTTTCCGGTTGCCATTCACAGATTTCGATAAAGACGTGTTTCAACATCTAGATATGTGTCCTTCTTAGATTTTTACAAACTCATAAGATTATATGAAGGCCTTCTAGTGGGTGTGCAACCATGTGAACGTGGTACCAATGATTGGTTTTCTCTATTTTTGGTTATCTTTGGAATGAAGAAACTACTAGTTAAAATCGATTCTTGTTCTAGCAAAAAAACAGGCTCTTCGCTCGGTACATGGATTCGCTTTGTGGCTTCAAGGATGGATAATATATGATACGTTTATTGACGAAATGGGCAAAAGATAGCATAGCTATCTGTGAAGTGCTCCTCAACAACGATGGGATGCTTCTCATCCATGAAGGAAGGAAAATTGTAGATAAGATTTTCCCTCATTCCCCTTCTTTTGATTGAATACGCATTTTTTGCAAAATAGGAGAAGGGTGTTTAACAAACTGAAGGACCTTAGTGTTTTGAAAATTTCATATATGAACCCCTTACTTCATTTCATTAAATAGAGATATATAAAGACCTAAGAGTTGGTTTCTTGTTGGTGTCAAGAGGAAGTCAATGAATTGTTTAATAAGTTGAGTTACCTTAGTTTTTTTGTGTATTTTTGTTATTTTCCTTTGTCACTCTTACTTCATAGGTTTTTGTTTGTTTTAGGGAAGATGATTGTGTTGCATAGAGAAATTGATTTGGAGGAGAAAAAGAGGAAGAAGAATATAGGGAGTTCTTTTGTCGCTGCTTAGGCGATGCCGATTTAGGTGGATGAGGCACTATTCAACGATATTGTTGTCCTTATTCCATCTATCACTGCAACTTTAAGGTGCGACAATGTTCACAAGATTCTTCTCCACCGGGCCCATCGTTTTTATCTGCTATTTGGGCTAGTATGAATGCCTTAGAGGTGGCCAATATCTCTACACATCCTAATGACTTGACTGTGTTACAGGATCTCAGGGCATAAGGTCCTAAGAAATCATTCGAGGCCGACTTTCCCTCAATGTTGTTCATAGATTTGAGGTTTAGAAGATTGGGCTCCAAACCAAGATAGGTGACCTTCAGAGCAAGGAAAAAGTCAATGTTGAGGTGACCTTGGAGAATGTTAAACTAAAAGTTGATGTCAATTTGCAAATAAAAGAGACAGAGGTGTTATCCTGATCCAAGTATTTCAGATGAATAAACATAGTGAGCTCGTTGTGGAGCTGAAGTCGAGGGAGGATGAGGCCGCTTCACACAGAGAGGAGGTTGACAAACTTAAGCAAGGGGATAAGGAGGACAAGGCCTCCATTGACACATTGGATGACGAGGTGTTGAAGGCTTGTGGGGAATGGTTTGATAACGCGATTGCTCATATTCGTACCCTAACTCCATGTGTCGAGCTTAGGTTGGATGAGTTGAATTGAGTTAAAATCATTGTGAATGAGTAGAATTAACTTTTTTTTTTTTTTTTTTATGTTGTATTTACTTTAACTTATGTCGTGGTGGCCATTATGTAATCATTTCAATCCCCTTATGGTGGTCAAGTAAACATTGTGCTTTTCTAATTCCTCTTTTTTATTTGTGCTTTTGTGTGTCCTCTTTCTTTTGAAATTTACATTAGGTTTCGATACTCGACTATGTGATTTTAGGCATATGCTTTTGTGTACAATAGGCTTGTGTTATTGTATCTTTGTACATCAATTTAGGCTTTATTTAATGATTTATACTCGACTGTATGAGTTTATGTTAACATGTTTGCACACATTAACTTGAATTGTGTTAAGGATTTATACTCAACTGTGCGAGTTTTTGGTAACATATATGTGCATGTTAACTTAGAATTTGGTTAAGGAACTCAATTGTGCAAATTTATGTTAACATATTCATGCACGTTTAGTTAGAATTTGTGTAAGGACTTACGTGAGTTTATTTTAACGTGTTCATGCACGTTAACTTAGAATATGCTATATGCTTATGTTTTAAGCGATGTCACGTTAGATATATGTGTTCTTACTAGCTATAATATTTCTTCAATTTGGATGCATTCTAAGTTCGAAGAATTACATCACTAGAAAGAGTTTTTAGGTTCTAGGCTCATTTCCCAGTTTGGGGATTGTTTTCTTTGGTCGTTAGCTTTAGGCTTTTTGCGTAGTAGGAGATCCTTTTCCTCAATATAATGCTGAAGGACTCTTTGTTGTATTTGATGTCCACATTTTGTTTCATGGCAAGTTCTTTCAAGGTTGTTGTGTGTTTATCCTTGTCAATGAAATTGAGTTTGTTACATAAATCGTCCTCATTTGTTTGAGGATCTAGCGAGATTATGGTCATCTAGCTAAACTTTCCAATATCAACAGGGACAACTTCCTTGTCTCCTTACATTTGTTGGAATGAGGTTTCGCCAGTGTTAAAGTTTGGTGTCGTTTAGTAGACCCACAAGACTACAGAGAGTTCTTCGCTTCATTTCTTCTGCGTGTCATCCAACCTTTGTTTTATCCCTCAAAGAAGGAAGTAGTAGGTAGCTTTCGCTTGTCCGTTCGTTTGAGGATGTTTGACAGGTGTGAAATGTTGTTTCATACCTAGTTCTCCAAGAGCTCTTGGAATGTTTTGTGTATGAATTATGTGTCGTTATCCGTTATGAAGTCTTGGAGGATCCCAAATCTGGTAAATATGTTTTTCTTGAATGACTTCGTTTTGTTTGCTGCTCTAATTTTTGTTAGTGGTTCAGCTTCAATCTATTTGGTGAAGTAATCGACGGTTATTAATAGAAATATTAGTTGTCTTGATGCTAGTGGGAATGATCTCAATATTTCCATTCCTCAACACACAAAGGGCCATGGTAATGCGAGCTCGACTGGCGGCACTATATGGGGGTCCCCATGGTGCTGACATTTGTTGCATAATTTCATTTTTGGATGTATGTTTTGGCATCTTCTTGGAGTGTGGTCTAGTAGTATCCGATACATAAGACCATTTTGGTGAGGTTTCTACCTCTTAGGTTGTTTCCGCACATGCCTTCATGCATTTCTTTGAGCACATAGTTGGCATCTTCGTCGGCTAGGCATATTAATATGGGGACACCAATCGCCTTCTATACAATGTCCCTGCTATGATTCGGTTGGTGTTGTATTCCATTGAAGATGTATTCAATGATTGGTCGTCCAATTGTGCTAGGGATGTTTTCCTCAAACTTGGCTATCATCACATATTTTGCTATGCTGGAAGAATGTATAAATTCCTAAATGATGGGCTTGTTGTCTCCTTTGCTCCTCGTGCTAGCTAGATTTGAAATGATGCAACCCTCATGTTTTGATCACAAGGAAATATGTTTGACCATAATTTTTTCGAATTTTGCCATTATTTTTTTCACTTATGTGAGACACCTTTGTAGCATTTGGTCCTTTGTTTGGTAATTTCCCCTGATTTTGGAGACGACGAGTTGTACACCTATGTTCAACATGACCTCATTGACACCGAATTTGTGTGCCAATTCTAATATAGGGATACATGCCTCATATTATGCTTGATGGTTAGACGTTTAAAACGAAAATGTAAGAGAAGTTTCGACAACTAAGCCTTTGATGAGTCTTCATCAACTCTTGTTTTTATAGAACTTTGTTAATAACTTTTGTTTAAGTGTAGTCTTTCTAGTTAGTTTTATAGTTATTTGAATAAGAAATAAAATTTGAATTGTCTTGGATTAATTTTGAATGTTTTGGTACTAACTCTTTCTAACTAGACAAATTCTCAAATTTTTCTCTATTTGTTGTGATGTTACATATCATTTACATTAATAAATAGACACTTAGGAATTTATAGAGAGTTAGTGCTGGTACAAGATGATCTTAAACGCACAACATTGCCTTTCGAATGGTGCATTGCGCTAGTCACAATGTTGGAATGGACATCTTGACACAACTTATTATATTTGGGTGTAATAGCGGAGCATTGTAGCGCATTTTGCAACTTGTTGCGTTACAATAATTTTTGTGGAAGTGCATTGCATTGATATCCAGTTTAACGCATTGGTGCGCATTCCCAAGTTATTATTTAAGTCCAAAAGTAGAATTTGTTAGGCGTTCGGTTTTTGGATGGAAGAAGGAGGCTGCTTCATCTAAGAGGAGACCTAGTGGAATCTTTATGTGTTATTTGATTTTCTATATGTGTCTTTTATCAAACAATTTGAGTAGCTAATTTACTCATTGATTATGGATTAGATGAAGCTTCTTGAATCCATGTAATTCTAGTTTTCGTTTGTTATTTATGCAATTACAAAAAATGTATTTGATTATTCATACATTTTTTTTTCTTACTATTATTTTTTGTGATAGGCCACCATAGAATTGAACCTAGGTATTATTTCGTTATTCAAAAATAGGCTATAATAACCTAAACTAAAATAGATGTTTATGTTTTAATATTGTTATAAGAATATAAAGTATTTACATGTTTCTGATAAATTAACGGCCATGTATGCTTTGAGTAACAAACCCGATCATTTAAGGTAGTAGGGTTTGTTTTTATAAAAAAAAAAAAAGGGATTTTTAGCTAAGGAGTTGCTATGTGTTACTATTTTGTTGCTAAGTAGTTGCTATGTGTTACTACTTTGTTGCGTTATCAAATATATTATTTCTATGTGTTACTACTTTGTTACTATGTGTTACTTTGTTTCTCTTTGAAGTCAAATATATTGTTCCCATAAAATACTTTTGTTAAAATCAAAACTCTAAATGTAAAACCAAGTTGGTTCCAACAGTTAAATGTCCTTTACATTATAGAATAGACAATTGGGAAGTTACAAAGGCTTAGTGCTGGCACATTGTGATCTAAGATGCACAAAATTATCTTTTGGTTGTTGTTGGAGCGCAACAAGAAGGGTTAGGGGCGCATTGCACTAGTCACTACATTGCAGTGCACATCCTAACACAAGTCACTATCTATGAGTGATATAGGGGAGCATTGTAGCGTATTGTGTAGTCTACTGCTCCACAATAAATTTTGTAGAAGCGCATTGTGCCTGTACCTAATGCAATGTGTTGGTGCACGTTCCCAAGTTATTATTTAATTCAAAAAGAAGAATTTAGTTAGGGGTTTGATTTTTGGATGCAAAGAAGGAGACTACTACATCTAAGAGGGGACCTAGGGGAACCTTTATGTGTAACTTCATTTTCTTTATGTATCTTTTATCAAACAAAATGAATATCTATTTTTGCAATTACAATGAATTTGAGTATTTACATATTTATGTTCTTATTGTTTTTCTGTTATTGGCCGTTATAGAATTGAACTTAGTTATTATTTTATTATATAAAAATAGACTATTATAACCTAAACCAAAATATATGTTCATGTTTCAATATTGTTGTAGGAATATAAATTATTAGCATGTGTTTGATAAATTAATGCACATATATATTTTGAGTAACAAGCCTGTTCACCTAAAGAATTATGGTTCGTTGTTATAAAAAGAGATTATGAGTAAAAGAATTAGTCTTTGTCTAATTGGTTGATTTGGCGTAATCAAATATATTTTATTGTTAAAATAGTCAATCAATAATCACCTGGTGAAAAGGAGGTGATTCAAAGTCCCTTATGGTTTTTATCTAATCAAATAGTCCCTATTTAATTTTATGCTTGTCCAAAATTATAAACCAACTTTAAAACTCGTTTGTTACAAAATGTTACTACTTTGTTGCATTATCAAATTAGAAACAATCCTCGTGAGGACGATTTCTACTTATGACATTATTACTTGAGTGATTTGGAACACTTTCCAAAGAGTTGTCGGTAATTTTTGCTTAAATTATCAACAAGGGAAATTAGTCATACTTAGTTTTATTTTATTTTAGTTTAGTTTATTTTATTTTGTTTCTGGTTACTTTGATGAAAAAAAAAAGATTTAGCTATGAATCTCGATAAGGCCACAAGCATCCAGATGAGGATTTGGATTTTTCTTTTGTTTTCTTGTGATGGCATTGTGTGAATGCTTTGCACTTATCCAAGTTATCATCAATTTCTTGCTCAGTTAGGTAAAATCTCAAGAATTTGTCAGCTCATGCCCCAAAAGTGCATTTCTCGGGGTTTAGCCTCATGTTTTTCTTTCGAAATTATTTGAAGACTTCATAGAGATTGGATGTGTGACCGGCCTTATCGTTGGATTTGACTATCATTTTTTGCCATATATACTTCTAGCATTTTTCATATTTGGTTTTTGAACACCTTGTTCATCATGTGCTGGTAGGTAGTGCCGACCATTTTGAGTCCAAACGACATTACATTGTAGCAATAATTTCTTGACTCAATCATGAATGTTGCCTTTTCGTGATTCTCTAGCTAGAAGGGAATTTAGTTATATCTAAATAAATGTCCATAAAAGAAAGTAATTTGAATCCAGACGAATTGTCGACTAAAGTATTGATATTGGGTAGGGGTACGCATATTTGGGACACGCTTTATTGAAATCTGTATGATAAACACAAAGACACCATTTATTTTTAGATTTCTTAACAAGTACCACGTTGGAGAGCTGAGTGGAGAACTTAACCTTATAAATAAAATTTGCAACAAGTAAACAAGATTCAACTTTTTTTGGCAGTTTTAGCCTTCTTTGGAGATTGTTTTTGACGGTGATGGGATATTGGTCGAGCATTTGAGTGCACAATCACCTATTGACAGACGATTTATTAATCTATGTCGGGGATCTGGTTAGCGGTCCATGCAAAGTTTTTGGCATACTCTTTCATGCAAGAAATAAGTTGTTCCTTGACCTCATCATCTATGTTTACTCTAATTCTTATTGTCCTTCCCAAAATTTCTCCCACAGGAATCAGGGTAAATCTCGAACTGAAGTAGGCCTTTTGATCGGCTTGTCGATAATGGTGTGATCGCCGTCTATTTGTAGCTCGTCAAATCTTACATTAAGAGTAGTGTTGATTGATTGGTTATAGTTAGGGTTTCATGTGCATTCCTTAACTTTTGAGGGAGGCCATGAAGTACCTTATCAATGCTTCGATGTCAACATGAATGGTGCCTACTTCTCTAAATTTCAAGTGGTACTTGAGTTTCAGGTGAACCATAGAGGAGATTGCTCCTAGTTCCACCATGGTAGGGTGTTCGATGATGCAATTGTATATTAACTTGCAGTCGATAAATAGGAATTGGGCCTTCACCGTTTTCCTAGATTGTTCCTCCTTGAATGTCACAAGTATCTCAGCGTAGCCCCAACGAGTGTTGTTTAACCCATTGAAACCTTGTAAGTCTTGTCCCACTTAAGGTAGCAGGATGTCTTTTTTGAGACGGGGTGTATCAAGGTTGGCCATGCATGCTTACACCAGTAGTAGGATCTAGGAGTTTGAGATCCTGTCATTGATCACTTTGTCATAGAAAGATGAAGGGGGTCGGGACCCTTCCTAGCTAATTATTATCCTATGCGGGTTTTTGGAGGTCATGTCTGAAGGTGCAAACTCGAGAAAGAGGGTTGAATTGGGTTTGACTAAGTTGAATTATTTTTTCTAATTTATTTAAAATTGGTTCAGGTTTGGTGATTTACTTAGAATAAAAGTAGTAGCAATTGGGTTAAGTTATCAAAGGCATAAGTAAAACAAGAATTGCAGAATTAGAGTTACACAAGAATTTATCCCATTTACCACTAACTTGATAGCTACATCCAATCACGTCACTCACAATTAAAAACTTAAATTATACAACATCTGACCCTAGAAGCCAATATTCTCAAAATAACCTGACAATTACGTACTTTTTGAGAAACACAAACACCTTGACTCTACAAGGCAAGTCTTCTAAGCACAACTTGAAAACCTACAAATTGCTTGAGGAACAAGGAAGCCACCACTATCGGGATGAGTTACAATATTTTGGAACAAATTGGTTTGCTTCTAACAAGCTGATTGTATTAACAAATCTCACACTAGAAAACACTTCAAAAATATTTCTTTTTAGCAAAAGTTTCTCTAGATCTTAACCTTATGAGTTCGAATGACTTTGGAAACTTGTTTCTTGTGAATTCTATTGTTTTTTTCTTCCGCCTTGAGTATCTTTTTATAGAATAGGTTAGGGTTTTTCATTTGTCCTTGCAAAATTTGAATCTTATCTTTGCAAATGATAAATGTATTTTCTTATGAGTGTTTCTTCTTGTATGCAATTCTTGATCATATTTTCTTGTAAATAATTCATATTTTCTTGTCTATAAGTCCTAATCAAATCTACTTGTAAATACTTCATATCTTCTTGTGATAAATCTTGATCAGATCTTTTTTGTAAATAATTCATATCTTGTTTTAATAAATCTTGATCAAATCTTCTTGTAAATAATGTATATCTTCTTGTAGATAAATCTTGATCAAGTCTTGTGATATATTTGGATCAAACCTTCTTGTTGATAAAAACTTGATCACATTTTCTTCAAATCTTGACCATGTCTTCTTTTCAACTTGGTCAAAGATTTTCTTCAATTATAAATCTAAATCAAATCTTATTTAAGATTGTCTTCAAAAACACGAATCCTCTTTCATAATCTTATTTTTGATTTGGCTAAGCCTTTTTTGTTTCATACTTTATTCTTTCAATTTTAGTCGTTCACTTTTCATCAGAGGCATTGACTTTCTTATTGGAGTGAGATTTTGTGTTTCTTGAATAATGATAGTTAGAGAAAGAATTCCATGACTTAGAATTAGTGGCAACATTAGGGACTTCAAAGTAAATCCAACATTAGGGACTGCATATCAGAGGCAACATTCGGAGTGCGTTGCACCATTTTGATTAGTGGATTGTGAGCTTTTAATCTTTGATTTGACCAATCTCTTTAGAGTTAATTATATCTTGATATGAACTCTTCAGATGCGTGATGAGTTTTTGCACATAAGAGACATGTAAGGACTTCATAGGCATGCTTCAATTTAAGTCTTCAAAGGTAGTCTTCAGACTCAATTTCAAATGAAGGTGCAAACACGAGAAGGGGGTTGAATTGTCCTTGATAAAGTTGATAACTTTTTGCTAATTTTATGAATGTTGGTTAGTTTTATAAATTACTTAGAAAAGAAACAATCAGATTCAGAAGCAGTAAACAATGAAAGCATAATTAATTTGACACATATATTTATCGTGGTTTACCACTTAGTTGGCTACTTCCAGTCCCTTCATTCAAAAGGCTTTAACAGAATTACAAGGGTTTCTCTCTTTGAACTCTAAGATGAATTGAGAACTTTGAACTTGAGTTGTTCTTTTCTGCTTTTCGATGCTTTTCTCCTTCAGTCTTGAGTGTCTATTTATAGTGAAAATTTGGGCTTCAATTTAGTCCTTGTTTAATTCTGAATTGTATGTTGCTCATATTGAGTTTGAAAATTCTTTAAATTGATTCTGTTTCAATTTTGTGTAGATTGAGTTTATAAATTCTTCAGATTGATTATGTTCCTATTTTGTGTAGATTGAATTTGTAAATTCTTCAAATAAAATATTCTTCAAATCATGATCAAATCTTCTTCAAATCTTGATCAACCATTTTTCAATATTTCATTTTTAACTCAAGACTATATTCTTAAAGATAGTTTGAGTGGATTGTAAAAATTCTTTTGTGATTAAAATGTGACTTGTAAAAAATCCTTTATGTAGTGAAAGGTAATTATAGGAAATCCTTTCAAGATCAAAAGTGAAACATTATAACTAATCAATAAAGTTTGTGTGAAAAGCAAGAACATTTTTTTTTGAGCACATTAGTAGATAAACTCAGAAATTGTGAGGATTGGACATAGTCCACCTCTGGTGCACCAAGATACATTAGTGGGTGATTTTCTTCTCATTATGTGTACTTATTTTTCACTCACTAAGCATAAATCAAGTAGATATATTTTCTTTTAGTTTCACTAACCAATAACGTTTCACATTTGTTGTTTTTAAATTCAAGATTAATCTCGAGTTAGCCAAAATTAAAAGTATGAATTAATTTATTAAAAGGGAATCACAATTCAAAATCCCTTCCTTGTGATTGACATTATTACTTTAATAGGCATCAGAGCCAACTGATAAGGATTAATACTCAAAAAGTGTTATCGGAAAGATTCACAAAGCAATGTCAAAAGCTAAGTACACCATTGAAGGAGGATCATCAAATAGACCACCTTAATTTGATGATACAGACTATTACTTTTGGAAAACTAAGATGCAGTTGTTCGTTAAACCACAAGATACATGAATTTGGCTCATCATAATAGATGGAGGCTTTATACAAAGAATTGATCAGAATCACTCAACATCTGCTGAGAAGAAATATGCAGATTGGACAATAGAAGACAAAGCTAAGGTACTTATAACTCTAAAGCTCAATTATTTTTGCCTTGTGCCTTAAGCAAGAAGAAAGTGAAAGAGTTGATGAATGTGATACGGCAAAAAAAATCATGGGAAACACTACAAACCCATCATGAAGAAAAAAGTCATGTCAAAGAAACAAGAATTGATATTGGCGTGCGAAAGTTTGAATTGTTTGAAATGAACGAAGGAGAAACCATTGATGAAATGTATTCAAGATTTACAACCATAGTAAATGAAATGTGTTCTCTTGGAAAATCATACTCAGTACAAGGCAGAGTATAGCCATAGGTCAAGCTAAAAATCATGAGATACTTGGATTAGAAGAACTTATTGGAACCTATTGAGCACATGAAGTGCTACTGCAATAGGACAAACTAGTATAAAAAGGCAAAAAATAACCTTAAAAACTTTTCAAAATCCTCAAGAAAACACATCTTCACAACCATATGAAGGAGAAGACTCAAAAGAAATTGGTCAAGAAGAAGCTGATGAAGAAGTAGTTCTTCTTACAAGAAAAATCCAAACAATGATGAGAAGAAGAGATCAGATCACGAGAGGTTTTCCAAACAAAAAGGAAAACTCTAAAACAAAAGTAGATAAAAGTCATATCACATGCTTTGGGGTGCAAAAACTAAGAAATTACAAAATTGAATTCATTTAAACAAAAAGGCACCAAAAACATTTCCCATTCGAGAAAAAAATCCATGATGGCTACCTAGGATGATTTTGATGAATGAGAAATAGAAGAAAATGAAGAAGCCAACATGTGTTTAATGGAAAACTCATAAGACAATGAGGTAATCATTTATGAACTATGTACTTTATGTGAACAAGTGGAAAAAGAATTTGATAACTTATTAAATGACTCATATTTTCTTCCTAAAAAATGAGTTCTTTAAAAGAACAAGTTTACAAAGAAAAATAAGAAAAAGATAAAGCTCAAGCTATGAATGATGAATTCAAAAGGATCATTCAAAGCATGCAGGAATCTCATTTTAAACAGTTGAAGAATTTGAATGTCAAGAACGTTCTACGACTCAAAAGGAGAACGTTCTCAAAACAGAAATTGGATACTCAAAAGTTATCTATCAAATTTTATTAAATCTACTAAAATCTTCCAAACTAAATTATCAAGTCTGAACTAGTTTAATCAACCCCTTTTCTCGTGTTTGCACCTTCAGTGTGGACATTTTTCTGGGGTTATTGCGCTTGTTGCCATCCATCGAAGAGTAACAAATTAGGTTTTTAGCCAAGCAAGGAAAGCTTAATTCCAACAAATGACACCAATGATCTGATACAAAATGAGGATGATGGTCGGCTTCGTTGGATTGGTCAGAAACTTCAAACCCGTTGAGAGAGTCGTACCTGCAAACACTCCAACGCTCAAATGAGCACTAATTTAAGGAAAATAAGAGGTATTGAAATGAGAAAGTGTGTGTACCTGTTTGATGTCCTAGGTATTATTTAAATAAACTTGAGTCCCAACGTAGAAGGGGGCAAATACATTAATTGGCCATCAATGTGGGTGGATTCGGTGGTGTGTCGTTTTCCAGTTGTAAAGGCTTGGTGTGGCCGTTAGGGTAGCAAACCACAAAATGCATGATATTGATTAATATTTTGAGTCGAGTCAGAAGTTGGATTGGGCTTGGACTAGTCTAGAACATACACAAAATTAACGTCTTATGCATATTGATTGAACATCGTTAATTTTCATGAGTTTCATTAACATATCAAATTATTTTATATATGTGTAAAACTTTACAAACATGATATATATGATATAAACTATCAAGTTAACGAAAAAAAAAATTAAAATTATTGTATTAAAATTTGAACTTTCGTTGGATATTGAACTTTTATTATATTAAAATTTGAACTTTCGTTAGATATTGAACTTTTATTGATTTAAGTATACTATCTTTGAACTATTATAAAATATAATTGAAATATTATAAAATCTTTTAACTTTTATTGATTTAAATAAACTATTATAAAATATAATTGAAATATGGTGTCTTATAAAGTTAAATTCTTCAAAATATAATGTTAAATATCCAAATAAAATTTAATTTTATAGACATATTAGCTCGTTAATCTATTTAAAGATGTGTCAAATTATTTATTCAAAGATGTTAAAATGATATAGGCTTTTAAAGAGACTAACAAATCATACCAGACTTCTATCAAAAACAGATTCAAACCTAAAAATTAAATTTATGACAGCCATAAACTTTATAAAGTTTAACTGGACACAACTTATTCTCACATTTATCTGTAATAGCCTGCATCATTGGACATGCTTTAGTTTTTTTTTTTTGTCTAGATTATTGATTTTGGAAAGTCATATTGTTGGCTTCTACAAATTTGAGTATAAGTGGCGTGAAAATGGTTGTGGATGATTAGTATTGATAAGGAAGGATTGTGGTATAACACTTTAAAAATTATGGTGAGCTTGAACAAATTTGACATAGAATTTTAGTTAGAGTTCATCGTGTTGGAAAGTTATTAATGTTTTAGAAAAAACAGTGTGCGAATGAAAGAAAAGTAGTTCTTTGAAAGGTCGGGGGTTGGATGGAGTTGACGACATAAAAGATAAAGTATTTACTCTATGAGGAGAGGATATTAATTAATTAGGGAAGGGTTGAGAAAGAAGGAATTTCCATGTAGTAAAAGGGTGTTGAATATGTTAATTCCATTAAATATAATTTTGTTTGTTTTGCGATTGTTGCATAATGAGATTGTTGTATTACTGAATATGGAAACTCTATTTCCTTTCATTGAATCCACAAAATTATCTCAATCAATGAGTTACAATTATAGTTGTTAATTTCATAAGTCCTTTA
Organism: Cicer judaicum; assembly: GCA_037974835.1. NCBI lineage: Eukaryota > Viridiplantae > Streptophyta > Magnoliopsida > Fabales > Fabaceae > Cicer > Cicer judaicum. Next base: position 2,058,931 of record JBBPBS010000577.1, on the reverse strand, counting down.
ATTATTGGACCTAGCTTACATGTTGGAGGAACAAAAAATTTCATAGTTTAAAAGGTCATCAAAAACAAAAAGTCCCTACAATTTTGTGGGTTTAGTGGGCCTATGAGCCCACATTTTTTTTTAAAAAAATTGAATTTTTTTTTAATTTTCGAAAAAAAAATTATTATTTTTTTCTGAGAAACAATATTTTTTTGAAAAATTTCAAATATACTATTTGGTTTTAATTGTTTTTAGAAAAAAATAATTAAAAAATATTTTAGATTTTCTTGAGAAATTTTTCCGATAATTTTTTGAAAAAATAATTTAATTAACGAAAGATTGGACATATGAACCTTTCACTTAAGTCCACAAAAAATAATGATAAATTTACCCCATACCCCCCTAATTATACACATACCCACAAATAAACAATGAAATGATATTTTTGTCCTTATTTAAATAATAAAATTTAAAAAAAAATTCCATTTCTCATTTCAAGCTTTCCGGAACTCAAGAGTGAGTTTTTTTTTTTCTTTCAAAATTTTCTGGATAACTTAAATACAAGTTTTTCGGTACACAACATACATTCTGGAAAACTTTGTTCAAGTTTCCTGGTACAGAAGTATTTTCCATAAATCTTTTTTGAAGTTCTCCGATATAGAGGTTTCTTCCAAAAATCTTTTTTGAACATCTTCGGTACAAAAGGCTTTTCCGGAAAACTTGAGGCTTAATATTTTCAGTAGTTACCCGATAACCTAAACCTTAAGTTCCCTGGAAGTTATATTGTTATTTTTTTATAATTAATTATAATTTTATAACTAATTGTGATTTATTTCTTTATATTTTTGTGATTTTTCAGTGGGAGCACAAGGAAGACACGACAAAATCATACGAATTACACGTGACACTGAAACTTCTATATCATCCGCGATGAATCCTCCAAAGAGAATTCGACCGAAAGCTTCAAGGAGAAGAAGACGGATGATAATTGAAGACGATGATGAGAGAGATCGTGATAATGGTTTTATCCCCGATGTGACTATTTAGCAGTAAGAGAAGCTTCCTATAGTGCATGAGGAGGAGGAGGTACAAGAGCATGTGGATGTACATGAGTAGGAGGAGGCTGCACCTGCTCATGAGGGAGAGCATATAAAGGAGGGCATGATGGAGCTCAGGGACCTGGTGAGCTCACACAGTATCCTTGAGGTCCTTACACGATAGCATCATCATATTTCTGCTAGACTTTGATTTAGTGGGGTATGTTAAATTAATTATTATTTTTAGTGGATTAAAAAATATTTAAGTTAATAATTATTTTTGGTCTATGTTTAATTTTAATGTCATATATTTTCTTTGTATATAGGAGCGACCATTGCTGAAAATTGTTGCGTATGGAAAGAAAATGCAACAATTTACCCCGCCGTTACTCCCGTGACCCATAGCGAACTGGGTGAATTTTTCAGGATTGAACTCATTACAACGGGTTAGTTTGAAGATGATCGACAACAACCTGATTTGTGCGTTTGTGGAAAGATGGCATTACAAGATATCGTCGTTTAACATGCCATTTAGTGAAATGATGATTACTTTGAATGATGTTGTCAATCTTCTAGGATTGCCTATTAGGGGTGAGTTCTACAGTCCACTCGATGTAGACAGAGTAATAACATGCAATCTTGCTATTACTTTATTAGGAGGAGCGCAGAAGAGATATGGGAGGAGATCTCGCACTATAGATCGGATTGGTTGAAAGAGATCTTCATAAGGCAGTGTGCATGAAAGAGATTTGACTGTGCTGTTAGGGCGTATATGTTGAATTTAGTAGGGAGTACTATTTTCATTAATAAGAGTCACACTCTAGTTGATGTGAAGTACCTTCCTTTATTCAGATATTTAGACGGTACAGATAAATATGCATGGGGTACTGATGTAGTCGTAGTCCTTTATGACTGTCTCTCAGATGTCTGTTGTTATGACACGAAACAACTAGGTGGATATATGACGCTGCTTCAGCTATCATTTATTTATTTAATTTTAATTTTTAAATATTATGTTAATTATTAATTTTTATTTTTATTTTTATGTTTAATTTACTAATTATTATTTATTGTTAATTATAATTTTTTGTTTATCATTAATATATTTATTTTTATTTGCAACACTGTTGGATTTATGAATTTTCCAAATATTTGTAATAAAGGTGACCAGGGTGCTGACGTGGAATGCTTTGTCTGAACGAATAGATGGTGCTACAAATAAAGCAAGCACAAGTTCCATGAGTACAGATGTATCATTGATGCATTGACACTTGCAGATGTTATATCGAGACCATGGAAGAATCATAGGGGTGCCATTCCCTTTGATGATATCATGCTCTGTATTGATCATCTCCGATTATGCAACATGTTGAATTTAGTAGGGAGTAGTATTTTCATTAATAAGAGACACACTCTAGTTGATGCGAAGTACCTTCCTTTATTCAGATATTTAGACGGTACAGATAAATATGCATGGGGTACTGATGCAGTCGTAGTCCTTTATGATTGTCTCTCAGATGTCTGCTGTTATGACACAAAACAACTAGGTGGATATATGACGCTGCTTCAGCTATCATTTATTTATTTAATTTTAATTTTTAAATATTATGTTAATTATTAATTTTTATTTTTATGTTTAATTTATTAATTATTATTTATTGTTAATTATTAATTTTTTGTTTATCATTAATATATTTATTTTTATTTGCAACACTGTTGGATTTACGAATATTTTCCAAATATTTGTAATAAAGGTGACCAGGGTGCTAACATGGAATGCTTTGTCTAAACGAATAGATGGTGCTACAAATAAAGCAAGCACAAGGTCCATGAGTACAGATGTATCATTGATGCATTGACACTTGCAGATGTTATATCGAGACCATGGAAGAATCATAGGGGTGTCATTCCCTTTGATGATATCATGCTCTATACTGATCATCTCCGATTATGCAACATTGTAGTAAAATATCTGTCAGAGAGGTGTTTGAGACAATTTGGATATATCGAATACATTCCATCATGGCCACTTCCAGAACCTTCTAGATTTTTTTTGATGTCGGTGTGGAATGATTGGGATATGACGCCAGTGACAAAGATATTTCACAAGCTTCGTCCTGCTACATATCCATCTAAGTGTGAAGATGGATATTTGGAGTGGTTCTATCAGGTGTCTCATCCACTATTGGTGCGATCAGATGGTGTACCCCATGTTCTACATTATAGTGTCCCGACCACCAGTGCAGATGCTTCTAGTTCACAGTCGTCACCTATCCTACAACATATCAGTGATATTATACAGTAGGGGTTGAATGAACACAAAGCTAGTCTGGATGATGAGTTGTATATTAACTTTTATAAAGCTTTGTATTTATCACATAGTCACACTAGTTAGTAGTAACACTTATATGCATTATTGTTATGTCGGTTACTTTTTATAGACATTTTATGAATTATTGTTATGTCGGGTACTTTTTATAAACACTTTATACATTATTGTTATGTCGGTCACTTTTTATAAACACTTTATGAATTATTGCTATGTCGATTACTTTTACAAATAATTTAGTCGTTATTGTTATGTTGTTTACATTAAATTTTTTATGATGAAATATAAGAAGAATAAAATAAATAAATTACAAGAAGAAATCGAACGACAAAAAACTAAAATTAATTAATACCAAGTTATTTTGTATCAATTTTAAAGTATTAAGCTTTATCTAATGATATTGCATCTACGGGTTCTCTACGTGGATTTTGGGTAGCACGTGGCAAACGACCTAATAAATACCCATAGTGTTGTAGATGCTCTATATATGCAATTGCTCAAGAAGTTGCTTCATCGATCGGTGCGATATTGCTTCCAACCTGATGCAACATATGACATTGGAAATCCATCTTTCATCTTTAACTGCAAAATAAGATCATTTGATTATTTAAAAAATTCATTTGATTATTTAAAAAAATTAAAATAGAAGAAAATAATTACCGAAACCTAGTGATTTCCATCAACAAAACCAATACAACAAATGCGATAATTTTTTGTCGATCCTGAATGTGAACCCCTCATAGAAAAGACAATCATTGAAAATGTCTGACCAAACGTCACGAGAATAATATTATATGTTGTCACTATCACATAACCCATATCAGGTATGGACAACCATTTATCCATGGGTTGAAGACCTAAGCCGAATATCGTCAATGAATCTCTTACTTCTCTAATGCGTTCTGTGAACAGTCTATCATATGGATTTACATGAGAAGGAATCTTCTGATCTAAACTAATGTGAACCAAAGACCAACACTCTTCACTATGTCTAAGCAATAATGAAATAGCACGAAAACCACAATCTCCATCCGCTGCCATATCAAATATGTCATCAATGTATGGCTAAATAACATCAGGAAATTTTCTCCATAACAAATGCTTTGAAGATTAAGATGATTGAGAGGGTTGTTTCTTTGATTTAGAGGTTTGTCTCTTATTTTTTGACTAAGATGGTTGGGCACTAAGATCTTCATAATATGTTGCATTAACATGCTCCAAGTAAGAAGGATCTCGATATACATCATTTCCATCTGGCTTGTTACCCTTACTCTTCTTCATTAGTCCTTTGGTTTTGCCTTTTTCAGGTGGTGGACACGTTGAACTTGTAGTTGGAAAAACAAGTTCTCACACTTTACTCTTCAACATTCGTTTTCCTATACCATCAAGTGATCAAAAGCGTTTCCATAAGGTATTCATCTCAATAGACATATCTAACTCTGATCCATCTTCTGTGTCTTGGGTGAGTTCACATTCCATTCTTAATTTGCTCCATTGAATATGCACATAATCTAGAGGAATCAATTCACTCGTCAATTTATATTGTGCCAATTCACAAACACAAGGTAACCCGTATGTCCTTCTGAGAGAGCACCCATATACAATTTTGTTAGTACCCACCCACTCAGTTTTCTCGTATTCTTCAGCAATACGTCTTTGAGCTTCTCTTCATACAAATGTATTCAATTTATGATAAAATGGATTTTTGTGTTCATGTTCTTCATCCTAAAAACTTTTCTGAAACGAGGCCCTGATTTTTTTATGTTGCAACCTTATCATATTGTTCATAACCTCCCAACATTTACACATATTACCCACACTATTTTCCAACATTAACTCCAGTTTCCAGTGAGCTGACTCAACCCTATCATTACATATAAATTGTCAACACTTAGCAATTCAACAATATATAATAAAATTATAAAATCAAAGTTTTAGAGTCGCATTATATACATGTTAGTCGTTGTGTTCCCCAAATGCATCGCTTGATTTGTCTATGCTTCTACAAACCTTTCCTTATGAGGTGTCAACCAAGTTTCTTTCACATAATCAACAAACACTTTATTATCGACGCATGATTGCTCAAACATGTGCAAGCGCATGATATACTATTTTTCATCACTGCATTATATAATGTTGTTCCATATATTCAATACCGACTCTTTTCTATCCTTTAAGACATATTATTTGCATTTTGCTCCAACATTTTTGTTGATATGAAATCGACAAAGAAAATTAACAACATGTGGAAATATAATACCAATTGCATTCATTAACGCAAGATCTCTGTATGTCACAATTACTTGAGGAAAATTGTTTCGTTTAACAAATAAATCTCTTAGCCTCTCTAATGCCCAACAAAAGTTTTCTTCCCGCTCACATACCAAATAAGCAAATCCAACTACAAATGTCTTCTCTGTTGATGTTATACGAACAATTTCAAGTAAAGGCATTCTGTATTTATTGATTTTGTAGGTATTGTCCATATCAACAACTTCACTAAATCTGGATACGCCTAAAAAATATCTATCATAACATCGAAGTCTTCACGCTTTCTATTCCAACACACATATTTTGCATCTTCAATTAACATGAATAAATATTGCACCTCTATTCTATTACCTCTCACGTGCAATCGAATTATACTCCTTTGTTTATCTATATGTGAGATCTTAGTAACATTATTCTTATCTCGATCTTGCAACGAGAATAATATGTGTCTCGATGCAACATTATATTTTGTTAAGTAATGAACATGTTTTTACTTCATCTAAGCGTCCAACAAATGTATTCCCCTCCAAAGTATATGGTAATTCATGGTAGTGAAATCCACAAATTACGTTAGTTCTCCATCTTGAATAATCTTTTAATGTTTTTGATCTAAGCTTAAAAGGCCAATCAGATTTTTTTGTTGAACTTCCAGTTGAGCTAGCAGCACACTTGTATTTTCTCCTTTGTCACAACCTAATATAAATTTATTTCTCCTTCCTTTCTTACCCGTCTCTATATCTGATCATCTAACAGTAATAGTAACTTTATTTTTTATACCGATTTCTTTTGCCCTATTCACAATAGTGTCCCTTGTATCAAATATCTAAAATAAAGTAAATTATAATTAATCACAATATTATATTTTTACAATATTAATATTAAGACTTAATTGCAATTTTACAATATTAATATTAAGACTTTATTTTTCCCAGATTTAGTCCCCCAAACAAAGTTTTGGTCCAAAACTTGACGAAGTTTCATTTTTTTTTTGCGTTTATTTAAGTCATACAATACCTCAAGATCTCGTTGTGCAATAATTGTACCTAAAATCTATGATCTTAAAATGATGTGGTGTGGTGTAAAAAAATGACACTTGATCGAGTTTTGGACCAAAATTTTATTTGAGGGACTAAAACTAAAGAGAAATAAAATGATGGGACAAGTTTCGTGATTCAGCTAAAATAGGGGGACTAAAACTACAACTAAGCCTAATATTAATTATAATTATTTATACCTAATCTGTGTCAAAAATATTTGTAGTATCGATGCATGTTTTATCCATTAATAATAGCAGTTTATCCATATCTATTAACATTTTAAAAAAATAATAAAATTAAAAAAAAAACTTTTTTAAAAAAAAAGGTGTGTATCAGAAAACTTGTAAATGAAATTTTTCGGAACCAACTTCTGTACCGGAGAACTTGTGAGTGAAGTTTTCTAGTACACAATTTTTCCTTTCTGTATCAGAAATCTTTGTTTTAAGTTTTCTGGTATTAACGTTATGTACTGGAAAACTTGAAAAAAGTTTTCTCAAAAGATGTTGTGTACTAGAAATCTTCTAAAATGTTTTCCAAAAGTTATCAGAAAATTTAAACCTACAGAAAATCTTTTTTACAGCTCCGAAAATGATGAAATGGTGAAGAAAAAAATAACTCTGAATTTTTGTGAAATAGTTACAAAAAAAATTTGAGGATTATTTTGATATTTTGAAAAAATTATAGGGATACAAAGTAAACTTTTTAAAATAATGGAGCCGACGCCTTAAAAAATTTATTTCAACTAAGAACTAATATTATATACTTAATATAAAATTTTGTGAATGTATGTTTAAGACTTTGCGATTTATTGACTACTCTAATTATAAACTTACACAATGGATATGAACTAATCTGAATTGATATGATTTTCTGTGTGCTTTAACAAGAGGAAAGTGCTGTGCTATATACAGCTGATAATTGTATCTAACTAAGCTTATAACAACCATAACTAACTCAACCTAACAGTTTAACAAACTGAGTAACAGATTGAGCGTAATAACAAACCCTTAACAATAGTGTCATAATCAACCATACTCTCATATTGCAACACAAAATAGAAACAAAAGTGAGAGGGGATGTTGGATGCTTGGGATCGATATATCTTTGGGCTTAATGATTATAGTAATGTCCCCACAGTCCCATCAATAATGATTAATAACACTAAAGACAAATTAATATTTTATTATATATAAAAAAAAACCATAAAACTAATATTATATTTGTTTTGGATGGATATTTCATTTCGACCTTGGGAACTAAATTCTGGACTTTTAAAATGCATTAATTTTTCTAACAAGGATGAAAACAAAAATGGGGAGTCAAACGAGCAAGTACAAGGGCAACGTACTGAAAAAATTGCTTCCACCCCCACACAACACAATACACAATATTAAATAGTTTTCTAGTTTAGATTTGATTAGTCGATCTTTCAGAGATGATCCACTCAAAAATTTCATATTAAACCGTTAATATTAATTTTTTATTGAAATAAATTTTTAAAACCCCCTAACTGATATTTTATTATTTTTTGTTGGCTTAAATGTGGGGTTTGGGGTTTATAGACCCAATATTTTGTTAATTGAAATATATTTTTTTTTAAATTTTTATATTTATTTTTGTCAAAAACTTATCAAAAAAATTTCTCAAGAAAAAATAACTTTTTTTTTTTCGAAAAATTGTGAGCAAAATCAACAAATTATTTTTCTTAAAAATTTTGATTTTGTTTTCTCAAATAAAAAATTTCAAAAAAACAATGTAAATATTTTTTTATCAAAAAATTTTGAGAAAAGAATCTAAAAAAAATTCAAAATTTATTTTTCACATAAATATCGATTTGTTTTCTTAAAAATTAGACCCATAAACCAATCTAAACCCACAAAATTTTATAAGATTTTTTAGATTTTGGGCTTTTCTTTTTGAGAATCTTTTAAACTATGAAATTTTTTGTTCCCTTCAATATATGAACTTGGTACCAATAATTTGTAAGCTTGTGAAATTGAAAGTTCTACGCATATATAATTTTTATAATCTCTAACTTGTTGCTTAATGCTATAACCCAACCTTGATCAATGGGCTCGAAGGAGAAATTGGTTTAGCAACTAGCTAATGAGCCTAAGATTTGAATGGTGCACTCACGCAAGGAAAAAAAAAGTGTTGAAGAAAAATTAAGGGACTATATTGGATTGAGATTTAAAAATTTATTTTTGCACAAAAAGAAATTGGATTTTAAAATACTATGATAGACTCTAATGACTTATAAAATTGTTTTAGAAGACTTATATAATAAAGATTTTGTAGTTTAGATTTTATCTGATTCATATCATAAAAATTTATAGGATTTAAATGACTTTCATGAATTTAATGAACTTTTTAAGATTTCAATGAATTTTAAGAAAATATTCAAGATAAATACTAAAAACTATTCAATGTATCCTCCTAAATTTTGGGGTCTATATAAATTTGGTTGGAAAAATAAATAAAAGAAGAAGAATTTGAAAAGTGTAAAGTTTATGAAGTCTATGAATAAGATAATAACCAAATTGTAAATTTTGGGTAAGGAAAAGTAAAATCTATATATTTCTACATATTTAAATTTATAGACCTACATGATTGATTTATTTGATTTCATCTATTAATGTAAATTTAAATGCTTTTTAGTTTTCTTATTTTGATCAATCCGCAATTTTAGTCCTTATTGTAAGATATATGTCCCATTTACATTGATTTTGATATAACTTCCAAACATACAATGTATGCATTATATGATTACTCTAACAGTTTGAGTTGAGTTACAGTTCAGCAAGGATTAATCATAACATAAGGCTTGAAGATTATGCAAAAGAATCAAACACTACAATTGGACAAGGCTTGAAGATCATGTGCAAATTGGTCTATTAGTTATAGTGTTTGTCTAATAGTTATAGTGTTTATTAGGTAGATTCAATCATAATGATTTCTCATATAATATCTGCCAATGAAATCATAAAATAATTTTTTAATCAACCAAGTAATAAATCAATTGGTAAATCAATTGAGCAATCGATTGTCTGACTCACTGAATAAAGGTTTCACTAAGTTAATCGATTGGGAAATCGATTACTTAAGGGTTTTTAGTAAAACATGTGTTCTGTGATTAAACAAATCAATTGGGCAATCGATTTGCAAATCAATTGAGTAATCGATTGTGTGATTCACAGAACCAAGCTCTTACTAAGTTAATCGATTACGAAAATGTTTTTTTTCATCAGACGTGTTCTGTGATTAACAAAATCGATTGGACAATCAATTGAAATAAGTTTCTTAAGTTGCAAGGTTTGTACTAATCGATTAGGTAATCGATTGTCTAATCCACAGAACAAATTTTCACTAAGTTAATCGATTACTTAAATGTTTTGAATCAGGTATATGTTTTGTGATTAACGAAATCGATTGGACAATCGATTGGAAAATTGATTACTACAATTTTCTTAAGTAACAAACTTTGTACTAATCGATTAGGTAATCGATTGCATGAATGAAGTAGTTTGTCATTTATCAGAAACATATTGCATAATCGATTGGCACATCGATTTTAACTAAATATCTGAGTCACTGGGACAAGCCAAGTCGATTGGCATAAATGTCTGAGTTACAGGGAGAATTTAGCCCATTGCCAAATCGATTATGTTAAGAAAAGAATCGACTGGGTAATCGATTGTTTTGATCTCGTTGTTTGAACAAAACAAGTATAATCGATTATTCAATCAATTCTGATATGAATTGAGTATCAGTTTCTGATATATGCATTAAAAGAATCGATTAGGAAATCGATTAGTTCATATAGTTTCAAGATTAAAGAAAAACAAGAAACGCGATAATCGATTAGGCAATCAATTAACGCAATAATCGATTAAGCTGGTATTAGGCAATCGATTAAGCTGGGAAATCGATTTTTCTGATGTTTTTCTGAAACTATATAAACTGAATCAATCACAATTTTTTATAACAATCATAACATTTTTCATAACACAGAAAACTGAAAGTGCTTCATTGGTTTTTAGAGAAAAATACACCTTGGGAGAAAGATTGTTATAACTCACAAAATACTCATTGGCAAAATACTTAGAGTGTGAGATTTCTATTGTGATTGAAAGTGTTCTTAGTTCTTTTCTTCTCTTTTTGAAAGAAACATTGTTGTAAAAGAAAGTGTGCGAAAAATCCAGTAGTATTAAACTGGTGGTTATCTTTTAGGATGCTTGTGTTCATCTAAAAGAAGCCTCAACTTGATCTCGCTAGAGTTTGACGAGTAGCTCTTAGGGATAGGTTTGTGGTATGGTAGAAGTGGTGTTGAGTTGGATGGATAGGCTGTGAGGGGCTGAAATATCTGTAAAATAAACTCAAATCAATTCTAGTGAAAGGCTGAAATCTGAGATTGATTTTAGGACTGGATGTAGGCTATCGAATCGATAGCCGAACCAGTATAAAAATCCTCGTGCACAAATTCTCTCTCTCTTCTCTTTATATTGTTTATGCACGTGTTCTTGAATGTTTGTTTTTGAATCTTTGTTTTGAATAATCTTTTGAATTTATCACTGTTAAAATTGGAATTAATATTAAACTAGTTGGTTTTAATATTAAGTTTATCACTTAGAAAAAATTGGATAATCTTATTAACAATATTGTATAAAACTTTCTAAAGATAAAGGCCATTTTTACAATTTTGATTCTTTATTTTCGAAATTTTAGACATTATGTCCATTCTTGAATTTGACACTCAATTTTGAATATGTGGCAATTAAAAGAGGTGATGGGGATTTGTGTGCATGTATATGTGGATTCCATGACATATTTATATGATTTTTTAAATTACATTAATAAACTTTGTAATATAAAACAAGAAATGAAAATTACATTTAAGTCACCAAGATAAACATTTATAAGATTGTTTGACAGAGTTTATGAAAATAATTTACAATGAACTATGACCTTCACATTCAATTCCACCCCCATCCGAGTAAAGATGTTGGATCAAACCTTCTACACCAGTGGACACAAGAAGAAAATAAGCTTTTTAATAAGTTTATTTGTTGTAGATACCAAATGATTCACTGTTTATTGATTGTCATAATATAGTGTTTTAAATAAATGTAGATGTCATAACATGTTTCTTGAGTTCAAACTGTACACTCCATAAACATACACACCATCACAATGTCGGCTATAAATCAAGATTTTGGATAATATGTTGTTTAAAAAAGTCGTATCCTCTAAATAAAGCAATTTTGAACCATATAAATATCATATATTACCAAGTTTCATAATATCGAGTTTAATTGATATATATTATCAAATAAACATTAATTTTACACTGACATTTGACATCTAGTAAGAATTGTCTATTTTTTCGTATCATATTATTAAAGTGTGGTGTAGTAAAATGATGTGTGGAATATATGAATATCAATGACAATGCATATCTCTTTTCTCTATAATCATTTGGTTTTAACTATTGTTGAGATAGTTTTTTGAAGCAAGGTGAGATATCCATCTATGCTATAAACAATTGGTACTTTACTAAGAAAACAACATAATTAATGCCAAACTAGATTTCAACCCGCACAACGTCTTAAGATTTATTTTAAAAAAATTAGTAGACATTATAAATTATATGATATATATGATTTATAAGTCTCTATTAGAATTAATCATTTATAAATATTAATTTTTATTTTGCTTCGTGAACTAACACTCTTATTAAATAAATCTTGTATCTTAGTAGCATAAATGCAATGACTTAGATATCAAATCAAACACAATAGTTGTATTTACAATTTTATGTTACACAATTTTATTTGGAAATATCATCTCAAAATAATAATAGTTAATTAGATTTATGAATTGTAGAGAAATAATTAAACGGTAAGATGTTAGTCAAATCACAAAAGAATAACTTGAAAAAATATTAAAAATGACATTAGCATATATAAAATTCACAACACAAGTAACGAAATTAAATAAAAAAATGGTTGAATGATTTAAATTGATAGTAGTAATTACTTTTCTTTCTACGATAATGGACCATCTTAAAGGAAACAATTTGAACAAAAAATATTGTATAACATAAGTGCAGCTTAAAAAAAACGTTAGTTAAATTCGATTGTGCAAATATGTGCATTTAGAATAGAATAATTCTGGAACTCAATAGAAACTTTATTTTCAATGTATTAGTGTGAAAGGCAATATCAATCTTTAAGATAAAGTACTTCCTTCGTCTCATTTTAAATATTTCATTTGCGGTGTGTAGAATTCTTTAAAAAAGGATTAGTTGATTTGATTTCAATGATAAAATATTTCATTTACTCAAATATTTTTATTAATTGTAGTTAGCGAAAAATTTGATGAGTTGAAATATAAAAAAAAAAAAAAAGTAATTAATGTAGTACTGGTATTGTAAAATGACAACTAATTTAAGACAAAAAGAAATGACAAATGAGACAATTAAAATGAGACGGAGGAAATACTTGTTTTGTCATAATGGAATAATAATTTACAAATTTGTGATAAATCTAAAATATTTGGTTAAAACATAATTTGTAGTCTCCATCTGTTTATCTCCAACTCACATGTCTCTTGTGTCGAGTCTTTTTTGTTGAGTTATATGAGCAGAAATCAATAAATATAATGTCACTCATGGATCATATGAGCAAAAGGAAATATTTAAATTTGATATGTGTTGTTACTATTGTTCCTTAATTATTGTGGGAACTTTAGTTTTTCAAGAATTGTGTAAATTTGAACCATTGTTCAATTGATTTATTGCACTAAAAAAAATGTCTTGTAACAATGGTTTTTTTTCTTCTTCCAATAACTTATATTCCAAAATATTTTACCAAACTACTCCCTTTTCAAAACTATATACTAAAATATCTCTTGTTTTCTCCCTAACAAGTCACCTTTTCAAATGGCAATTTCATTAAGAAACACCGTGCTTACAAATACAACTTCCTTAAGTAATTTAAAAAAAAAAAACACAAATTTAAATTACATAGATTGACTAGAGTTGCTTGTAACATTTGGACAATGTTTTCGAGTATGACCAGTTAACCGACATGTCCGCATTTTCTTGGCACTTATTTAATTTTTTTTTAACAAATATTTATATACATATATATAATTAATATAATTCATTTATAAAAAACATCACAAATTTTACAACAATTACGATAAAGTTAATGTCGAAGGTGGCCTCCAGTACCATATTGCTAAGGTTCTCTCACACGTACGAGATTTGGACTACGCCTTAATACATCACGAGTTTTTTCTTTTTCTTCTTGATCTTCGTTTTCTTGTTGTTGAGGATTTCTAGGAGGAAGTGCTGCAGAAGAACTACTTCCACATTGAATCTAGTTGGATATTTGATTCAACTGAGTATATACATTCCCAAAGCTTGGAAGCTGAAAGCTTTGTTGACACATATTATTCAGTAACTGGGTAGCAGTCTCAGGTGTATTATAACGAGTATTGAATGGGTTATACAATAATTCATCTTCATTTGATGCAATGGATAGTCGATGATTGTCTTATTGATGTGGTTGTTGGCTGTCAAAATTAAATTGTTCCCCTGGCGCGAACCTGTAAGATTGACGTTGTGTGTAGGTAAAAGTATGAGGAGGCAGTTGAGTATCAGGATGTGTTGGCATATAATATTGATTTTGTTGTGTTGTGTTGAACATTGATTCTTGGAAAAAATGTTAGGTAGACTATGGTGGAGGTTGGGGTTGATTGACACGAGGATCAACCCATTGATTTTCTACAAAAATAAATCGTTTAGAATTTTTGCAAACCAAATCATGTATTCATAACATGGTTTAAATTCAACATTTAGAGGTTAAATATGAAGAACATTTAGTGAAACTCATATATATATATATATATATATATATTACTAACAATTATTTTATTTCTTCTTTTTCATATATTACTAACAACTGTTGATTTAAAATGAAAAGGTACTGTTGATTTAAAATGAAAAGGTGCAAGGGAGGGGTCGAACTCGGTTCACGCGCAAACCAGCACACTGTTTTGCCACCAGACCATTGCAATGATTTGGTAAATATATGAACGGTAAATATATATGTCCCTTCGCAAACAGTGGCAGAAGAAGAATTGCAACTCTTTCCCAAGTGACATTATTTTCCTATAAATAGGGCCACTTTGGGCAGAATGCAAACAAAGAATTCAAGTAATTGTCATCCATTTTCTTTCACACATTCTCATATACTAAGTCAACTTATTCTTTTCTAATGCATGAGAAAAGAATAAGTAACATTATTTTGTAATATACTATTGAGAGATATTCTTGGTGTGATAGTGCAAATCAGCATCCGATTAGTGGGGGCGAATCGAACCTAAAGGCTAGTGTAACAACACGCTTCGGAATTTGCTACATATAATCTTCATCAACAACTTCACTATTAAAGTCTTACAGCAATTGTCACCAACAAAGATCCAATAAATTATAAACTTTTGACGATTATAATTCAATTCACAAACTTCCAATCACAAACAACGAACTTATAAAATATACCACAAATTAATATTAAAGAATAACAATAAAATAAATATTGATTTAAGGCGTGTGAAGACACACTATAATCAATATAAAAACCACGTGAATAAAATCATTGTTAATCCATATAAAATTTAGCAAAGAAAAATTTTTGTTTAAAGAATAAAACAAGTCTTGTAGGCATAAAACAAGACTTGCTACATCTTTGCAAGAAAGAGAAGAATTATGTGTCAGCACATATCACTCACAACTCAAATTTATAATCTCAAGATAAATATTTTCAGAACTTGCCTTCAACTGCTCTATATGCTAATCCATTTTTGTCAAATTTTTGTGCACCCTAACTCCTACTCTGACCTCAATACATTCCTTGCATTCTTTTCCAATACATCTAGCCTTTCTATTACACATGTCATGATTTTCTTTTTAGCTGATCACATTACTCCTTTTTGATCCAGAAAAATAAGACCAAAAAGGTATAAGGAAATACCAGTAAATCACACCAAATCATATATATTAAAGCAATATATTTTTGTCCCTGAGTTCTGTAACTCCTACAGAGGTTATCTTGACTCATAAAACAATCAAATACAACACAGATTACTGTTCCTAAAACCTGCCCAATACACTTTGTTGTTATTAAAATTTAAAACTAAGCAATTGTTACACGAAAACTATTAAATTTAAATTTAAAGCAAATAATTACGAATCTAACCACATGAAGACGCACTTGATATCAATAACCTAAAAACAGAAATCCCATAAAATTTAATTAAAAGGAGTCTGTTACTAGTTAAAACAAAAGCAACAAAGTTACAAATAAAAAAAAAATAGAGCATAGTCCATTCAAGGAACATAAATCCCACTGGAAGGACTTAAAAATTGTTTCTTCCATCTTGATACTCAACAAACATATTCATTGATAAGTTTGACCAAAATGTTCATTCTTGAGTCACATGAACAGTGACAACCTCATCTACAACATTACTTGTTTTTCATCTATTATAAAAATGTGCAACACGAAACAAACATTAATAATTCTATTGTGTTTATTATTTCAAAAAAAAAAGGAGTTATTAATATAATCCATCTTTCCTTTAGTATCCCAAATGACTTTTCAATTACATTTCTATCCCTTGCACTTGAATGATGAAGATTAATCAACTGCTTGTAATTTTGAGGGGTGTTTCCAATCTACTCATTGAGATGTTAACCGGCATTGACAAGAAAGTATTTACCTACAATGGTTTTCCTAAAATAAAGAAAAACTCTGAGTAAAAAATCCGATTCACCATTTCATTACAAAAATGGGGAGGCGGGATACCATTTCAGAAAAAAGAATGTCTTCCTCTGAAAGGTCTTCCCTGTCATCACCCCAAAAAGTTTCATGATACTTTATTATGTCTTCATTCAAAGTAACAAAAAGCTTATTATATCTGCATAATGTAAATACTATGAATATAATGATATACTTTATTATTTAATGGAGACTTTTTACAGGAAGACACTCTTTTTACTATGTCTGCATAATGTTTGCATAACATTCTGTCTTGGTTGATGCTTAATTCTTCACTCCAAATTTTTCTTATTAAAAAAAAAAAAAAAAAAGCTTCAAAACAGCACAGCTTAAACCAACCACTGCACTATTTCATCATTGAAAAACAAAAACAATAAACAATTGCCTAACCAAAATTCTCCTAGGCACATTCACCTAAACTTCTAAATCAGTTTTTTGGTGATTGATGATGACTGATTCAGAGTTGCATAGCAGAGTTTATTTTGTCTTTGGGATAAAGTTTAACATGTTAAGCTGTATGAAGATGACCAGTGGGGCAAACCCACATCCAAACAGATGATGGTGTTCCTAATTCTAATTCAGATACAGTTTCTCCAACCTCAACACTTCCATTTACAACTCCAACCACAGTAAAATTCACCAATTTCTTCAGGTTCAAGCTGGTGGCATTGGCTATGATTGTGGATATCCTGGTGGAAGCTGTTACAATCCAAATTCTATCCATGACCATGCTATTTACGCCTTCAATAATTATTATCAAAAGAATCCTCTTCCAAGTTCCAAATAGCTGCAATTTCGGTGGAACTGCTGCCATCACTGGCACAAACCCAAGTAAGGATTTTCCTTTAGTAATTTTTAAATGTAACTTTTTCAGTAATGTTAATTACATCCTTAAATCATATTCAGAAGTATGGATATGTTATAAGCTTATATTCTGCACAACGATGCTCCCTTTCAGGGCGCCGCCTACACACCTTACCGCGACGATCTCTTCCTCTCTGACATTGCATTCCCCTCCATTTACCCAGACGACCGCCAAAGATCCATCGCACATCAAAGACAGATTCTAGAGACAGTGAATTGTTTATGAGTAGCACCAACATCAAAGTAACTCAAACCAGAGCTAGGAACATCAATATGAATACTCATGTCATAGCAATTTTAACCAGAATAACATAATTCATTGGTATACCCTCCGAACCACGAATTGGTTCGAAATATATAGGCACATACTCTTGTACCAATGATCTGGTATAAATACGGACACAATTAACTTTGTACTTAGAATTGTTCTATTTATATAGATAACTGAACTTCCGGTAATTTAAAAACAATCGATGTGGGATTAACATTTCGAATTCTTCTGTTTTTTTATGGGACTAGCATTTTGAATTCTTTTGTTTTTTGAGAATATTTATATTTATTACCGATGTGGGATTAATTTTCAAATTCTTCTGTTTTTTTTAATGATATGCATTTATTACACTATTATTTCAAATTCTTCCATTTTTTATTTAAAATTTGCATTTATTTTTAATTTTATTGAAATTTGTGTTTTTTGTTATTAATATGGCGGCTGAATAACTATTACTATTATTTTTTAGTTTTACGCAGACTTATGTTAAACTAATATTCCTATTTTTTTTTTCTATGGAGACTTATTTTTTATTATTTGTATTTATTATCATTATAAACAATTTAATATAATTCATTTAAAAATTCATTACTTTCATGTACAAAGAATCATTATTTATTTTTAATATTATCACATTTTTAAGATATTATTAAGATGAAATACTAATATTTTATTTATTCGACGCTTGTAATTTT
>JBBPBS010000577.1:2012059-2040222 GCA_037974835.1 Cicer judaicum | reverse complement strand
ATAGTTTTAATTTATTATTTTTGTTCAATATTTTTGATTGATATGTCAATCAATTAAGTATCTCAATATCATTTGAAGTTTCATAAATTTTGTCATTAGTTAATAATTTTAACGATATGATATGAATTTTTTTTTATTTATTCGATGCATTGCAATATCTTTTTTTTTGAAAGAAAGTTACTGAATAAATTTAAAAAATGTAATATTATTATTATTAAAATATAATATTTCTATTTTAATATAAAGAATTTTATTGTCTAAACGTTGTCACAACATGCCTTCAACAAATAAAATATTTAACCGTTTATTAATTTTATTTTAACTAACTTTTATCTTGGCCCTCTTAGGATAAAATATTGAATATGTTCGTATATCTCTTTTGACGATTATTGGTTATCTCTTTTTTTTAGTTATTTGTTTATTTTATAAATAAAAATTATTTATTTTATAAAATAAAATTTATATATATATATAGGTATTTTTTGTATGCTTCTTATTTCAATAATTACACCTAATTTTTTCTATTTTATATAATTACACTAAGAAAATAACATATGGACACTCTGCATCCACAAGTCATTTTTTGTAAATTTGCAAAAATAATTATCAAGATAATACTAGCATAAGGTTACACTTGAATATAATTCACAAGAAAATAGTTCAACTAAATAAGTTAGATAGATAAACTAGTAATCTTTAACTAGATTGTGAATTACTTATTGAAAATATTATAAGCGTTCTAAATTTTATATTTGGTCGTATATGAGCAAATATGGTGAATGGTAACAACAATCAAAGGATAATATGGTGACACTCGACTAGGGAACAATCAAATTGTTCAACTGAATAAGTTAGATAGATATAAGAGTAACCTCTAAATAGATTGTCAAATACTTTTTGAGAAAATTATAATATGGTGACACTCGACTACGAGCAAACACGGTGAATGGTAATAACTACCAATGAATAGTATGGTCTAATTCGACTAGTGAACGACCAAATAGTTGATTGAAACAGTTAAATAGATAGAGGAGAATACTCGATGTAGAGTGTCATAACCACTGAATCCTTACTCAGTGACGAGTATTTTGAAAAAAGTTATATTGGAACCCTAAACTTTATAAAACTCTAAATCATCTAAACTCTATGAATCCTAAATGCTAAACTCTTAACCGTAAATCAAAACCTTATAGATATATAATATATGGATATTGATTTGTTGACTTCAAAAGTAACTATTGTTTAAGTTACTTAGCTTAATAGAAATTGAATTTCTTTTATTAATCAAAATGACATTATTATTTGAATTATTCTGCTTAATAAAAATTAAATATATATATATATATATATATAATATTTTTATTATATTATATATATATATATATAATATTTTTTAATTATTTTCTTACAAATATACTCCTAATTAAATTATATATATATATTATAAAAAATATTATGGTACTAATATATATATATACACTAACTTATATAAAGTACTATAATAGCATTCTTAAATGAAATCAGAATCCTAGAATATACGCATAAAAGAAACGGAGGAGTGCAGGAAGGAAATCGAAACGGTTCATTGTTTCATTTACTAAGGAATCTTTTCTTCAGCAACCCATGTGCCTCTGTTTCTATCATTTACACATTGCCTCCTTTGTTTGATTCAAAAAGGTGATAGCTGCTATTCATTAACTATTTCCATCATTTACTAAATTTTACAGCACACTATAAATCCAACTATTTTGTTTTATTCAAACATCACCTCAATTTGTAAACTGTATTCTACTTATTTTCTTTCCCACATATTTTGTTCTTTACCCATTTTATCAATATGGTATATGGAAAAAAGAGAATACACGAAATCCTAGTGTAAGTGATGAAGAAAGTCCTCAAAGTCTACCTCAACCAACAGTGAAAAATTCATCAACTTCTCAAAATCATTCAACCAATGAAACAACCAAACCTCCTTTAGCCTAAGAAGTGATATACACCGGTGTGACCAGGAAAAATCCGGGGGGGGACTAAAAACTGGACATGCAAACACTGTAGAAATTCATTCAAAAGTACTTACACTAGGATTCACTATCATTTCTTTGGTGCTCCACAAGGGAAAAATTGTGGCATTCAAAGATGTGCAGCATTGTTGAATGATAGAGAAACTTATGAAGAAATAAGAAAAAAGGTTCAAGAAGCAGAGGAATCTGGTGTGACTCCATCTTTGAAGTGTTCTACCCTCAAAAAGAAAGAAAGAAGGGTGTGTTCCAAGTCTCTTGAAGAAGCTTTCCAACTTTTGGGAAGAGATGTTGTTGACATGAAGGTGATGAAAGGACTATATGCCAATGGAATTCCTTTTAATGTTCTGAGAAATCCACAATTTGTGGAAATGGTTATCGCTATTAACAATGGTCCTAAAGGCTACAAACCTCCCTCTTCTGAAAAGGCAAGAATAGTTTTGTTAGACGAGTGTAAAAGACACGTTGACAAAGATTTAGCTCCTATCAAGGATACATGGTTTCATCAAGGGGTCTCCATTGTGTCAGATTAGGCATGGGAACGGAGCGGGGAAGGGGCGGATTTCACCTCCTCCACACCCGCACCCGACTAATCGGAGAAAACTCGCACCCGTTTTATAGCGGGTGTAAAATTTAAGCACTCATCCCCGCCCGCAACGGGTCTCGGGTTTCTCTGCCCGCACACACACCCACTCAAATATATAAAATTATAAATTTAAAAATCATATTTATTATAATAAAATAATTATTATTAAATAATAATAAAATTAAAAATATTTTATATAGAGATAAAATTATAATTTTTAATATTTTAAAAAAATATTAAATATATTAAATAAGTATTTGCATATAAAATTAAAAAATTACAATAATAATATTCGCGGGGCGGGCTCGGGTGCGGGGGCGGGGTGGATATCACCACCCCCAAACCCGCCCCCAAATTTTAATGTCGGGGAAAATCCACACCCGCACCCGCACCCTATTAAAACGGGTTTTTCTTGCCCAAATCAATCGGGTTTGAGTGGGTACCCACAGGTGCGGATTTTATTGCCATCCTTATGCCAGATGGCTGGAGTAATGTTAAATATATGCCACTAATTATTGTTTTTGCTGTGAATAGTAGAGCTGCAATGTTTTTATATGTCGACGACTTTTCTGGAGTTGAAAAAACGGGAGTTGCTAATGTTGAATATTTGATTAAAGCTATTGAAGAAATCGGACCATCTAATGTTCTACAAGTGGTGACCGATAATGCTGCAAATTGTAAAGTTGCTGGGAAGGAAATACAAAAGGTATATAAGCATATTTTTTGGTCTCCTTATGTTGTGCATATTTTAAATTTGATTTTTAAAGACTTTGCTGAATCATTTGAATGGCTGAGAAATACATATAAACAAGGAAAGACTATAGTTAAGTACATTATTAATCATAGTCAAGTTCTAGCCATGTATAGAGCAAATTCAAAGCTTGAATTGTTGAAGGTAGCAAAGACTAGGTTTGCCTCACATTACATTTTACTTAAGCGACTACTTATGTGTAGAGAAACACTTGCAACTATTGTTGTGTTGAACAGTTGGAAAGAATGGATTAAGCAAGGAGATGAAAACACAAGAAAAACAGGTGTTTTAGTTGCTAAAACTATTGGTAGTGATTTTTTTTGGGAAGAAATTGAGCATGTGGTTAAGATAACAAAACCCATTTATCATTTGATTTAATTTGCTGATGGTGAAGGGCCAAAAATGGGAGAATTTTATGAAAAAATGGATTTTATGCTTGGGAAAATACAAGAGATTATGAAAACAAATAAATATGCAAATTGTTATTCTTAAATGGAAACAATTGTTACTGCAAGATGGACCAAAATGAATTATACCATCCATTGTTTAGGTTTTGCATTAACCCCTAGATTTTATGATACTCATTATCTTTCCACACCTACTCCTGGAGGTATAGCTAGAAAAGCTCCAAACCAAGATAAGGAAGTAGTGACTGCAGTTATGTAAGCTTTTGAAAAATATCTGAAAATGCGGAGGAACAAAAACTTCTACGTGATCAGTTTGCTATATTTCACACAAAAAAAAAAAGAAATATATGCAATGTCTGCAGCTCAATTGGATGTTGTAACGATGGATTCTATTGATTGGTGGTCAATGTATGGATCTGAAACTCCGGAACTAGCAGAGGTGGCAAAAAAAGTATTATCTCAACCAATAAGTAGCTCTTCCGCTGAAAGAACTTGGAGTACTTATTCATATATCCATAATGTAAAAAGGAATCGGCTTAATTGTGCAAGAGCGGACAAGTTGGTTTATATTCACTCAAATATTTGCTTACAGTCACGATTTTCTGATAGCTACAAGAATGGTCCTTTCAAAAAATGGGATATGAATCATGATGACACTTGTTTGGAAGAATCTTCTGGAATACTTCAAGACCTCAATTGGGAATTAGATGATGAAATGGATGGAGGAGTGGATGATCAAAGAAATGTTATTAGGGGAGCTTCTATCAAAAGAGGGAAAAAAAAAATAAGAATTGAGATTTTATTTTAGCAAATTTTATTTGTCAAAGTTATTGATATAAAAATATTGTTAAAGTTATATTTTTTATCATTTAATTTATTGTTTTTTAATTAAATTCATTTTTTTTTTAATTTTAATGTACCGATTTGTATATTATAACGTACCACGAATCGAACCAGCGTACCAACTATGTATACCTCCCACGTACCGAATACTTTAAAGATTACGTACCGCGTACCCGAATTCGTACCACGTACCATAAAGAATTGCGAACCAGGTGACTATAATTTTAACTCAGAACATAAAGCAAACAGTTTACCGGAAAATCAAATTCAACACATTCTCTTCACGTTGTGCAAACCAAATTCTGTACACAACAAATTTTAACAGCAACAACAATAAAAAATTTAGATGAAATCATTAACCTTGAGTGTATTGAAGGCAAAAACTAACATAAGCAAACACGAAATCAACAATTTTCCTCAACAATTCAAACCTGATTTCAAAACACACAAAACACTTATAATGGAACAAGATAAAGCAATGGAAGGAGACATATGTATGTCGACCTACTAAGTGAGAATGTTGACCTACTTCTTCGATACATGTCGACCTACTAAGTGAAAATATTCAGGAGACATATGCCCCAGTTGACGAAGAAAACTCACCTCCACATAGTCCACATCGTATTCATCGACCACCACGATGTGGGACTGAACACCATATAAGAGATTAATGTAATAAAAATATTGTTTAATTATAATATTAAATTAAATATTGTTATTTTATAGAGTCCATTTAATTAATTTTTTTAATAATTATAAAATATAAAATAAACATTGTATTTATTTATTGAATTAAAATATTAATTACTTAATTAAATAATTAATAAAACTTAAATTACTTATTTAATTAAAATAATAATTAATTAAATTAATAATAAATGAAACTTAAATTAATTATTTAATTAAAATAATAATTATTGATTAATAAAATATATATTTATTATTAAGAAAGATGTTAACTAAAAATAATGTGTTGCATTATTTCTCGGGTGAACGTGGCTTTATTAATTGATCAAATTTCCTATATATGTGCCTATTAAATAGTACCACTAATAAAAATAATTTAATAAATGATAAAATAAATTTAATAATTAAACAAAACAAAAATAAAAAATAATAAAAAATAAAAAATAAAAAACAAATTTTCAGTTGAGAAATCGGTATTGAAGAAACCAATTTCCCTTCCTTCTCTAAAAAAAAGGTTTAGAGGCAAAGACTGATTTCTAAAAGGAAGGAATACAAAGTTGAAAATAGATGGTACTTTGGTATATAATTTGAAAAGAGTGGTACTATGATATTTAATTTTTCTTTTAGTGGTATAATAATAAAAAACCCATACTTAACCAAATGAGAGTGAGAAGACCGATTGATTCTCGTCCTTTCATCAGATTATGATAAGTAGAACATCTAGATCTACGACTACGAACATAACTTTTATCATGCATACGAACAACTTTTATCGCCTACAGGGCAACGATTTACTCGCCACGAACCTTTTCTCGTCTTCTTCTTTTCTCTCAATCTCCTATCACACTTTTATCTTCTCTTCCATCTATTATTCATAATAATATGCTATTAGGGTTTGGCATAGAGTTCGAGTGGTTATAAAACAGTTAAAATCTTAACAACAAAATTCAATTTATTTGTAAAAATTATATTAAATAAACATTCAAAAATAAATTTATTCAGAATTTAAACTCATTCTCAAAATGTTTTTTTATTATTATCTGAAATATGTTAATTTTTGGAATCCCTTAAAAATTAAGTAATAAAATATTTAAATACGCACAATATATCATTTTTTAAATTTATTAAAATTCATATCATTAATTTATTTACTTTAATATCTTAACATGTTTGTGAAAATAAATTACAAATTATTTTATTATTTTTTCTATTTAGGAGAAAAATTTAAAAATAAATAAATTTAAATAAGAAATAAAACCATTCAAAAAATATAAAAAGTAAATTTTAAAAAAAAGATAAAATATATTAGAGTTTGTGCTGTAGTAGAGAAAATAAAATTTTCAATCTTTTGTGATTGACTTTGTAATAATTTCAAGAAAAATATTTATGCATTCACACAAGTTAGCTGGTTTTAAGTTGATTTAAGTTGATAAATAAGACCTTCATTTCAAAAACATAAAATATTAATTTTAAACTAATCTTTGTTAATTATGTAATCAGTTAAACAAATAAACAACTTCTCTCAAATGAAATTGAAGTAACCAATCAAAATAACATTAATAATAAAATACATCTTCTATCAAAATAAAATAAAATAAAATAACCAACTAGATTTTTTATCAACAAAAATTAAAATATGTTTAGAGTCGACTTTTAAGTATCAAATATAATTAGAATTTATTGGATTTAATTAAGAAAGTTTACTTAAGAATTAAGCAACCAAGTAAGCAAAATATATTGGTAGTATCTCAATTTTATCCGACTAATTAAAAATAATTCAAAAAAATTAATAGTATGTTAATAAATATTTTATTATTATTATTATTATTATTATAAAATCTAAAAAATTATTATTTTATAAATCTGACTCAATTTTGAGTTCATAATTTAGAACCAAAAATAAAATAACTTAAAAGAAAAAAAAAAGAGTTTTGGATTACACGTTTCTTTTATTGCTCATGTTTCCCAAAGTGAATTCCTTTGTCGTGTTTGCATCCCTCTTACAAACTGGTTCATTGTATTCCTATGGTGTATTTTCTTGGATAGAGGTGACATTAAGAAAAATACCTGGAAGGAAGAAGAAGAAAGAAAACAATCAAAGTAGAAGTTAAAAAAGATAAACAGAAATAGGAAGAAGAGGTAAGATATTTTCTTTTCCTCTTTATATTATAATTATTTTGTTGTTATACAAATGTTTATGATATAAGATGAGTTATAAATGAGAAAACAAAAAACTAGGAATAAAGAAACAAGATAAATTATGAAGAAGAAGATAGAAAAGATAAAACTGAAAATTTAAACTTTTGACGACACTATCGTCGGAGCGTTGACCATACTTTTTTCCCCTCCCTCTTGGTCCCCACACCCCTCCCAATTTTCTCCTTCTCCCTCTAAGTCTTTTTTTTATTCGCTTTTTCTTTTTACTTTTTTGTTCTTTGTACGTTTTTCTAAACTCCTATCTTTCCTCTCTGCTGTGGTGCTTTTGTTTTTTACTTTCCTTTGCACCTCTAATGAAAGTAAGTAGGTTTACTATCCTTTGCACCTCTAATTTATTTTCTGAGTGTTCTTTTCGTAGTGTGTTAGAGTTATTATTATCGTCAGCTTTTTAGAAGCAACTACTTAAGTTCCAATCTTTTGTATCCAACTCGATAGTGGTTTAGTTCCTTCTGTAATATGGGGTTGTCAGATTTTTAGGAGAATACTTGGCTTGGAGGATCAAGGTGGTTAGTTCATCAAAAGTCTTGGGTTGTCAGGTTGTTTGGGAACACATGATTGGAGTGTCAGGTGCTCTATAACTCAAGATATTTGAATTGGTGAATTAAAGCTTTCTGGATGAAGGGACTAAATGTAGCTAAATTCGTGGTGAACAAGGATAATGTATCAAATTATTTATGCTTTCGTTACTTGTTGCCTCTGATTAGGATTGTTTCTACTCCAAGTCACCAAAACTAAACTATTTTTTATTTATTTATAAATTATCAAAAACTTGTCAACTGTGGCAAACACAATTAAACCCTTTTCTCGTGTTTGCACCTTCACTTAACACCTTTAATTCATTTTTTAAACGAAGGTTACAAATTTAATTATAATCTTACCTTTTTGTGCAATTAAGAGATGACAAAAAAAATAGACTTCGTTCCTTAGTTATATCTCACACCTCCCTCTCTCGTAAACCAATGTTATAATTTATTTTAATTATCTATAAAAAGAATTCTAGACAACTTTTGGTGTTATAACTATTAGTGAAAAAACTGAAAAGGTAGTCTATACATCTTCCTATTATATTCTCATACCTATTTTTGTTTTCTCCTTAGTTTCCAAATTTCCATCACACAAAAAAGAGAGAGAGAGAGAGAGAGAGAGAGAGAAACATAGTCTCATCCCTTTTTCTCACACCATTATTACCATTATCATTATCGCCAAGTTGAATTACAATTTTCTTTCTTCTTTCAATATCATCTCAAGTAAATTTTGGACATTTGTCCCGTTCTTTGATTTGTGGGGCTTATAACGTGTTGCTAGGAAGTAAAGGGCCTAAGGTAAGTGTTTCTCCCCATGCAAAGTTAGGCTAGATATTAAATTAGTGGTTTGTAAGACATTGATATGATGTCTTGACGTGGTAAAAGAAAAATATTGATTTTATGTTTGTCTTAAAGAATTTAACTATAATATTTTGATTTTGTTTTGTTTTGAGTAATATGTTTGTCTTGATGAACTTAATTATAAAGTTCTATTTTTATTATTATTTCATGATAAATATGCTTATGAAAATTTTCAATGTAAAATTCTGATTTTTGTGTTGTTTTGGTGTACTTAAATATAAAATTATGATTTTTATTATGATATCATGAGTAATATGTTTGTTAGGATGTATTTGATTTAAGGTTTTCATTTTTGTGCTATTTAATTTCAATGTTTTGATTTTTATTAACACTACATGAGTCTTGAAGAGAATTAATTAAAAGTTTCAATTTTTAATTTAGATAACATGATTAAGCTTATTATTCTAATGTGCTTAGTGTAATGTTTGATTTGTATGCTTAAATGCCTAATAATGGGAGAAATTTTATAGTAGTAGGAATAAAGTTTTTATTTGTATGTGTTATTCGTGATTTAAGTTTTAATGTATGTCAATAGCACATCGTTGATCCAATTTTATAGTTTATAAAATGAAAATTGTGATTTTGAGACATTTATCCACGTGTATATGTGTTCTATATTTGGGATAGTGAAATAACTTATTCTTGAATTCGAGCATCCATGAAAATATAAATTTGATGTCATATGCGATTAAAATTTAACCTTGAACATTTTATCTTTATGTGGATGCCTAAGTGGCTAATGATTTGTGTTTCGAACATTATTCTCTTTGTGATTGTCTAAGTGGTTGATGATTTGTGTGTTGAAAATTATTCTCTTTGTATTTGTCAAGAAGTTTCAGATGAATGATTGCAAATCTATGGCTACACCAATGCACCGTACTTGCTCACTGCAAAAAGATGAAATAGACCAGAAGTTTGACTAGAAAACATATAGATGAATGATTGGATCCCTTATGGACCTTACTACTTCCAAACCTGATATTTTATTTAGTGTGTGTATGTGAAATATTTCAGGCTGATCCAAGGGAATCTCATTCATATACTTCCAACATTGGCGTGTTTTATAAGAATTCTACTAAGTACAAATTAAGTGGGTATTGTGATGTTAACTATGTTGGAGACAAACTTTAAAGAAAAATCACAGTGGAAATTGCACATTTCTTAGTGAAAACTTAATCTCCTGGTCAAGTAAGAGACAAAGCACAATTGCAATGTCAATAGTAGAGGTTGAGTACATTTCAGCAATTGACTGTAACTCTCAACTGCTAAGGATGAAACCTAACTAGAAGATTACAAAATCTGTTATTTGCATAAAAAAGAACTTAATCCTGCATTCAATGGCTAAACACATAGAAATTAAACATCACTTTATTAGCGACCATTTTCAAAAAGGAGTACTAAATATCCTATTTATAGACATTGAACACCAATGGGCTAACATTTTCTCCACACCACAAGTTAAAGACATATTTTAATTTATTAAGACAAATATGAACCTTACCTTTATATCTAACTATGGTTGTATTATGCCTAGATTAATTTATATTCACATTAGTATGTATTTTATGTTTTTGTCTATTCTCTTAAAATAAAAGGCATTAAAAAAAGAACTTTCAAGTCATTTTGTCTAATGACAAAAGGGAGAGAAAGATATTTGAGAATAATTTATTTTTTGATATGTTTATGTGGGGAGAGAAAGTGTATGCACGAGGGGAGAAAGGAACTATAAAACTATTTTGACTTAGGGGGAGCCTTAAGTTAGGGGGAGTCAAGTAATAAAAGTCTATAAATTGTGATAAAAAATTACAGTTTTGTCATCATCAAAAAGGGGAGATTGTTGGATGTTAACAAAGGTATTTTATGATAATAATTTGTTTGGACTAATTTCTTCATTATGTGTGCATCAATTAAAACAAGAGAATCAAAGGCAGGTACCAGAGGAAATGAAAAGAGGGTGAGATTAGAGGAACCTAAATGCATAAGCATCTGCCTCTGAACATGTCATTCTTTAAGCAACGTGCCTCTGAAGGTTACAAAGAAAGTCTCTAATATTTTCCTCTAAAGTTCGGGTCTAAAGATTGACTCTGATAACTATGTCTAAAGACTAGCTCTAAAAATGGATCAGAAGACTGTCACAAGACTGAATTTGAAGTATGCCTCTAACGCTCTTGTGTGCCTCTAATGTGAAGAAACTCAACAAGCCTCTAAAGAGTTTATATCCAAATATCATTAAATTTGAAGAGATTGTTCAAGACATGCATTCAAAACTCATATTCCGCTAATCAAAAAGTTGCAACACACTTAAAATGTTACCTCTAATATGCAGCCTGTAATGTTGTGTAATTTGCCCAAAGCCACTAATTCTAAGTCACGTAATTATGCCTCTGACTTTTATTATCCAACAAACACAACATCTCACTCCAAAAACAAAGTCAATATCTTTGATGGAAATTCAACGGCTTTGATTGAAATAATTCATTCTAAAGAAAAAGACTTAGTCAAATCAGAATTTTTGAATATTAAAGAACAAGCCCAAATCCATTCCCATTCCAACCAATCAAGAGCATGAAGGAAGATGCGCGTGAATAAATTTTTGAACACACTGTAAAATTAGAGACCATTAAAAATTATAATTGAAGGGAATCTTTGACCAAGGTGAAAAGAAGATACGATCAAAATATTGTTCACAAGAAGATATGGTCAAAATAATGTTGACAATAACATATGGTCAAAATATTATCCACAAGAAGAAATGGTCAAAATATTGTTCATAAGAAGATATGCCCATACTTGTTCCCAAGAAGAGACACTTCAAATTATTCACTAGAAGGTACACTTAAAGTTATTCCCAAGAAGAAACACTAAGAATTATTCACAAGAAGATACATTTAGAATTTGTTCACAAGAAAAATATGATCCATATTTTACAAGAACAAAAGTGAAACCCTAATCTATTCTATAAAGAGATATTCAAGGTTGAAGAAGAAAATATGAACTCACAAACTTAGAAATTCGTTCAATTCAGAAAAACTTTAGAGAGCTCAAATAGCTCAAATTTTCTTAGTATTCAAAGTTCAAAGGTCAAGTTCTAAAGAAGCATTTTCTCAAATAAAAATTTTATAAGTGTATTAGTATGAGAAATTAACTATAATAATATTCTTAGTAGAAGCAAAACCCAATTTGTTCCAAACTTGTGTAACCCAGCTCGATAGTGGCTTTACTGTTCCTCAAGCAATATGTGGTTTTAGGTTGTGTTGAGAAGACTTAGCATGTAGTGTTAAGGGGTAATTACCTTCAACAATTAATGGTTTTAATATTGTGTGGGGAAGACTTGACTTGTAGAGTCAATGTGTTTGTTTGCCTCAAAAGGTTTGTAGGTGTCATATAGTTTTGAGAAGACTGACTTATAGAGTTAGGTGTTGTGTAGTTCAATGATTTGAATTTATGGTTAAATACTTCTAAATGAAGTGACTAGATGTAGCTACCAAATTGGTGGCGAACCATAATAAATCTGCTTGTGTCTCTTTAGTTCTGCAATATTTACTTTAATGCTACCTCTAATTACTTAAGTATGATTGCTACTGCCTTTTTTTTTAGTTAAAATCACCAAACTCAAACTAGTTCTTAAATAAATAATTTAAAAAGAATCCAACTTACACAAACACAATTCAATCCCCATTCTCTTGTTTTCACCTTTACATTTCAGGTATTAAATGTCAAATTTCTCGATAGAGAGGAAACAAACAAACTTTTGGGAAACAAAGAGGAGATAAATAATGAACAAGGAGTTTGATAGACATGTTAAGACATGGGGGACAATTTAAAGGCTTGTAGGACAATATATATATATATCTATATATATATATATACATATGAAGAGTAGTGGTTGAGGAAGAGAGAAAAGAATTTTTAAAGAAAAATAAAATGAGATAATGAGATGATGAGATGATATCTCCAATTCAATAATCTGAGAGAGTCCTTCTAACTTGTCAGTTGTAACTAAGGATAATGAGATGATGTAGTCTTCATTTTTTGCTAAGTATTTTAGCTTTCCTGGTAGGACTCTCTCTAAATATTGAATTGGAGATATAATCTTTAAAATATAAATCTTTGATAAGATTGTAGGTGTTTTAACCCTTCTTCTTTATTATTTTTATATTTCCATCCAATCCAAAATATTCAAACAAAATGAGCCACAAGTGTTTCAATTATTTGATTCTTACGTCCTCCTTGTACTGAAGGTATAGAGCAAAGGAAGGAGACATTAACATCCAAGGGTTGCACAGAGTAAACCTTTGAATACATTTTGTGAACATCCTTGTATAATCAATCTTGTTGACTGTAGTTCACAAATGTAATAATTTCAACATTTCTAAACATTTCAGCTCTTAGGTTAAGCATATCATATTTTAAGAAATTCCTAAACTCTTTTTGAGAATACACTGTAAGAAGAGGATCATTAAGGAACATGAACACTTAATATGGGATGATATTTAGATCTGGTATTTCCTCGAGGGTTTCTTGTTAAAAACTTTTTGGATGAAAAGGGATTTTGGAGAAAATGGTTTTTAAAGAAATGCAAAATTTGTGAAAAATATTGGGAAGAAGAGACGTTTAAATAAAGCATAGAAAAGATATATATATATATATCAAAGCTTAGGTTTTATAAAGATATGGTCAAAGAATAATTTTTAAAAAACGAGATACAAACAAGGATGAGACAACATGGATCAAGACAGATGAAATAGGAAGGATATGCGATAAGACAGACAAGAAAACACAAGCATGCTTAAAATAAAACATATAAGGTAAGACACAAACTAGTGACAGATTGCACTACTAACCATTTGTTCTAACGGGTTACATACACATTTGAACATATATCATGGATCATTGAAGTTTTTAGAAAATTTATCCCTGTTTGGTTAGTTTCATTGTTGACATGCTTTATAATGTTCCCATTATTTTGCAGTAACAATCAATTAATACTTCTCTCTAACAGAGGATGAATTTCAGTATTAGTATATTGATTATTCTAACTGATTAACTCACCTTGTCTTATTGAAGCATAAGAGTTTTGTCCAGTTTGTCATTGAAGAGTTTCAAGAATCACAATCAAAGGTCAGAATAATATACGAGAACATTTCATAACATATTTTAAAAATATCTTAGAATGTGACACATATTTAAACATATCTTAGAATGATACACATAAGAGAGTTTCAATATGCAATTAAAAGCTAATCACATGGTGACGTATTTTCTTTGATAGTTTTAATCTAAGATAATATTTCTCATATAGATATATCTTTGAGATGTTTATACTATTTTGAAGGACATTGTAAAGATCATTTCTCATATCTATTATTCTGATTGAGCATTCACTTATCTCAATAACGAGATTCTATTTTACTATTTAAAATATCATTTAAGAGTGATTTGTATCGGAACAAATTTAACACAAATACTCTTTCCTTTTATCAGATAAAATACCTTTTTAAATTTTTTCGAAAAGGAGATAAAATTGACATTTGAGAGATAGATTTTTTGCTAAAGCGATTTATCTATTTTTCAGATTACAATTACAGTCCTTACGAATCAATTTTTGTCAATCTAGGTTTTGAAAAAAATGTAAAATAGAAATTTCAAGAGAAAAAGAGAACATGATTGATCCAAAAACAAACACTAATTCAGATCATTTCACTAGTATTTCCAATAGTAAAGGATCTTTACTGTTACACGGTAAATTTATAATTTTAAAGGCTCCCAGAAAGAAAATCCCCTAAAAATTTGTGTGCTTACTGAGCTATATGCTTACTTTTTCAAAAAAAATTAATTTTTTTTTAAGAAATAATTTTTTTGATTTTTTCACTAATAAAAACTTTTTGATTTTTTTTTTGATAAAAAATGATTTACATTATTGTTTAAAAAAAATGATTTGTTGAGAAAAAAAATAATTTAAAATTTTTCTTATTTTTTTTAAAAAAATTTCAAAATTAATAAAATATTAGAGTCTATAAGTTTCCTGAGCCGTCTCTCTTAATTCCCATAAAATAATAGGGCGGAATTTTAAATCAATTATTTTAATAAGAGACTTAATATTAAAGGCTTAATAATAAAAAAATCTTAAAATTGGGGTTTTTTTGACGGCTCTATATATAAGAGATAGTTTATATTTTGTGCGGTGCACGAGCTCCTACTAGTTATTAATGAAACATTATTTTTGTGTAAAATAGAAAATGTCAACACCATAAATGACAACAATCTTTATATATAAAATTTGTTTAGTCTATACATGAAACATTTTTATCTTATATTTATGGCAATTTTTTATACATTATTATTCTCGCTACTTATTTATTTTATTTTATTTTTTCTATTTCTTTTAGTAATGTGTTTTCTCATTTGTCTCTTCAACTTTTATGGTTTTCAATATTCCTTCACTTTTATTTTCTTTTCACATGTTATAGCTAAGTACACAAACATATTAAAATATTAATTTTGAATCACCTATTTTCTTGTTGTTAATATTTGAACAAACGCATTTCTTCATTTACAACACTTTTAAAAAACATTTGGAAAACGAGATTCATGGATAGACATATTGTTATTTTAGTCATCCTTCTTCAATTCTAAAACATATATTTGTTATTTGAAATTCACTCCAAAAGTTCTTTTAAATCTTAAATTTGAATTGTTGTCTCGACCACGTTACAAGACCTTCATTTTCATTTTCATCCATTATCATATTTCCAAAATCAATAAAAAAGAGAGGGTTAAGACTGATAGAAATTTATCCCTTCTTTTTTCTATATTACATTTTCATTATATGTAATCTTTTATGTTGGTTCAGATGAGCTATTTTTCTTCTAAACTTATTGTAAATTTGTAATTTTTATTACTTTAACGTATGAACTTTAAATTTGATTCATACTTCTGTTTTTAGTTAAAAAAATCTTAATTTTTTTTAAATATTAATTATTAATCTTAAAATATAATTTCTTGTAAGATCTAATTTATTTGATAAAAGAAACAAAGCACGTGATGAAAAAATATATCAAAGGCAAGGGCTGTTTTGTCATTTCGTTGAACTGGATATTCGTTCTCCACTTTCTTTCTAATGGCTCGGTCTGTTGCCAAAAAAGAAACATTGAATCATGACTCACAAGCCTGTCCAACACATTGAAGATCTAGGGCGGAAGTTACAACATTTTAAAAGCCCATAACAATATTTTGGTAAATTTTGTCATTAAAATTTATATTTTAGACATTTTAGAATATAAAATCATTTATCAAACTAATGCAATAGATTTTATACAATATTTTTTAAAAAACATAAATCTTGCAGTCCTTAAAGTTATATGTAATGACAAATTAGTTATTTATATTTTTTTATAATAAATTAGTCATTTTTTTTTGTCAAATACATCATTTATGTTTGTAACTGTTTACATTCATGATTCTAATTTTAAATAAGCAAAGTTGAAACTCGAAATTCTATTTTTTTTTAAATAAATTTACATAGTTCTTAAAGATTTTGATTACAATAATCATAGAATCATAAATCTTCGATCAATTTTTAGAAAAATAATTAAGCATAAAATAATTCGAGTGAGGTATAGTTTAAGATTTTTTAAATAAAATGCAAAATTATCTTAATCTATATACTGAAATGACATGAAAAGTTATTATGTTTTTTAATATGATACAATAATAAAATTCATAGTTTATTTTAAAAATCTCTAACTAAAAATGATGAAAATAAAATTATGATTAAAAATAATTCAAGATTATAATAGTTACAGATATAAAAGATTATAAACATTAACAAATAATCAATATGTTATTCTTGGGTAACTTAAAGTACTTTTTTTTTCATCTTTTCTCTATAAATAAAGAGGATACAAATAATCTGTGTCACTTTTCACTTTTCAATCTTATCCTGTTGGTAATAATTTTTTGGTCACTCCCAAAAAAAAAAAAGGAATATATACATAAAAAACTCACGTTCTAACAAATATTTTGCCAAAAAACAATTCATTTAAATTCAACAAAAATAAATTGAAAAACACGCGCCTAAGACAAATCCTTTTGCTTCATCCTTCAATGCAAACTCTTCAGCTTTCAGTCTTAAAATATGTTTTCACTCCGTCTTTCACAATCAACAGTTAACTTTTGTTTTCCCCTAAAGTATATTTTCACTCCTTCCTTCACAATCTAACGCTTAAATTTGTATTTACCTAAATTCTATTTTCTCTTAAATTCTGTTTTCACTTCCACGCCGACGACGAGTTAGTCCAGCGCAATCCAATTCCTAACCTAGCACCGTTACAGTTATGGGAACCGAGAGTTACACTTACATGAGACACAGTTTCAACGAATTCACCATCAACGACGATTCCACTTCTTCCGCTTTCAGAGCATAGATCCGGCGAATTCGCCACCACTTCTTCACAATCTCGATGACTCCTCATCTCATGTGCTTCCGAAAATTCCGATGATTTCATTCGTTAACTTGTTTTCGATCTTCACTCTTCTTCAATCGAAGACCAGAAACAAGCTGCCATGGAAATTCGACGCCACCACATGTCGGAATGCCACCAATCTCCGATCTTCACATTGTGTATTAGTTAATGAATTTTTTTTATTTGTTTTGGATATTTTTAATTGAAGGTGCCACTTCAGGTGTTGGAGCTGAAACAGCTAGGGTGTTAGCAAAGAGAGGAGTGAGAGTTGTGGTTGGTGCTAGGGACTTGAAAAATGGTTGTGAAGTTAGAGAGAAAATCCAAAAGGAGAGTCCTAATGCTGAGATTATTCTATTGGAAGTTGATCTTAGCTCTCTTGCTTCTGTATAGAGATTTTGTTCAGATTTTTTAGCTTTAGAATTGCCTCTTAATATTCTCATGTAAGTGCTTTTTTAAATGTTTTGCAGTTGAGAATTGAGATCGCGGTTTCCAAATTTTTATGGTAATAGTTTATTGGAATTAATAAAATTTGTTTTACAGAAATAATGCAGGAGCATACTATCAGAGCATTGAATTCTCTGAAGAGAAAATTGAAATGACATTTGCTACAAATTACTTAGGTAATTTTTTCATTCTTACCTATAAAGTTGAAAAACAATGATAAATATTTATTTGACTACTATACTACATACATTAGCATAATCTGGATGCCACAAATCAAAGAAACCAAAGTTAAATATAGATACTGCAACCAAGACAGGGATTCAAGGATGAATAATAAATGTTGTGACAATGCTAGATGCAATTGATATTTAGTTGATTTATTAATTGTTATAACGAAGAAAGAATGAAATTTAGTTAAATTTTGAATATAACATGTTAGATTGTTCAAATTTAACTAATGTAATAAATCAATTTTGAATTTGACTTGTTATATTAGTTTAATTTTAACCAATGTAATAAATTAATTTTGAATTTGAGTTGTTAGATTGGTTCAAATTTAACAGATGTAATGAATCAATTTTTAATTAACTTGTTAGATTCGTTCAAATTTAACTGATGTAATAAATTAATTTTGAATTTTGACTTGTTACGTATGTTATTTTAGCCAATTTTATAATTCATTATTTATTATAATGTTTGATGTTAGATTGGACCAACAACTGATCTAACATGTATATAGACACCGATGTAACAAGGATGTCACTATCAATCCAATAGAGTTGACACATTTTTAAGTTTGCTATCTAAATATATTTTTAGGATGTCAGTTTCTATCCACATAAACTTTATCAAGTTCACGTTATTTTTATCGAATACATGGTTTGGTTTCACTGTCCAATATTAATAAACATTGATATATATATCAATACATTGATTGATTACATTTAATTAATGATTTTTTTAAAATTATTATTGTGGAATGGACACTCTGGTGAAGCTAATCATTGTCTCTAAGACATTTCTATAACCAATAATATTTTACTGTGTCAAGTAGCTAGCATTATTGGGGAGGAAGATAAATACTAAAGAAGAGGTTTTCTGTATGACCCTTAATTTTAAATCCTAAATTATACAATTTGAGGGTATTTTGTGTTAAATTGCTTAGGCTTTTAACCCAGTTTTCGGTATTTAGTGAGTTAAACGCCGAAAATATATTTTTGGAAATTGGATTAAAATTATTTGTCAAAGAATAATTTATTTAGGTTTCGAAGAATATAATTCTGGGCAGTTTTGTTCAAAAATATCTCAAGTTGTTGGAAATTGTATTTGGCAATTGAGTTGCGACGAGAGTAGATATTTTTATCAAAATAGTTGGAGACGTGAGTGAAGTGATGGATGTGAGAGTTGTTAGATATTTATTGGTTTAGGTTTAATTATTATATATATATATATAAGAAAAGGAAAGGAAGGAAGTAGAAAGAAAAGAAAATAAAAGGAAGGAAAAGTAAGGGAATAGCATTTCGATCTTCTTCCTCCTCCAGCCATGCAACCCACACACTTTCTTCCATCCTTTTCTTCCATTTTCGTGGTTCCTTTTAGTTCAAGAATAGAAACCCAAGGCTTGGTGGGTGATAGGACAAGGATTTCTCAACTTCACTTTTCCACTTTGATTCGAAAACGAAGAAAAACGGTGTTAGGGATTTCAAAACCGTCAAACACAAACCTCGCCATTTCATGTAGATCTAAGCTTCTTTTCGCAAGGAGATAGAAGGGAAAGTTGTTCACGTAATCGCACGTTCATGTAGATCTAAGCTTCTTGTACCGAATTTACTCGCGGTACCGTAATCGCACGTTAAAGCTAACGTGAAGGTAAGGGCACCTTCCAAACTTTTAATTTGCATTTAGGGACTTATCTGTGATTGTGTGGGAAGGAATTTGGTTAGGGTTAAAGTTTTAATTTGGGGAAAATGAATCTAAGGCTTTATGGGTAAAATGTTAGAGTTGGGTTTTGGTTATATTGATGAATGTTTCATGGAAAATGAATTTAAACTCATTTATGTATGATTTTGAGTAAATGAAACTTGTTGTGTTTGAATGGTGGGCTGTGTTGATTTGTATTCGTCGTATTTGACGTGTTCTTAATTAATACTGATGAAATTTGATATGTGTCAGGTTGAATTTTGTGGAGAAATGAATTGATGTGTTTTGGTGTAAATCGTTGATTGAATTTGATAATATGTTTGAGTTTGCTTTGTGTGGAATTTGAAAACCATTAAGTTAAATGAGTATTAAGAATGGGGAATCTCTTAATATCTTGTTTACTTAATGTTTGTTTTGAAAATCGTTGGAGTTAAAAGAGTATTAAGAATAGGGAATCTCTTAATATTTCTGTTTGCTTAATGTGTGTTTGTTTGTGAAAATCGTTTAAGTTAAATGAGGATTAAGAATGGGGAATCTCTTAATGTCTTGTTTACTTAATGTTTGTTTTGGAAAATGGATTAAGTTAAATGAGTATTAAGAATGGGGAATCTCTTAATGTCTTGTTTACTTAATGTCCGTGAGAGACTGCACAGGTGTTTGTCTGTGAGAGACTACACCCTGGTCAATTGTGTTTGTTCGTGAGAAACTGTACGTTTAGGATTTACGCCTCTCGCGGAGGGTTTTGTTTGGAATTGTGAGATAGCATATTTGATTGCAAAACAATTTTGAAACTCATGATGTTGTAATGATTGTGTTATAAGTGCTAAGTATTATGTTTTGGAATTGTGTGATAGCATGTTTGATTGCAAAACTATTTCGAAACTCATGATGTTGTAATGATTGTGTTATAAGTGCTAAGTGTTATGTTTTGGAATTGTGTGATAGCATGTTTGATTGCAAAACTATTTCGATGTTCATGATGTTGTAGTGATTGTGTTGAAATTGCTAGGTGTTAAGATTTGGAGTTGTGTATGAATGTGATTGAGTTAGTCTATGAAGTTTTAGAAAGACATTCAGGGAAATCGATTCCCAAATTGATTTGGTGAAAAGCCATTCACAAAATCGAATTGCCAGTCGATTGGATGAGTTACAGGAGCTCAGCTAATTTGACAAAATCGATTTGTAAATCGATTTGGTGAAAGGCCTTGCATAAAATCGATTTGATGAGTTACAGGAGCTTAGCCAATTTGAAAAAATCGATTTGGAAATCAATTTGGCCATACAGGAACTCAGCAAAACTGACAAAATTGATTTGGAAATCGATTGGCTTTAATATAGAGGCTCAGTTATTCATTCAATCGATTTCCCAATCGATTGAATTAAGCCCAGAGATCAAATTTCACTAAAAACCTTTAGGAAATAGATTTGCCAATCGATTGGCTCCGTGTAAATTCTTATTTTGAGTTAGATAATCGATTGCTCAATTGATGTATCAATGTTTTGGTCAGTTATGTATTACTTGATGGATTGAGAACTTTATTTTGATTTCATTTACATTTGGCAAGCATTATATGAACTTTTAGCATATGGAAAATCCTTTTAAGGTACACGCTTAGTTGAGAGGATATTTTGTGCATTCAAAAACTTAAATGTAATGTGTTAACTGTTAATTTCGGTTGGTGACCCTTTACAACTATTGTGGAAATCTAGGCTTTGCCCTCAGATGAGAGCCAAGACGATCCTACCGGTTCGTACCCTACGGATGGGTATGTAGATGGGAATGCTTGACTGGAGCTATGTTAGGAAGATCTTATGGGGCGCGTGGAGATCACTCAGGGTGTTTAGTTGTTTTGTAGAATGATCAGATTAAGTTGACATAGAGGGAACAAATGTCTTTCTTTTGTATTGTGTTTATTTTAAACTGGAAGACTATACCACTTCTTGATATGTAAATATTTTGGATTCATCTTTCGAGAAACTTTTCCGCTGCTTGTAAATTATAATGACTTAATTATTTATCCAAATGTATTTTACTTAATTATTCTTTGTTTCATTTGAATTTCTTTTGAAAAAAAAATACACCCTCGCTTTGAAAATTGGGGTGTTACATTGTGGTATCAGAGCTTTGGTTTAGTTTTCTTTGGGGGCTGTGGAACCTTTGGTTATAGATTGTAGGTCAACTTGTAGGTTGGGAGTGGTTATCTGATCATGCGTCGGTTTAGGTGGTCTGAGTTGTCAGGTCCCCAATAATTTTTATGTGTTGGTGAGTTCGGAAGTTATTTTTGGAATTATTTGAAGTAGTGTTAAGCCTCTACTTGATGATGGTTTCATAGGAAAACCATGCTGCCAAGAAGGAATGATGTTCCAAGAGCCAATGCTAATAGGGTTGATCGAATGGCGGAAGCTATGAATAACATGGCTGCTTCTGTTGCTGCACAGACTACTGCCAAGACTCAACGTGATCTTGAAAAGAGGGAAAGAGAGATCCGTGCTGCAGAGTCAAGAGGATTAAAAGACTTTCGTCGTTACAATCCTCCCAAGTTTGAGGGGGATGAGAATTCAGAGAAAGCGGATCAATGGATCCAAGAAGTGGAGAAGATCTTCGAAATGATTAACTGTCAGGCGGGAGTGAAGGTCAACTATGCCACATATATGCTACTAGGAGATGCTGAGTACTGGTGGAGGAGTGCAAGATTGTTGATGAGATCAGCTCACGAGGAGGTGAACTGGGAATCTTTCAAAAGGAAGGTTTTAGACAAATACTTCCCGATGAGTACCAGGACTAAACTGGGTGATGATTTCCTAAAACTGCATCAGGGGAACATGACCGTGGGTGAATATGCTACTAAGTTTGAATAACTATCAAGACATTTCAGATTTTTCCGTGAAGAGATTGATGAGCCATTCTTGTGTCATCGTTTCCAAGATGGACTAAAGTATGAGATTCAAGACTTTGTCTTACCCTTGGGAATTCAACGTTTCCAAGTTCTTGTGGAAAAATGTAGGGAAGTTGAGGATATGAGGAATAAGAGGGCTAGTCGAGGAGGGAACTTTAGTACAGGAGGGCCCAGTCGGGTGAATTATCAGAACAACAAAGGGAAACAACTTGCTAAACCTTATAATCGACCACAGAATAACAACGGTGGGTAGAATCGCCCAAGGAACCAAGACTTTGGGAGACAAGTGGGACAAGCGATACGATGTTTCCGATGTGGAGAAGAGGGACATTATGCTAATGCTTGTACCTTTAACAGTCCAACTTGCTACAATTGCCATAAACCAGGGCACTTTGCAAAGAATTGCAAGGCTCCGAAGGTGGAGCCGATAATGAATGAACTAGGACTACTCTTCCTACTGCTAGAGGACGTATTTATTGCATCGGTGCTGAAGCTGGAAATTCATCTAGCAATCTGATTCAATGTGACTGTGCGATTACAAGTAACCCTCTAACTGCACTTTCTGATTCGGGGGCAACCCATCTTCATTACTATGGATTCTGTGAATCGTTGGAAGTTATCTGCGACGTCACTACCCTTTTGATTTGGTTGTTTTACGCTTGCTAAGACTTTGACTGAAAATATTCCATGTTTACATTGCCAAGTAATTGTCCATAATAGAGATTTCTCGATTAATTTGATTTGTTTACCTCTACAATAACCCAAGATCATTCTTGGTATGGATTGGAAGCCCTATCATTAGGTAATGATATATTGTACTCAATGTGTCGGTGTCATACTTAGTGTTTAGGTTTGGTACTAGATGGATGTTCTGTACAAGGTGGATGTATATAAGACTACGTGACATAGTCTTGGGTGATTGCAATTCGTCAATAAGAGCAAAGTTATAGGAAAATACGGTAAACTCAGTGGACCTTAAGAACTTTGGTTGATTGCTTGTGCATTAGGATAACCTTAAGTGCAAGTCGCGGGGAGCGCAATTACAGTTCGGACAAAATCATGTTGAATGGAACCGACGAGCCTTACCGACTATGGATGTCTGTAGAGTTATTAAGTACCATACGAGAACGAGTAGACAACACTTTTTTCGAGTAGGCCGAGTGAAACAAGTTGTCACTTGTATGTTGAATTTGAGTACAAACCTAGTGTGGATTGTTACTCGTACTTTAAGTTTCGAGGACGAAACTAATTTTAGGGGGGTAGTAATGTAAGACCCTTAATTTTAAATCCTAAATTATACAATTTGAGGGTATTTTATGTTAAATTGCTTAGGCTTTTAACCCAGTTTTCGGTATATAGTGAGTTAAAGGCCGAAAATATATTTTTGGAAATTGGATAAAAATTATTTGTCAAAGAATAATTTATTTAGGTTTCGAAGAATATAATTCTGGGAAGTTTTGTTCAAAAATATCTCAGGTTGTTGGAAATTGTATTTGGCAATTGAGTTGCGACGAGAGTAGATATTTTTATCAAAATAGTTGGAGACGTGAGTGAAGTGATGGATGTGAGAGTTGTTAGATATTTATTGGTTTAGGTTTAATTATTATATATATATATATATATATATTATATATATTATATATATTATTATTATTATTATTAGTAATATATATATGTATTATGTATAAAAAAAGAAAATAGAAGGAAGGAAAAGCAAGGGAAAAACATTTCCATCTTCTTCCTCCTCCAGCCACGCGACCCACACACTTTCTTCCATCCTTTTCTTCCATTTTCGTGGTTCCTTTTAGTTCAAGAATAGAAACCCAAGGCTTGGTGGGTGATAGGACAAGGATTTCTCAACTTCACTCTTCCTCTTTGATTTGAAAATAAAGAAAAACGGTGTTAGGGATTTCAAAACCGTCAAACACAAACCTCCTCATTCATCTAGATCTAAGCTTCTTTTCGCGAAGAGATAGAAGGGAAAGTTGCTCACTACCACGCTACGGTGCTAGGGGACAAAATTTGGAAGCGACGTTGCGAGCGGAGATTTTACCGGATTTACTCGCGGTACCGTAATCGCACGTTAAAGCTAAAGTGAAGGTAAGGGCTCCTTCCAAACTTTTAGTTTGCATTTAGGGACTTATCTGTGGTTGTGTGGAAAGGAATTTGGTTAGGGTTAAAGTTTTAATTTGGGGAAAATGAATCTAAGGCTTTATTGGGAAAATCTTAGAGTTGGGTTTTGGTTATATTGATGAATGTTTCATGGAAAATGAATTTAAACTCATTTATGTATGATTTTGAGTAAATGAAACTTGTTGTGTTTTAGTGGTGGGTTGTGTTGATTTGTGTTCGTCGTATTTGACGTGTTCTTAATTAATACTGATGAAATTTGATATGTGTATGGTTGGATTTTGTGGAGAAATGAATTGATGTGTTTTGGTGTGAATCGTTGATTGAATTTGATAATATGTTTGAGTTTTCTTTGTGTGGAATTTGAAAACCATTAAGTTAAATGAGTATTAAGAATGGGGAATCTCTTAATGTCTTGTTTACTTAATGTTTGTTTTGAAAATCGTTGGAGTTAAAAGAGTATTAAGAATGAGGAATCTCTTAATATTTCTGTTTGCTTAATGTGTGTTTGTTTGTGAAAATCGTTTTAAGTTAAATGAGGATTAAGAATGGGGAATCTCTTAATGTCTTGTTTACATAATGTTTGTTTTGCAAAATCGTTTAAGTTAAATGAGTATTAAGAATGGGGAATCTCGTAATGTCTTGTTTACTTAATGTTTGTTTTGAAAATCGTTTAAATTAAAAGAGTATTAAGAATGGAGAATCTCTTAATATTTCTGTTTGCTTAATGTGTGTTTGTTTGTGAAAATCGTTTAAGTTAAATGAGGATTAAGAATGGGGAATCTCTTAATGTCTTGTTTACTTAATGTGTGTTTGTTTGTGAAAATCGTTTAAGTTAAATGAGTATTAAGAATGG
This sequence comes from Cicer judaicum, assembly GCA_037974835.1. Taxonomy (NCBI): domain Eukaryota; kingdom Viridiplantae; phylum Streptophyta; class Magnoliopsida; order Fabales; family Fabaceae; genus Cicer; species Cicer judaicum. Next base: position 2,014,616 of record JBBPBS010000577.1, on the reverse strand, counting down.
GGAATCTCTTAATGTCTTGTTTACTTAATGTTTGTTTTGGTAAATCGTGCTGACCCGTGATAGGTGGCACCTCGGTAAACAGTACTGACCCGTGATAGGTGGTACGTTTACGATTTACGTTTTTTGTAAATTGTGTTTGTCCGTGAGAGACTGCACAGGTGTTTGTCCGTGAGAGACTACACCCTAGTAAATTGTGTTTGTGAGTGAGAGACTGCACAGGTGTTTGTCCGTGAGAGACTACACCCTGGTAAATTGTGTTTGTCCGTGAGAGACTGCACAGGTGTATGTCCGTGAGAGACTACACCCTGGGAAATTGTGTTTGTCCGTGAGAGACTGCACATGTGTTTGTCCGTGAGAGACTACACCCTGGTAAATTGTGTTTGTTCGTGAGAAACTATACGTTTAGAATTTACGCCTCTCGCGGAGGGTTTTGTTTGGAATTGTGAGATAGCATGTTTGATTGCAAAACTATTTCGAAACTCATGATGTTGTAATGGTTGTGTTATAAGTGCTAAGTGTTATGTTTTGGAATTGTGTGATAGCATGTTTGATTGCAAAACTATTTCAAAACTCATGATGTTGTAATGATTGTGTTATAAGTGCTAAGTGTTATGTTTTGGAATTGTGTGATAGCATGTTTGATTGCAAAACTATTTCGATGTTCATGATGTTGTAGTGATTGTGTTGAAATTGCTAAGTGTTAAGATTTGGAGTTGTGTATGAATGTGATTGAGTTAGTTTATGAAGTTTTAGAAAGATATTCAGGGAAATCGATTCCCAAATCAATTTGGTGAAAAGCCATTCACAAAATCGAATTGCCAATCGATTGAATGAGTTACAGGAGCTCCGCCAATTTGACAAAATCGATTTGGCCATACAGGAACTCAGCAAAACTGACAAAATTGATTTGGAAATGGATTGGCTTTAATACAGGGGCTCAATTATTCATTCAATCGATTTCCCAATCGATTGAATTAAGCCCCCCAGAGTTCAAATTTCACTAAAAACCATTAGGAAATCGATTTGCCAATCGATTGGCTCCGTGTAAATTCTTATTTTGAGTTAGATAATCGATTGCTCAATTGATGTATCAATGTTTTGGTCAGTTATGTATTACTTGATGGATTGAGAACTTTATTTTGATTTCATTTACATTTGGCAAGCATTATATGAACTTTTAGTATATGGAAAATCCTTTTAAGGTGCATGCTTAGTTGAGAGGATATTTTGTGCATTCAAAAACTTAAATGTTATGTGTTAACTATTAATTTCGGTTGGTAACCATTTACAACTATTGTGGAAATCTGGGCTTTGCCCTCAGATGAGAGTCAAGACGATCCTACCGGTTCGTACCCTACGGATGGGTATGTAGATGGGAATGCTTGACTGGAGCTATGTTAGGAGGATCTTACGGGGCGCGTGGAGATCACTCAGGGTGTTTAGTTGTTTTGTAGAATGATCAGATTAGGTTGACATAGAGGGAACAAATGACTTTCTTTTGTATTGTGTTTATTTTAAACTGGAAGACTGTACCACTTCTTGATATATAAATATTCTTGATTCATATTTTGAGAAATTTTTCCGCTGCTTGTAAATTATAATGACTTAATTATTTATCCAAATGTATTTTACTTAATTATTCTTTGTTTCATTTGAAAAAAAAATACACACTCGCTTTGAAAATTGGAGTGTTACATTTTCTATGGCACATTCATTTATCGAAGAGTTTTAGTAAGTTGTTTCTTAACTAATAAATTAACAATAAACGAGTATTATAAATCAAAAAGCTATATTTTTATTTTTTTATTTTAAGAAAAATAATTTCATAAAAAGATATAATTTTATTGTTTATAACGGGGCCTCCACCGTGCCGGGGGATCAAGCAGGGCATAGCGAGCGGCATAGGAGCCGACTCGGCGTCAGCAGCTTCGTGCCGCACTGGAGTGATCCAATATGTGGTTCCGCACGTTACACCACGTCTCCGTTCATTTCCAATTTCCAATACTGATCCGTTCATTTCCAATTTCCAATACTGATCCGTTCATTTCCAATTTCCAATACTGATCGTGAAACACCATGAGCAGCAGGATGTTGAGGTCAGAAATACGAAGTGAAATTTTTTATTTGCCCGTTCCTAGTTATACTAATTATTTTTACATTTTATTGTAAATAATATAAAATATTTACTATTATGAATAATAAATTCAAAAAGAGCTAAATTTTATTTCACTAACACTTTTAATAAATAATATTTAGTTATTATAATTTTTTAAATAATAAAACATATTTTTTGTTTAAAAAAATAATTCTTTAACTACTAATTTAACGACCAAATATAAACATTTTGATAAATATATAATAAAAATTTCTTATTTATATATATATATATCAAGTGAGAATTGATATTTATTATGAGAATTGATATTTATTGTGAAAAACAATAATTATCGATACTATTTTTAAATTTATTCGTTCTATTTTCATAATAACTCGAATTAAAAACTCTTTAATATAGATATTATTTATATTTTTTTTATTAAAGGATTATTTTTATTAA
>JBBPBS010000577.1:1930391-2011577 GCA_037974835.1 Cicer judaicum | reverse complement strand
AAATACAATTGTTATTATTAATAATTTTTTTCTTAGGATTACTTTCACTTCTCACTTGATGCACTATATATATATTCAACTCAATATTCATATTCAACTCAATATTCATTATCTTTCAGAAATAAATGACAATATTTTATTTACACATATTTTATATGCTTCAAATATATACATTAAAAATAAAACATTTAACTAACAAATGAGATGAAATATACAAATACAAAATAACTTATATATAGTAATTCGTAACAAAAACATTATAAAATCTATACACACACTAGCTATTATAAAATATATAAATACAAAATAAAACATTGATCAATCTAATATTTTTTAGATAATATTAGTTTTAAATAAAATTTTGTTAATTTTAAAATTGAAAAACAGTCAATATGAGGTTCACTTTTAAAAATAAAAAATAAAAAAAAAAATTCTCAGAGGTCTAAAGCAATTAATTGGCTTGAGGCCTTAACCTTGAGTCAACTCTATTGCATTCATAGATTGTGTGTTCTATCTATGATAATACTTTAAAGAAAAATAGATATAAATTTTTTTTGTAATTATTCAGTGGACTTTAATTTTTTTTTTTACTTTAGATTAGATAGTATTCTCCCACCTTAAATATTTTTTTCATAAAAATAGAGAGGGGAAATAAAATTATGTAAAATTTAAAATATTAAAAAAAGTATTAATCTATACTAAGATTATCTGTAACTGATTTTTTTTTGTCTATGTGAAATGTGATACTACACACGATTGTAATTTAAAAGTCATTCTACAACAAATACAATTATTTCAACATCAAATATTATTTCTATATGTAGCATGATTTTATCAATTAATATTAATTTAGTATAAAATGTCATTTGTTTAAACCATTGAATGCATTTATTTGAATTCATATATCATATATAGTTACTATTTTATAGATGTTTAAACCTGAAATAGTACACATTTAAATTGAAAAGAGAAATAGAATTAAAAAGATATATGAAATTGAAAAGAGAAATAGAATTAAATAATTTTATGCTAAAGCATTTATCTGTATTAGAAAAAAAAACATTTTTTTTTATATTTCTTTGATATACAAAAATATTAAGAGAAAAAGTATTCAACACTCATCTACTACACAATCTATAATTTGATTATTTTTAAATAGAAATACTTCCAACATTAAACGTCTGCAATCAAAATGGATTTGAGTTGTTTATCTTTCATTAAATTGTATGACTAAAAATATGACTTTGCATTAAACACTAATTTTCAAATTCAAATTCATTTTGCAATATTTTAATGATTGAACAAAATAATTTTGTACTACCAAAACACTCAATAAGACTCATTTTCCAAGTGATCTTTTTATATTTCATTTTATGATATGGTTATTTAATTGTTGATATTTAACATTTTATAGCTGTTTTTTTTTTTTCTCTTGTAGTTTTAATTTCTTATTTTCTTCAAATAAAATCATAAAAGTTATTCTTTAATAGAAATAGAAATGTTGGAGATCTTAACTACAAATCTACAACTTATCGATTGTGGTATATATAAGCACCAACTACAATCATAAAAGTTATTTTTGTACTTAATCCCCATAAATTATACTAATAATAAAAAAGACACATATTCTGTAAAGATAATTGTAAATGTGGTGGCTCCTAAGAGCTTCTTACACCACAAAGCTCTATGTCAAACAAAATAAATGTACCTCCAATAATTAAAAAAATACTACAATAACTACTGTATTTCAAATAAAAAACTAACGATAAAAGTTTAAAGGATAAGAAAAAAAATATTGTGTTAACTAATGTCAAACAAAAGTGACTACAAGGTGTGATAATAGAAAATTTATGTTTCTCTCTTTGAATAATTATAGGTTCTATCTTATTTGTTTTAGATTGATATTTTTCTTATGACTTAATGTACCGTGTAATAATAATGTTTTATTATTTTGTAAATATTTGTATTTATTAGGATTAAATACAAGATGAGAATTATTATTTTTCTATTATCAACACCAATGACATCACGAATTGGTCATGTAATAACCTGCACTAGCGTGCCTCTAACAAGGACGGATGTATGAGAATTATTATTTTTTCTAAGTACAATAACCACTCTTACTATCTTAAAAATATTTATAAGATTAAGATAGTAATTAGATTATCTTAAAAATATTTATAAGATTAAGATAGTAATTAGATTATTGAAAAAAAATTTAACATCATACATTATTTTTTAAATATATTTAATTTATATTCAAAATTGGGGTGAGAAAATTATAGTAATAACAAGTACAAATGTCAAAAGAGGAAGATACATCATTCTTCTCATTTTCTCACTCACTCCTAGGTATACTAACTCATTCAATATTTTCCTTTCTTTTAGTTCTCTTACATCCTAACACATTCCTTTGAATTAGTTATTGTTTATCATCAACATTTTCTTCTTTTTCCGGTCTTCCGAAGATCTTCCAATGGCACCAACCATATGAGGTTCTTTTTCTAATATGATCTCATGCATGTCTTCTCCTTCATCTTTAGAGTGAAAACAAAATGTTAGGTTTGGTATGTAGGAAATGTTGAAAACTTGCATTCGATTCTTCAAAATGCATTCATTCTATATGTATGTGTTGATGTTTATAATGTGGTAAGAGATTGAAAGAATGAGGGTAGAGTGTTAGTGGACTAGTTGGTGTATTATTTGTATTAACAACACCATCTGAATTTTCTCTTTGAACGTTCTACGTAAACTCCCTCCAAACCTTCCCTTTAGGTGTATTAACAACACCATCTAAACCTTCCCTTTAGGTGTTCAACACTGAACTAATAGAAGAAAATGCGCGTTACCAACACTTCTCTTTTTGCATTGTAATTCATTGACTATTTTACATCAATTAAAAATGTATAAATGAAATAAATAAATGATATTTTTACCATATTACCCTTATCAAGTTTAATATATTTACCATTGTAATAAATGAAAATTGAATTGAGAATTGTACATATAATATTAATTGAATGTTAAAATTAAAAATATATAGTACATTTATTTCAAAAATAATCGTCGTAGTTGACAATTTCATACAAATTAAAAAACAATAATAAATAAATAAAAGAGAACAATGATTTCATCAAACTATTAGTTCATTGTCATTATCATAAATGCAAGGTGGATAATAATAATTAACTTGAGAGTCATTCACACAATATTAATTATAGGGTACAATTGAAATAAAGTAATTAAAGTTGTATTGAAAATTAAAACTGTCAATCATTTTTACAAATGTGATAATTATTTTGAGACATATGGAGAGTAATTAATATCACCTTAAAAATAAAAGATACAATTTCATTTTATTACAAAATTTTCTTGCAAATAGGTATATTATGAAGGGATTTTTTTGTGTATGTAGAAAAAATGATAAATAACACCATAAATTTATAAACAATTATGATGTCTCAAGTTCAAACACGTAACAAAGTATTCAACTTAATAATTTTGATATTTATAATTAGTTGAACTAAAAGTTCATTGATAATAATACTATTGACTTAAAATTTCGAAATATAAAAAAAAGATAAACTACTAAAATTGTTTGAAAAATAAAGGAATATGCTAAAAATAAATACTTATGAAATTGGTCATGTGTTCACCAATCACCACCATATTATTTAATTTCATCAATGTTTGTGTTATAAAATTTGAGAATTCACACTTTTCAATGTTAAATTAAACTAAATATTTGGTTAACTTAAAATTTTGTCTAGTATTCTAATGATGAAATCAAACTTTTCACAAGAAAAGTAATTTAGATTATTAATTACTAATGATGAAAATGTAATCAAACTTTTCAGAAGAAAAGTAATTTAGATTTTAATTACTGTAATTTAATTTTTTTTTTAATAATTACTATCACAATTTCACAAAGCATACTCTTCTTTATGATCGTTGTGTAGAAATAATTAGAGTTAGCAGACCTAGACCTGAATATTCAAAGGTCGCTCATAGAAAATTAATTCATCAACTAGATTATTACATACTGATATATATATATATATCAGTAATAATCTTGAATATAATATCTTTTTTTTTTTTTATCAATAGTATATATATAGATAAATAATATGCCTGTAGGTAAATAACATCTCAAAATAAATATTATATTCAAATAATATCAATATCAAACTCTAATATATTTTTTTAAAGACTGTTTTACCTCTATGTAAATTTGTATAAAAGCAAAAAAAAAATTACTATTTCAATTTCACACCCCACATTCGAAAATTACGAAAATAAAAAATTATGATTTGGAAATTTTGAAGTTTTGAAATACAATTTCAGTAAGTTATTCGAAATTTTGGTAATTTTAAAACATTCGAAATCCTATTTTCTTGAAACAAATCCAAATTTTCGAAATGTAACTCATTCGAAACTATGAATGCATTTCAAACCTTCGAAATGAAAAAATGCTTCAAAATTTTGATCTTTAATGAAAGTTTCAAAGTAAATATATATGAATCTTTCAAAGTTTCAAAAAAAATGCATTTCGAAGATTTGTTAAAACCCAAAATTTTGATTTTTTTTATTTTTTTTTAAATTTAAAATTTATGTTATAATAAAAAGATTTGAAAAAAAATTAGAAAATTCTATTTTGTTTTAATTAAATTTTTTACTATTTTTAAATAATTGTTTGTTTTAATTATTTTTAAAACTTTCATTGTTTTTTTAATTACTGAAATTTACGAAAATAAATATTAAATTTATTATTATAAATGTATTACTATTTATTATCATTAATTTATAACTACAAATTTATTAGATATCTAGGAGAAAGAGAAGTAAGGCAAAATAGAGCCTAATTATGGTGGAGGAAAAAGACATGCGGAACACTGAACAGTAATTCGCTGGCGTGAGCGATATTGGCTTACACGTAATACGTACAGTAGAGACCAGAGGTAACGTGGATGAGATAATGCATATGGTGTGGTTGATAGAGTATATATATAGAGTATCTTCTCTTCCATTCATACATGCATGTGCATGATGCCATCTTCCAAATACACTTTCAATTCCAATCAACATGTTCTGCAAGCATTTATTTTATGATCCACGGTAAAAATAAATAAGTTTCACTTGTCATTCAAATTAATTAATAATGCTCTATTTTATTTTACTTAATTGAATAACTAATAATTGAAATAATCAATATCTGATTTTATTATTATTATTCAATTTAAATTTTTGATTTAGAATAATAAAAATGCAATTAGTAAATACTACTATTGTTTTTTTATTTAGTTTGAGTACCAATGGTTTGACGGTGCATTTGATTAAAGTGACAAAGAAGGAGAAAGAAAAAAGATTATTCCTAATCCATTACACAATATAATCATTCTCATTCCGTTATTTATTTAATTTAACACTACTAGTACTAATTTGTTACATTCTTAATTATTCTCCCGAATCAAAAATTTAAATTTAACAATAATAATAAAATTCAAACTAATAACTAGTGTGTGGATTCATAATTAGAGTAAATCTATCAATACAATCATCCAATTTATATTTTAATTAAATTTATTTAATTATGATCTATCCAAAACTAAATTATTTAAATCTAATAATTTTTAATATCAATAGCTTTGAATTCAAAATATATTGACGTAATATATTAATATTTAATCATTAAAATATGTTTAATAATCTATTATAAATTCAATTAATTAAGTTATTTTATTGTGTTTATGAATATATTAAGTATTAAATAATAAATTATAGGCTAAATTACATTCGTGGTCCCTTAACTTAATTTCAGGTAACGTTTTAGTCATTTATCTTTTTTTTTTTCCCGAGTTGATCCTTTATTTTAATTTTAAGTAACAATTTGATATTTTATGTTTTAAAATGTCAACAATGTTGTCCTTTTTTTTACAAAAATTCAAAAAAATCATCAAATTGTTTAAACAAAACTCATAAAATTCATTATCATCTTCAATAAAATACAAATTTAATCAAATTCATAACTTAAATCTTGAAATAAACTCATATTTTTATTCTTTATTTGATGTTGTTGGAGATGAAAATATGAGTGTATTTGAATATTTGAGTTATGAATTTGATAAAATTTGCATTAGATTGAAGATGATTATCAATTTTATGGATTTTGGTTGAAAAATTTGATGATTTTTTTTGAATTTTTGTATAAAAAGAATAACATTGTTGAAATTTTAAAACATAAAATATCAAATTGTCACTTAAAACTAAAATAAAGGACCAACTCGGGAAAAATAAAGATAAAGGACTAAAACGTTACCTGAAATTAAGTTAAGGGACCACTGATATAATTTAGCTTAAATTATAATATAATTTTTATTATTTTGAAAATATTTAAATTTTAACTTTAATAAAAAAATTTAAAACAAAAATATTTTTTATTACGTGAGAATTCATCCGACTCATAATTGAGTAAGTTTGTTTGGTTGAGTTTGATGTAAAAAGTAATGAATCGATCCTAGAGCCCAAAAAAGGCCAATCCTCTGTCACAACCTTCAAACCCCTTTCCTACATTCCATCTTCTTACTTTATTCAATCACCACCCTCATCGCCCTTAGGCCACAATACCACCACACCACTTTTTGTCCTGCCCCAACTGTCTCTCTCTCTCACACACACACTCACTGTCACTCAACAAAATAAATTTCTCCCTCTCCCTCTTTCTTTCCCTCTCACTCCCTCACTCTCTAACACTCTCACTCAAACAAAGATGAAGGTTCTCGCTCTCTTTCTCTCTAAGCATTATTACTCAAATAGCGTGGAAGGTTGTCGCTCTCTCTCTAAACACTCTCACTCAAACAGGTTTAATAAAAATGTAATTAATTAGTATTAGTGTTTTTTTAGTTGATTTCAATACTCAATGGTTTGATGATACATTTGATTAAAGAAAGAGTAAAAATGAGAAAGTAATAAGAGTATCACCACAACACTTTTTGTCATACCCCTAATCATTTTTTTTTGTTTGGGCGAAACCGTTTCTCTCATTCCTCTCACACTCACGCTCATCAACATAAACCTTCTCTCTCTCACTCTTCATAATCACTCTCACTCAACAAAATAAATTTTTGGCTCTCCCTTTTTCTTCCCCTCTCACTCTTGCTCTTTCTTACCCTATCTCTCCCTCACTCTCTCTCTAAGCACTCTCACTCAAACGGATATGAAGGTTCTTGCTCTCTCTCTAAGAATTCTCAATCAAACAGAGATGAATTTTATTGGCCTCACTCTTTCTTTGAACACTTCAAATTTTATTTCATGTAAAGTAAGGTTTTTTCTCATCCATTTCCATACTCTCACACTTGTTTTGATTTGTTATGTTTTCCAATAGAAGCTTCCACCATAATAGAAGCTTCCACCACAATAGAAGCTTCCTCAAATTTCTACAAAAGCAGACGAAGAAGAGGGAAAAAACAACAACAACAATTAGAACAACAACTTGAAAAATAACATGAACAACAATTTGAACAACAACTTAAACAACAACAACTTGAACAACAACAACATGAACAACAACTTAAATAACAACTTGAACAACAACTTGAACAAAAACAACAACAACAACAACAACAACATGAACAACAACTTCAACAACTTAAACTTATATTATGTGATTTTCCTTTAAAAAATAAATACATAATAGATAGCTGTACACACCAAAAAACAACATCGAATCATATACAATAATAAATAAGTTAACTACTATGAGGCTATACTCTAAATCCTAAAATCTGTTTGTAATCCGATATCTTAAATAGAATCTCGTCCAAAATTGTGTAGATGTTGGTTAATACTTCTATCCAATTGTTTTATTCTCATCCATTTTCACACTCTCATACTTGTTTTGTTTTGTTCTGTTTTTCAATAGAAGCTTCCACCATGAAAGACGATCTTGTGACATTTTCCAAGGTTTGCAAGTTTATCTATGACGTTCGGAATTAACAGATCGTGAAACTCCACAATGGTCTTGAAGTACTTCTCATCTATGATCCTCAAATTTCTATTAAAGAAGACGAAGAAGAGGGAAACAACAACAAGAACAACAACAATTTGAGCAAGAACAACAACAACAATATGAACAATAACTTGAACAACAACTTGAACAACATGAAAAACAACAACAACAATATGAACAACAACTTGAACAACAACATCAACAACAACATGAACATGAAAAACAACATGAACAACAACAACAACAACATGAACAACAACATAAACAACAACATAAACAACAACTTGAACAACATGAAAAAGAACAACAACAACATGAACAACCACTTCAATAACCTAAACTTATATTATGTGATTTTCCTTTAAAAAATTAATACATAATAGATAGCTGTACACACCAAAAAGCAACATCCAATCATAGACAATAATAAATAAGTTAACTACTGTGAGGCTATACTCTAAATCTTAAAATCTGTTTGTAATCCGATATCTTAAATAGAATCTCGTCCAAAATTGTGTAGGTGTTGGTTAATATATCTATCCAACTATTTATTTCTCATCCATTTTCACACTCTCTTACTTGTTTTGTTTTGTTCTATTTTTCAATAGAAGCTTCCACCATGAAAGACGATCTTGTGACATTTTCCAAGGTTCACAAATTTATCTATGACGTTTAAGATTAATAGATCGTGAAACTCCACAATGGTCTTGAAGTACTTCTCATCTATGATCCTTAAATTTCTACTAAAGAAGACGAAGAAGAGGGAAACAACAACAAGAACAACAACAATTTTAATAAGAACAACAACAACAATATGAACAATAACTTGAACAACAACATGAACAACTTGAACAACATGAAAAACAACAACAACAACTTGAGCAACAACATGAACAACAACAACAACATGAACAACAACTTCAACAACAAATTCAACAAAAACTTCAATAACTTAAACTTATATTATGTGATTTTCCTTTAAAAAATTAATACATAATACATAATAGATAGTTGTACACACGAAAAAGCAACATCCAATTATATACAATAATAAATAAGTTAACTACTATGAGGCTATACTCTAAATCCTAAAATCTGTTTGTAATCCGATATCTTAAATAGAATTCCGTCCAAAATTGTGTAGGTGTTGGTTAATACTTCCATCAACCTATTTTCTTAGTTAGACTTTACGATTTTTAAACCATTTTTATAAATAAGAGGAAAAGGTTTAGCGTACACCTAAACTCCCATTCCACACTTTGAATGAGATAGAAATAGAAATAATGGTATAATATATTGGTGATTTGACAGAAGACAGATATATAGAAAAAATTATGTGTTAAACGAGAATGAAAATTAGAGGTACTCAAGTATAAGAGTCGAAAAACTTATACAGTACTAACAACATTTAATTTATCCCTATTATAGTAAATTAATATATTCTTTAAACTGGTGCTAGGGAATGAATGGTACATATTCTACTAGTATTTGACACTGTTATGATATGAGTAGATATTGAAGAACGTCTAATTTAGATTTTTGATATGTTTTATTTATTGACCGTGTATATACACAACAAGAAAAGGGGGCTTTTGTGAGGGCCAAAAGCCCTCACAAAGGGAAAAAAACAGCCACAAAGGTGGCTTTTGTGAGGGCTTTTGGCAGCCACAAAGAAGCTGGTCACAAAATTTTGTGAGGGCTTTTGCAACCACAAAGGAGCTGAAACACGTTGGCTTTTGTGAGGGCTTTTGCAGCCACAAAATTCAGGCATTTGTGAGGGCTTTTGCAGCCACAAAAGTCTGCCTTTGTGAGGGCATAGGCCGCCACAAAGGACAGGCTGAATTTGCCTGATCCAGCTTTTGTGAGGACATAGGTCGCCACAAAAGCCAAGCTGACTGGGCATTTGTGAGGGTAAAGGCCGCCACAAAATCCATGCTGAATTGCTGACTTGGCATTTGTGAGGGCATAGGCCACCACAAATGCCAACGTAATTAAAAAATTAAATTTTAATTCCAAATTAATAGTTTATTAAATTATTATATATAATAAATTAATATAATTATAATATTAAAATTTAAATTATAATTAAATTAAATTTGAAATATAATGTAATTATAAATTAAATTTAATATATATATATATATAATAAATTAATCTTAATATAATTAAAAATTTAAAATAAAATTAATAAAAAACTATTTAAATTATTAATAATAAAATATTTAAAATTTATTTATTAATAATAAATTTATAATTATAATTAAACATCAATTTAAATTAATGTAAATTATAAATAAATTATTTAACTGGATTTTGTGTAGAGAGAAATTTTGTGTAGAAAGAAGGAGGAGAGAATAGTTAGAATGAAGATTTAGAGAGAAGTTGGATGTGAAAAAATGAAGGAGGGGAGAAAAATATATATAGGGTCACCTTAGGCATTTGTGGCGGCCAAAGCAGCCACAAAATCCAGCTTTAATGCCATTTGTGACGGCCTAAGCGGCCACAAAATCCAGCTAGATTTAGGCGTCCTTTGTGACGGCCTTTGCAGCCACAAACGCCACGTGCACAATCCTTTGTGAGGGCATAGGCCGCCACAAACTCCCTAGTCATGTCATTCCTTTGTGACGGATTTGGCCCTCACAAAATTCATTTTTTGTGGCTGTAAAAGCCCTCACAAAATCCTTAAATATTTAACTGGATTTTGTGGCTGCCTAAGCCCTCACAAAATCACAATGTTGTGATTTTGTGAGGGCTTAGGCAGCCACAAAATCCAGTTAAATATTTAAAAATTTGTGAGGGCTTTTTCAGCCACAAAAAAAGACCAATTTTAATTTTGGCCTTTGTGAGGGTTTTTTCGGTCACTAATTTGTGAGGGTTTTATTCGATCACAAAATATTTATAAAGTTGACCACAAAATAGAGAAATTCTTGTAGTGATATTCATGTGTTTTTTGTTTACAGTATGCCGCAACTATGTGTGAAAGCACATGAAACATTTATGCCCCAATGGAGGTGGAAGGAGTGGCACATATGTTAGGTATGCCAATTTATATTAAATTAAAATATTTTTTTAAAAGACATTTATCTTGGGATGACTTATACCATGTAATTAGGTTGTAGAACATATGATTTTCATAGGGAGTAAAAAATTTCTAGAAATAAATGAGGTCTATTCGATAAACTCAAATAATTAATTAAGATTAATTTTATTAATTTCTTTTATATGGTAATGGATTATTTTGATTAATTTATTTGTTTGTATGTTATGAATTTTCATTTTTTATATTTTTTAATTAGCATATATGAAAGAAAGGTTATGTACAATAATTAATTAGTATATCAAATTTAATTGTGAATCTTTCTATTCATAGTTTGATAGGTATATTTCTGAGCATGGTGGCTCTTCAGACGAAGTCATCGATGTTGAATATAGCTCATACTATTTCGAGGTGGATCCAAAGTTTTTGATGGGTGCATTGAAAAGGTAAACTACAGTGCTAGGACCATATATTATCTTAAATACCTTCCATAATTGTACCATATGATTGTTTTGGAAATCTTCTATGCATTTATCATTCAAATCTACTCCTTCTAATCTCCAATGTAAAACAAAAACAAAATTATATAAAGTAGTTTTAAGTATATGCAAAATTTGACTAATTTTATAAAGGGACAATTTTAAAAATACAATTACTTGTTTTACTTTTTTTAAAAAATTAAATAAAGCTAACTACTTTTTTAAAGGATGTGATTTTTTTTTTTTATATATAAAACACTGGTGAAGGTATTTCATTGTGTTAGAGGTTGTGGTTGTTAATCACTTGGGCATGTGGCTTTGAGTGAATTTCATATCTAGTTGTTATTTATTAGTTGGCAATTTGCTATTGGGGTGAGTTTGTTAGCAAATTGTTATCAGGAAATAAGTTTGTTGGAAATTGGGATGGTTAGTGATATTTAATATTATGATCAACAATGCTATTTATCCCGGAAGTATTGTATTATTCACGAATGGGTCATGAATGTTTAAACAATAAAATTATATTTGGTTTCTCTACCAAGAGTGTGCATCACTCTCTTGATTTCTTCTCTGTATTATCTCTCGTTTAACAATCACAAAAACATTGCAGTTGGTGATTCAGTTATAATAAAATTTGTTCATAACTGGAAATCATAGTAATTGCATAGTTGAGTTGAAAATTTTGTTGACTCTTTTAATGTAGTCATGAATAGTGTAGTAACACTATTTTGTGTCAAATAGTATTATCCTATTTGATTAAGAATATATTTTGTTGGTTACAATTTGAAGTGCTAGATTTTTGCCTAACTTTTTGTATTGGTTTTTTGTATTAGATTTTCTTAGTGCTTTATTTCATCTCTTGTTAAAGAGAAGACTTTAGAGCAGAAACAAAATGCACTCGATGAAGGTATGTTTCATTTTAATATTTTGTAACCAATTTCTATTTTTCTTTCTTTTTTGAGGCATAAAACTTAATTTGTTTTTCTAAACACAGAATTTGAATCAAACAAAGATTCTGTTGAATGACGTCTTCAACATCTGCGGTGCCATACATCAAAATACAATCATCCTTATAATAAATGTCTTTCTCGTATGTTGTATTCGTTGTATTGTGCTCTTCACCAATTTGTTGGTCAATCAAATTTTTTAGATTATATATTATTGATATTTCTATTTTATGCATTTATTTTCATGGACACAACATAAAGGGAACAAAATTAGTCTAATTGTAGAAATGGAAGACTATACTCATTTCCCCAAGAAAGTTTTGGAATTTCACGTAAAATTCTACCATGGATCTAAAATGAAATTTGTTATTACTGGGGAGGTAAGTTTTGTTTTACCAAGTTTGTTTTTAATTTGGATTGCAGTGGTCGATTGCAAATATATTGTGAAGCATTTCAAAATCTCATTGAATAATATAGTTTTATTTAAATATTGCTTTTCTTTTATGTAGACTCTCTTGATCTGCTGCAAGATTGGGTCGTAAAATTGTTCAATTCTATAAAATTGAGTCCAAGATTACAACAAAGAACAAAGAATGCTTTTAATTGGAAGGCATTTCGGGTTGGGCGCAGTTTAAAAAGAAAAAAAATATACCATAAACTTCCTAACAGATCTTAAGTGTGGAAAACTAGATCTAGTGGAAGCTTCAGATGATATAAATATTCTTGAGATATCTTGGACATTGCCAATCTCTACATAAACAAATTTTACAAAAACTAGAAAGTTATTTATGCCATATCGTTGAATATGGTAAGATATTTAACCATTTATTGCTCTTTTTGTAAAAGGGATATGAAGAGGAGGTTAATGGGCTAAAAATTACTACAGTGAAAAGAAGTGAGGTGGGACAGAGGGAGAGTTTACGGAGTGAGATAAAAAAGAAATAAAAGGATGCAACATCTAACCGTAATAAGAGAAGGAAGTGATTCTCGTATCACAAAGTGAGAGATTTTATAGAGTAACCCACCAAAAAAAAGTTTGATTGCCTAATAAGTTTTGAAAGTATTATCTTTATGTTTCAAAACTCAACCATTCAATATGATTAGAGTAATTTATGTCTTAGAGTAGTGGTTAAGTGTTGACTTAAATGTGTATATTTAACTCACTTGTCTAACCATGTATAGAAGTCAGACTCATTGTATCATTATTATCCATCAAATCAATATTACAAATTTAGTTATGTGTTTCTCTCTTTCTCTGAACTCTAGAATCTTCCTTAAGATTCATGGTGATTGATGAATTCTAACAAATATGTAGTGAACTTATGTTCTAGTTATTGATAATATATACCATTCGTTTGTAGTAAATATGTTGCTCTTTTTAAATTTCAGTAATAATTACTATCTTTTGTATGTGTGTGTAACTTCACTCAAAGTGTTGGTAATTTTAAATATAGAAGTTGAATAATTTATGATGTGGTTCATTAATGATGATTTAGTTAATATTTCATTGGGTTCAAGAAGCTTGTTTTCTTTACTCAAATCTCGTGGGTTGGCTACATCTTTAACAACTTTTGTTTTGTTGATGAATCTAGAATATATCGTACATTCGTAGCTTATGTATTTGTCATTTCCATACACCTTATTCACATTACTCACTTAGGTCTACAAAAGGTAACCACAATTTCTGAACTTGAGTAGGGCCTTCATATGAAATAGTAAATATTTTGTTTTTAATGAGAATCTCTAGTCAATTGCATACTCCTTTACATCATCTGAGACTGGTTTCAATAGTATTTGTTAATTTTATTGGTTTGAAACTTTTTCTTTAATCATAAATGTGAGGTATGTGAAAACGCTCTTAACAATTTGGTTCCAAAAACAAACTGCTATCGTTAATAATTTGACAAGAAATATTATTTATGATACAACATTATAAAATAAGGCTTGGTTGTTGTATCATTTATTTGCTTTCAAATTTAAACATTATTTTGTAAAAAAAAATTGTAGTTTCAACATTACTTCTTTTCCCCGTTATAACTCAACTTTTATCTTCTCTTCTCGTTCAACGATATTATTGGATTTGTCTATCAGTACCTTAAGTTGTTGCGCAAAATTTCTCCACCAAAATGGATATTTGACCAATGTGATTACACGATTAAGCTATCAAGTTTCTAATATATTTCCTTTGTGATTTGTGTTTGACCTAATTATATGGTAGTGTTGTTATAGTAGTTAGAGTTAATTAATGAGCTCTTAGTAGTTGGTTAGTGGGATAGTTAATTGTTAGGTTTGTCTTGTTTTTATATTTTTTGATAGGTATATTGTTTTTGATTATTTCCCTCTCTAAGAATACATGGAACCTATAAATGAATAAATGAATAAATGTTTGTTTTGTTTTTATATATTTTTTTGATTATTTTCCTCTCTAAGAATACATGGAACCTAAAAATAAATAAATAAAGGTTTCATCTAGTATGGAAGAATCTTTTCCTAAATTTAGGTTGTCTCTTTTTTTGTAGAAATTGTTATTTCATAAATCTTATATTTAAATGAATACATATTTAACATCCTTGTTGCCATAATCTAATTTTTATGTTTTATAGAAAATTTGCTCTTGTATTCGCGCGAGCATGTCATTTGTGCTGACTTCACATACAAGAGATGAAATAAGCAACTTATCAGACAAATTCTCCGTTTCTTCGTTCCTGGAAACATGAGAGTAGATATCATTTTCGATGTTGTCACAATATAATGTGTGATCTTTTCTCTTCAATCTTTACTCATTGGATTGGGTGTTTACTTTGTTATTTTTTAATCTTCTGCTCACATTTCTATCATCCATTGAGTAAGAGTAGATGGAGGATAACCTGATAATTAGATGGACATAGGTCTAATCATTTATGATCAATTTAAAACGATATATATATATATATATTTATAATTTTGTTTGAATTGACCTGTTTCTTTTTATTCTACTTTTCAGTTCCTAAGTTTGAACCATGGCGAATATGTTATTCTGTTGAAGATATTGAACAAAATTTAATGTAGTTGTGGAAAAAATCTCCCACTGTTGATGACTCGCTGCATCTTCCCTTAAAGAATAAATTTATTCCAACCAACTTTTCTATACATGTTGAAGATACATCTGATGATGATTTTTCACATTCAATTTCTCCGAGATGTATAATAGATGATACGCGGATGAAAATATGGTACAAGCATGATATTACGTCGAACGCTCCTTTGTAGTACATATTTTCTAATAAACATCAATAGAGCTTCTGATAGTGTGAAGAATTGTTCATTGTCGGAATTCTTTGTTCATCTCTTTAAAGATCAATTGTTTGAAGTCATATACCAAGTGAATTAATTACTCTGTGATTTAATTATTAATAAATATTTCTAGATTAAAATAATACTTTAAAATTTAAGAAACCAAGTATGAATAAGTAATTAAAATTGAACAATAGAGAACAATTTTTGAAAGAACACTACATTTTTAGTTGATATTAGATTTTTTGGTTAATAAATTTGCGAAAATTATAACCCTACCCTCACCATTATTTATACCCCTGCCTTTTCAAAACATTTATTTTACCTCTTTACAATCAAAATAACCAACAATCTTCGTAGAAGATTTCTAGATCATAGTTAAGAACATTTCTTGTACACAATTAAATTATTGCACCCAAAAACTTAATTTAAGCTTTTCGAAATGCGAATGTGTTTAGGGCCAATTTAAATTGAGTTTTCTAGAACACATTTTACATTTGTTTAGGAGGGCAAATGTGTTTAGGGAAAACTTAAATTTGAGTTTACTAGAACACATTTAGAATGCCGTGGGACAAAAGAATTTTCTAATTTTTTTATAAATAAGGTCGAGCAAATTTGAATTTTTGGAGGATTTGTGGGATACGGGTAAACTTTTCTAAATCTGATTGCATAACTACTGTACTTCTAGTTTAGTCTTGTTTAGGTAGTTAATTATTCTCTTATATTTCCTTAACTTTTACTTATCTATTTATTTTCGGTCTTATGAAGTAATTTCCTCTACATGAATACTTGTACCGTTTGGCATCACATGAATAATAATTTAACTGTATCATTAGAAATGGGGTCACTCGCACCCCTAATTGTTGTGTTGTTCCTCACTAATAGTTAACAATAATAGAAACGAAAGGCTTTAAGATTGTTATGGACAGTTATGTTGGTAAATTTCACCAAATATTTTTGATGACTCAAATCATTAAATCATTTTTAAGCCAAAAATTACTTTGAGGGTGATTAAGAAGTTATAATTTAAAGTAGTTAGTGTAGAATATGAAATAGTACACGAGAGCACTAGTGGTCCCACCCGTCCTCTGTATATATATATATATGTTTATACGAATTTGTCTATGTGTGTAGGATCGAATTGCCAAAGTTGATACCTCAATTTCTTTTTTTTTCTTTTCTTTTTCTTCAATAATTTCTGTTTCAATTCTTTAGTTTGACTAATGCTTATTTTAATATGAAAGATGACATGAAGAGAAATTTGATGAGCAAGGCTAGATGACATGCGAGCACGGTTATCGTATCGATGAAAAACAACTTTATACAAACGATGATTTATTGCTTGATGATCTAAAAAATTTATTAGGGGCTTCACTCAGACTTCGCTCACAGGTTTAAATATTTAATATTTATAGAACTGTACATATGTTGTGCCAATTCAGTTCCTAAGATGATGCGTGGTTGATAATTTGTGATCCTGAATCAAATTTGTGATCCTGAATCAAATTTGTGACACTTTTCTTTGATTTTCAAGTCTGCAAGTAGTTCCTAATTTGATATACACACTGTTTCGGTGCATGACTAATGCTTATTTTAATAACATGGAAAAAATAAACAAACATTGATTAACGTGTCATATTTATTGTTTTTTAGTACGTTGAAGTCACATGAAATAACCATTAGCGGTACAAATCGTAGTAAGTGATAGACTAGAATTAATAATCATCTTAAATTGTATTTATCTTAAAAATACAATGGTTTGTGATTTATGGTAGACTCAATAATTATAAATTTTATATGGTTAAAGTAGGTTTATGTCCCAGTGTACATTCTTGTAGATTTATATTCATTTGAATTTTAATTTTGTATAGGTACACATTGAGGGTTTATTTCATTTGAATTCGAATTTTGTACAGGTATACATTGAGGGTTTATGTCATTGAAATTTCACAAAAAAACAAACAATCGATATCGGCGAAATGATTAAGAAGACATTTCCAAGAAATCAAGGCATACTCAGCGAGTGATTTGCCTCCCTCACAATGACAATTTAGTTATGGATTTGTATGCTGACCATGTTTGAAATAATTTTTGTTAGATTTGTTGTTCACTATGCTAAAAATAACATTTTATAACGCGTCTTTTATAGCGTTTATTAAATACAAGCGCTGTTGTATGATATTTTAAAAATAATGGAGGATACAACAGCGCTTTTTTGACAAGCGCTATAAAAAAAACGCTGTAAAAGACTTGCGCTTTCACATAATTAAAGGACCTATTAGAGCGCTTTTTGGAAAAGTGCTGTAAAAGACTTTTAAAAAAAAATAAAAGATCTTTTACAGCGCTTTTGGACATGCGCTTTAAAAGGCCTGTAAAAAAGCGCTGTAATAGGTTTAAGGAGGCCTTTTACAACGCTCTTTAAAAAAGTGCTGTAATAGGCTTTTAAAAAATAAAATAAGGAGGACTTTTACAGCGCTCTTTAAAAAAGCGCTGTAATAAAATAAGGAGGTCTTTTACAGCGCTCTTTAAAAAAGCGCTGTAATAGGCTTTTAAAAAATAAAATAAGGAGGTCTTTTACAACGCTCTTTAAAAAAGCGCTATAATAGGCTTTTAAAAAATAAAATAAGGAGGTCTTTTACAACGCTCTTTAAAAAAGCGCTGTAATAGACTTTAAAAAAATAAAATAAAGATGTCTTTTACAGCGCTCTTTAAAAAAGCGCTGTAATAGACTTTTAAGGAGGTCTTTTACAGCGCTCTTAGAAAAGCGTTGTAATAGGATTTTATATATAACATTAAATCGCTTTAGTTTCCTCTTTATTACATAAACTTCACTACGCTTTAGTGTCCTTCTCCTCTTCATTATCCTTCGCGAACCCTACTATCGCTACGAACAATATTGTTAACCATCTCCATTGCAAATCATCTCTATATTTGTTACTATCCCTACGAAAATTATTTCGTACTCTTCTCATTGCGAACCCTACTCTGTCCTACGAACCGTTCGTATTTCTGTGCATTCTCGCCGTTCCTTCTTAAACGAAATCGTAACCCTATGAACCCTACATATTTCTTCGCACTCTTCAGGTATTGTATTCATTTATTTCTTACATATATATATATAATGTGTTTGTTAATGCTAATAATCACTTTTATTTGATAGTGCTTTACAAGTTTTCCGAGCTCAAATGGGTGCTATAGTGTCGAAGCAAAAATCAAATAAATCACATGGATTTCAATAAAGGTTTGAAATATATCCCTTTAAAATTTCATTAACAATCAATGCACAAATATTTATTGACTTATATGTTTTATTTTATAGTGCTCTCGTCAAACTAACAACAAGGACTGCGGATACTGTATATTGCGATTTATGAAGGAGATTGTTGATATAATCCCAGAAATAGATCTAACTGAAATAAATGAATGCACCTATTACAACATTTTTTTTTTAAAAAAACGCTGTAAAACTAATACAACAAGCAGTGCGTTTTTAAAAGAGATTTACAGCGCTTTTTATTTATTTTAAAGAGCGCTTTTGTATCTTTTTACAGCGCTTAATTTTTTGAAAAAACGCTGTAAAATACCATTTTTCGCGTAGTGTTTATTTAATTTCTATCATATAAATCAATGTGTTACTTTAGAAAATTTTATCTTCAGTAATCCCTTGTTTTATTTTTTTTATATGGATTAGACTGATGGCTTTGTTTGATATTTTTGGTGATATTGTTCAAGAGCCATTATTTAATCAGTTGAGGTGACCAATATAATGTTAGATGTCTTCTTTTTTATTTTTTATTATCCTTACATTTATTATCTGTGTGTTAGTCATCAGTTCTATACTTGTTGGTTGTTTCATCTTAAGTTCATACTAGTATCTTAGACACTAAATTTTTATTATGTTTTAGAAACTTATTTTCACTAAATCATTTACTTGCAGCTTTTTCATTTGTTTATGTTGAGAGGGTTGTTTCTTTTTATTTATTTATTTTTCTCTATCTTCTCTATTTTCTGAACTGAAATTCTTGATATGTACGTGGAAACAGGACAACAAATCATCTTGGCTATGATGTTAGATATTTCATACTTATATTGAATCATGTTTTTGGGTTTTGTATCCACGTTGAATCATCTAAATACAACCCTAATTTTATGCAAAGTAGAATTGATAGCTTTATAGATAGCTTGGAAGTATTATTTGTAAGTTTCCTCCTACTTTCAACCTTTATGTTATTTGCTTAATGACTACTATTTTAATTGTAAAACCATGTTTGATAAAAGATTGTTTGAAATATGAGTTGAATATTTGTAATTATTTAGTAGTTTATTTTGTAGACATATCTAATATTATAAGTGTAAATAGGAATAAAATATCTATTATATTTATTGCATTAAGCTTATAATGTAAATAAAATATATATTGCGATTTGCAGGATAACTTAGATGATTCAAAAACTATAAAAATAGTTTATTAACGAGGTTGTTGCAGAAAGATTGTTTGCTTGAAGAAGAAATCAATAGATTGTGGAAAGCAATAGTCAAAGAAAGATGCTCTTTATATATATATTTTTCATTTTTTATTTTTTTTATTGACTTGGTTAAAGTTAACCCTTATCGTTAATAAATACTGTTAAAATTTAATAATTTGCAGGTGCAACTTTGATATTGCTCAAGAGAGAGCCGAAGAAATTAAAAAGATCAAGAAGAAAGATTCGGTTAAATAAAATTTTGGAGTACAAAATGGAAGATGAAAACCAATGATTCACTACCATAATTTATTAGGATGAATTTTTTTTAAAATAATTACAATTTTCATTAGGTATTTGATATACCGTAGACAATGATTTAATATACCACATAATAAGCTACATTCAAAAAAAGATTTTGCTATTATGGTACCACTCTATATAGCAAGGGCCCAACACACAATTAATACATGTACATATATAACACATACATCGAGTCGGATTTAGAGTGAAATTTGAAATTTATATGTATATTATTGGTTTTGCGTTGTGTCTATGAAATTCACGTGATTGGTATATTAGATTTTACTGATTCACTATAGTCCTATAATTTATAAGAATAGTTCATGTAGATTTGCACGGTTATTATTATCACTATTATTTTGTTCTTTATATAAATACTATTATCATGACTTGTATTATAAATGAAAATATCCCTCGTATAAATTGTATGACGGGTAAGTCAAATACAATTTATAGAACTTCACTTTTGCTTAAATAAATCTGTTAATGTAACTTTTCCTACCCCACAAACATAAGATGTCTTGGACATGTAGCATTAGAGTTGTAAATAGTAGTTGAATTAGACACGTATTAAAACTAGAAATTTTAGTTTGACTCATTTATTTAAAAAAATTATAAATTATATTATTTTATCATGATTAAAAAAACCTCAATAACTTATTGGTTGTTGAAAAAACACTTTTAAATTTCAAAGTTTTACATACATTTTCATAAAATAAATAAAAAACGCTAGTAAAATCTCATAATTTTCTTCATAAAATCGTTTGTAAAATATTGTACACCTAAAATTTGAAAAGGACTATGAAAAATGGTGTTTTTAGTTTTGGATTTCAGATTTTCATTTTGTATGAGCTAAAAAGTTAGACATTAGTAAGTTGTATGTATAATCAAACAATTAACAAGTTCCAACCAAAATCAGGGTTGTGTGTTACATTTATCATAGAAAATTGTTTCATGTGAATCTATCTCGATCAAAAGACGTTATTTTGTGCTTCTTGTAGTATATTATTGGCATATTTTCTGCTTTGTTAACCAATGATAAATAATTCTTTGAACAATTTTTTTTTTAATAGGCGAAAGGTAGGATATATATTAAGGGAAGGTGAAATGTTAGTTGTCGCAAATTCAATCCTGATCTTCTTGCAAGTAACTCATTAGATGAGTCAGATCACTAGGTTACTCCTTCGAGACAATTTTTTGAACAACAATTTTCACAGAAAAGAATTATTTGAACAATAGTTACCATACCAGAAGGGTACTAAAACATTTTTGGACAAGTCTCCATCTATTCCTAAATTACTCATTACATTAATCTTATAATTTGGATATCCAAATTAAATTTAGTCAACTATATATGTTTACCCAAAAATTATATTTTACATTCACGAGAAAAATATATAGAGATTAAACATCATTTGATAAAAGATTGTGCCAAGAATGATATTTTAGACATTAAATTTGTCAACACTGATCATTAGTGGAATGATATTTTCACAAAATCTCTCGTCGAAGACATATTCAATTTTATAAAGAAAGATTTAAATATTATGTTTTTAGAAGAATGACGAATCCTCCATATGTTTGCCTTTGGTAAAATAGATTGAATGGTTAAATATATACATGCTCTGTCTTTGATGAAATTAATTTTTTTTTGCGCCTCTAGTCAACCTAAATTCAATTAATCTTTAAAATATGAACAATTTTATTTCCTCGTAAGTTGTGATACTTTGACAGGTGTTACTCACATATGTTTATGCGTGCACGCTAGTAATGAATTTAGAAACTCAAACATTTTTGTTAAAAATCAATTTATAACTCATAACTCTCATAATTTGATTTTATTCTCTTTTTGTCTAACGACAAAAAGAGGATAATGTATTTTTGATAACTTTTGCATTGAAAATCCCTTTTTCTGAATGTTAGTTACTAACACTCATTAACTACTATGTCACAATACCTTTCATCTTATGAATTAAACATGCATAATCTAAGGGTAAGCTTTGCTGTAATTTTTTTTTTTTTTACTTTATTTAAAAATAAAAATTCTTCAAAAAACTAGATCTTTGTCATCATCAATAAGGGGGAGATTGTTGGAACCAAATTGGTTTGAAGAACTATGACACTACTAGTTTTGATGATAACAAAATTAATTTGTGGGAACAATTTAAAGTACTAACATTTTGATTAAGTGTGCAGTTCTCAGATCAAGTGATATTTGTAGGATCTTATGTTATATCCTCTAGTGATTGGACTAAGACAAAGGAACACCAGATCCCATGAGATTTAATTGGTTGAAGATGAGCCCAAAAAGAAGTCAAAATCCCTGGCCCTCAAATCCCATGGAAATAAGAGGATTTCTAAGACTCTACAAGCAACTGAAGATTCAGAGGAAAGAAAATTGGACAATCAGAGTGAAGACTCAAATGATGAAGAGCTGCCATTTATCTTCAGAAAAATCCAACACATGTGGAACAACAAGCAGAAATAAATCTTCTCCCAAAAAAGATTGTACACGGTCTTAGAATAAAAGAGAAGGAAGTGCAACAAACCAGGTCATATCATATCAGAATGTCCAAAACTTGACAAAAAGGAAAATCCTAGAGGAAAGACTTCAAGACTAAGAAGAAAGATTTAATGGGTACATGTGATGACTATGATGAATCATCTAATGAAGAGCATGCAAACATGACTCTAATGGGAAGCATTCACTTTAATTTTGACGTTGAATCAATTGATGTATTGTCTGACCTATTTTGTAATGAAATTACAAACATGTTAAATGAATTTCTCAACAAAAATCACAAGGTTTCTTCAAAACATAAGTGGTAAAAAGTATGGACTCGTTATTACAAGCTAGAACTTTTACAACTTGATCTATTTGGCGTTTTAAGGAATGCTTCTATTAGTGGTAAAAAGTATGGACTCATTATTGTTGTTTACTATTCCAGATGGACCTGGGTAAAATTTATAAAACACAAGAATGAGTCACATTAGGTTTTAAAGAATTGTCTATATACAGATTGAAGAACGATAAACACTTCTTGAAGGAAGAGAAGCATAAACGATAAACACTTCTTGAAGGAAGAATTGTCTGAGCATTACAAAGTATGCAATTTCGTTAAGTATGAAATAGCATTTCAAGAATTTCTCATAAACGATATAAACAAAAGTAAACAAACTTTTATGATCTACGGTGTTAGCAGAGAAATAGTAAACGTGACATATGTTTTCAAGAACCGAAAGAAAATCCTAGATTTAACCTATTTGATACTACTTGTGCTTACTACCAAAAGAAAATTCATAATAAAATAACTTGTCCTATGAAAAAACATGTTGAGACAAGATACCTTTCAGAACTAACAAACCATGACCCAACAAAATTTGGATGCAAAGGGTAATATGATCTATCTTGCAGATATTCCTAGCAACAAAGTTAAAACTCCAGTCACGGTACTTGGACATTGGATACTCACGACACATGACATGAGAAAAGTCTATGTTCCAATAACTGACCCTCAAGAACAAATGATTCATAGGTTTTGGAGGTGATTAGAAGGGTAAGATCATTGAGCATGACACAATAGGTAATGGCACTCTACCTTCTATTAAAATTTTTTTACATGTAAAAGGACTAATGCATAACCTACTATGCTTAAGTAAATTAAGCGACAATGGTTATGATCTTGTCTTCAATCAAAAGTTGTGTGAGACAATAAGTCAAACAAATGGAACTATACTATTTACTGACCAAAGGAAAAATAAGATTTACAAAATAAACTTATCTGATTTAAATAAACAAGAAGTCAAATGCCTTATGTCTGTAAGCGAGGAACAACTGGTTTGACACAAAAGATTAGGACATGCCAATTTGAGGTTGTCGTACCCCAATTTTGTCCAACAGGTCAAATTGTATTAATCTTAATATATTTGATTTATATTTGCCATCAACAATTCTCCATATATAATAATAAAAACTCTTGATATTCTAAGGGGGAGTTTTGCTGTAATACTTTGTAATAATTTTATTTTATTTAAAATTAAAAATTATTCACAAAAATAGATGTTTGTCATCTTCAAAAAGGGGAGTTTTTTAGAATCAAGTTGGTTTGGTAAAGTCCCTTTGGCGTATGCCTCTTGTGAATCTGATGATGAAAACAATTCTCTACCTTTGGTGATTATGGAGATGCAAGATATGATTTGCTTTAGTTGCCTTCGATGAATTACACTATGCTCTAATTTGTTTGCCTTCGATGAATTACACTATGCTCTAATTTGTTTGCCTTCGATGTTTGCAATCTGCATCTATTCTAGTGACTCTGATAATGCAAGCAATGCTCTGTCTCTGAAGACACTGGAGATGCAAGATATGCTCTAGTTCAGTTGCCTCTAATGAATGCAACTATACTATGATTCGTCTGCCTCTATTAACTTTGATAATGCAAGCAATGCTCTGTCTCTGGTGACTCTTTAGATGCAAGATATGTTATATTTCATTTGCCTATGATGAATGCAACTATGCTCTGATTCATCTGCATCTAATAATCACATCAATCATTTGATGCTTTGACTATGATATTCATATCAAGTATTTGATTGTATGACTCTGATTTATAATGTATGCTATGCCGAAAGTCAATGTTCAGATAAATGTAAATGGTATGATGAAACTCAATGATATGATGAAAGTCAACACTCCAAAGAAGACAAAGATTTACGCATCCTCTAATAATCACCATGAATTTGTTATTTGTTTGAATGTGTATAATCACCCATTTTAAGGTATATAAAACAACAAAATGGTACATATTAAAACTAAATGTATAAAAACAATTAACACTAAAACTAAATCTATAAAAACAATTAACACTATATGTCCAACTAATCACTAGAAAGTATAGACTCACTGCTCCAAATAGAAAAACCTCTTTAGTTCCTAGCAATCCAAATCTAATCCTTCCACATAAATAAAAGATTAGCACATAAGCACAATTAGATAAATCTAAATAAACTAAAAACGTGAATGAATTAGAAGTGTAGAGCAAATCCTGTTATGAACAAAGAAAATGAAAAAAAAAACTAATGGAGAAGTCTAAAGAAAGGTACATAAGAGAAAACAACTGAACAAGTGGAGAAAAACTCTATAAATACACGTTTTTTTTCTTTAGAAAGCACATAGGTATTTTTTTTTTGTTGTTGTTAAAATCTGATACTAACTCACTTAAAAAAAACACACACACATATAAAAGTAAAATAAAATGAAAAAATAGTAGCAGCAAAAAAATAAAAAGAAGTTGTTGCTGTTCACAAAAAGTCTTCATCTTTTCTTGATAGTATTGAGGTAAATATATTTTTTTCTTTGGTACAATAGATCTGTTTGGTCATTATTATCACCCTAAAGTCACTAGTATTATAAAAATGTACATAAATTTTAAAATCTAAGCCTTTTTAAGAACTAAAAATGTAAAGATGAGAAAATAAATTTGAGAGTACAAGTTGAAAGATCACACTTTTTTTCCCCTGAGCAAGAAGAAGAAATAGGTTGAACCAAAACAGAAAGAAGGGCATCCTCCTTTTTTTTTTAAACAAGTCCAACTCTTATATATATATATATAATATATATATATATATATATATATATATATATTATGTTTAATCAGTTTCTAACAAATATTAAATCTTTAAAAAAAAATTAATTAACTGTTAATTAGATGAAACATCTTTTTAATCTTTTAGTTATTAAGACACAAGTTGTAACTTGGTGGTATTAAAACTCAAATTTATAACCAAAATAAAAAAACTATTCTTAAATGGGTTAACTAGATATGACATATTTTTTGTCCTTGAATTTTAAAAATACAAGTTGTACCACTTAGTTTGAAAATTTACATTTAAAAATAATTATTCAAATCAAAAAGCCAATTTTCTTTTGTAAAAACAACTATTTTTTTTTTTATCAACAACAAAATACATTTTCTTTAAAAACAACCAATGCATTCGCATTTTCTATCTAAGAACTATGTAACTTTGATTTCTCTATCACGCCTGAGGATACATAAGAGTAAGATCACATTCTTGTCAACCACAATATTTAAAAATCTCTCTCTCTCTCTCTCTGTATATATATATATATATATCGATTTTGAGCACTCTTTTATTCTAACATCACATTTATAAAAAATTATATTAACATTTGACTAATATGGAGAAATAAATATTCTAAAGTTAACTTAAATATTTTTGAATTAATTATAGGTAACCGTTTTTAACCGTGTTGTAGGGTGCTAATAATTTCCCTCTACATAAGCGACTCCCAAACCTTAAATCTGAGTTCAAAGGCCATTTTTTTTGTTATGTATTTAAGGATTTCCTAATGTTTTTGCTATTACAATAAAATTTAGTGGCACCTCTATTGAATTTGAGCTAGCCCTCGAAAATTTAGGCCGTGTTAGAGGTTAATCTCAAAACTGAAATGTTCTTTGTGGGGCATGTCAGATAAGGAAACAAACAAAATCTTATTTTTCTACTAAAAACTTAAATACCAATCAAATGTTCTTTGTGGTGCATGTCATAAAGGGAAACAAACAAAATCTTATTTTGCTTCTAAAAATATTTTTGAAGGTGGAAAAACACGAGTAAAGGGTTGAATTGCGTTTGTCTAATTTTAAAACACTTTTCTTATTCTGGTTCTGGTTTGGTGATTTAACTGTTTGGGATAAACAGACGCAACAATAAACATACATAGAAGAAGTAAAATATAACATAATATATTTTATCCTAGTTCATCATAAAATTGGTAGCTACTTCCAATCCCTTCACACAAAAGGATTTCTCCGCGAATTCAAAACTTTGAATTACATCAAGATATGACCCTACAAGCCAATATTCTAAAAATGTACATACCTTTTGAAATGAACCACACCTTGAATCTACAAGTCAAGTCTTCTCTACACAATCTGAAATCTACGGATTGTTGAAGGCAAACTAAAGCCACTACTAAGTAGATTTTATACAATGATTTTCCACACTACATTACTTAGACTATATTTCTTTGAAATAGTACTTTGCTAGAACTTAAAATCTTTGAACACCGAAACTTAGAAAATTGAGCTCTTGAGGAGTTTTTGAGTTTATTGTAGTTGTTGTATTTTTGTTCTTCAGCGTTGATCCACTATTTATAGATGAAATTAGCGTTTGTGAAATTGTTGTTGGGTTTTTAAATTGTATCTCAAATTCACCTTTGTCAACAAAGATTTCCTTCAATTTTAGTTTTGAAAGAAATGTTTTGATAATTTGACCATTAGGAAATCATTTGTTTCCAAATTGGTCTTTTTAAACGATGCTATTGTATGAATTTTGGATTTTGTTCTAAAACTCTTCATGCGAATCTTCCTTTATACGCTTGATTGATTTGAGCAGGAATGGATATTGGGTTTTGTTTTTGGACCTTCATAGTTTGTGATATGGCTAAGTGAAATTTGTCTTTTATCAATTTTTTTTACTTTCCATTAGGGTCATTGACTAAATTGTTGGAGTCAAATGTTGTATTATTTGTTTTCTTGATAGTTAGAGGCAGACTATGTAACTTAGAATTAGTGGCTTGGCCAAATCACATTTGCTTCTTTTTCAATCAATGTGTGCGATGTATTAGAGGCAGTGCACTCTGGAACGTGTGCAGTCCTCTAGAGTCAGTGAAGTATATGCTTCAGATGCAGACTTCATCTGTGGCCTCAAATTTCAAAGTTATGCTGAAAGTAGACTTCAAAGGCATGCTAAATTATTGTTCATCCAAGGCATACTAAGAGTACTGTTTATAAGAGGCATCCTTAAAGATTGTTCATCAGAGGTATGATGAAAGTACTATTTATTAGATGCATGCTGAAATATTGTTCATCAGAGACATGAAGACTCTACTAACAAGCTAAATCTTTAGAGGCACATAATTCTTCATGGGAAATATTTAGATGCAGTTTCACGCACAGTTTTAAGGCCCAAATATTAGAGGAAGATGCACATTCTGTTTTAGTGCATGCATACGTCTGATACTAAGGATTTCATTGATTGAATTGTCTTCGTTTCCTCTAACCTTTTTACTTCCTCTAGTGATATGCTATGAAGGGTATCCTCTAGCGGGTATCATTTGGTCCTATCGCCTGATTTTTCTATTGCAATTGTTGTATACTTAAAGAAACCATCAGTGCAACAAATTGTTCAAAAAAAACACCTTTGTTAGCATCAAAACGAATTAGAGGAATTGTTCTTTGAATCAAATAGGTTCCAACAATCTCCTTTCTATGATGACAAAACAATACTTTTGATAACAATTTTTTTTAAATAAAAATAAAGTAAAACAACAAACATACATGTAGTTAAATAAACATATGCAAATGCACAAATATGCAAATAAACAAACATACATGGTTCACCCTAAATGTAAGCAGTTACACAAAAACGTTTTCTCCCAACATGCATATTCTATCTTCCCCAAAACATGTAAACAAAAAAAAAAAACTTAAATTATCCTCAAATTTCTTTATCCCCCTTTAGTCACCAAACAAAAGGAATAAAAATTCGAATGACAATTGACTATTGAGTTAATACCATTCAATAGATTACAATAAAGCCAAGAAACAAACAAGATCACACAACAAATAGAGCATCAAACATATAAAAAGACTAGGTTCATATTCTTCTTAATAAAATCAATTCTTTGTACAACTAGGGGTTTAGTGAAAATGTCAGCCAATTGATGTTCAATATCAATAAACTGGATATTTAGAACACCGTTTTAAACAAAGTCTCGAATAAAGTGATGTTTGATTTCTATGTGCTTAGCCCTA
The DNA here is from genome assembly GCA_037974835.1 of Cicer judaicum. Lineage (NCBI taxonomy): Eukaryota > Viridiplantae > Streptophyta > Magnoliopsida > Fabales > Fabaceae > Cicer > Cicer judaicum. The sequence continues at coordinate 1,982,233 of JBBPBS010000577.1, read as the reverse complement.
GAATGCAGAAGTGGATTCTTAGTAAGACAAATAACACATGTAGGACACAAGTATAAGAATATTACTCTCAAATATTTTGTCGTCCTCTAATTGATGTTTAATCCATAATAGTTGAAAGTTCTATCCCGCTACTGAAATCTACTTAGCTACTGCTGTTGACATTGTAATTGTGCTTTGTCTTTTGCTTAATTAGGAGATTATATTTTTACCTTGGAAAATGAAATTGCCACTGGTGCTATTTCTCTCAAGTTTGTCTCCAGTATAGTCGGCATCACAATATCCTACTAACCTATACTCAGTTGACAACTTATCGAACAAACTAAGGTTAGAAGTACCTTTCAGGTATCCAAGAATGTTCTCTGATAAACCTTATAGTCTGAAACCTAGTTTGGATTTGTACCTAACAACTTCTCATTTTTCATTTGATTTTTTCTTGAATACCCACTTGATTATAATGGGTCTCTTATCCTTTGGTTTGGGTACTAGATCCAAACATGATTTCTCTTAAATTCATTAAGCTCTTCTTGCATTGTGGGTACCAACCATTATCTGCCAATGCTTCATCAACAGATACAGGTTCGCTTGAAGAAAGCAAACCAAACATAAATTTATCTTTTAGTGATGATATAGTATTTAGGGAGTCATTTGCAATTCCAATAATCAGTGTTTGAATGAGATGATTTGTATTTCCATCCATTTTGAGCTTATGAATAGTTTTTGCTGATTCTAACTTGATCAAATTTATCTTGTGATGTTTTGTCAAGTTCCTCTTATTGTCTTGTATCCTCTAATTTGTCCAGTTCTCCTGTTTTGTTTTTATCTTCTAATTTATCAGTTTCTTCTAGTTCATGTAAACCTACAATATCATCATCCTATTTTGATTTTTCAAAGTCAAGTTGTTTGTAATCAAACTTGTTATGTATTGATTCCTTCACTAAGTGAGTCTCCCTGTTGAACACTCTTAAAGCTTTTGATCTTTCAGCATATCCAAGGAAGCTTTGAACACTCTTGTGTTTAAGGAACTTAACCCATGTCCATGTAGAGTAATCATCAACAATGACTAATCCATACTTTTTACCATTAAACGAGGTAGTTTTAACTGAACCAAAGGTCAAAGTGCAAAAGTTCTAAAGGTCTATTTGTTGAAACAATATTCTTTGATGCCAAAGAATTCTTAGTTTGTTTCACTGCTTGAAAGGCCTCACAAAGAACTTCTAATCTGAATTTGAGATTTGACAAGCCTCAATGAAGTTGGAATTTTTTTTAATTTTTAGATTAACCTAAAATTAGCATGGCCTAATCTCTTGTGCCAAATTAGTTGCTCATTGCTCACAAATACAAAGCATATGACCTTTTGCTCTGCTAAGTTAAAAATGTTAGCTTATAAAAGTTCCATTGCTTGTTGCCAGTAAATAGAACATAACCATCATTTTGACTTATAGTTGTACAAGACTTTTTGATTAAAGACTATGTCATAACTACTATCACTTAATTAACTTATGCTACATAGGTTATATTTTAGTACCTTTACTAATAGTACATTATTTATAGAAGTTGAGGGATGTTTACCAACTATGCATTTCTCCAATGATCTGTCCTTTCTGCTTTCCTCCAAAAGTGACAAGGTCGCCATTTGTCAAGGTTAGGTCTTGGAACATAGACATTTCTCCTGTCATATGTCGCGAGCATTGTCAAGGTACCATGACTGGTTTATAAACTTGACTATTGAGGACATCTGCAACATAGACAGTTTTATCTTTGAGTACCCACATTTAGTAAGGTCTTGGTTTGTAGCCTTTAAAGGTTTCTTGTTTTTCCATGTGGTTAGCTTATGACAAGTATTTTAGACTAACATTCTTAGAACATACAATACATAAATTATCAGAGGGAGTAAACTTAGGTTAAAATACAGTTTCTTGAAATCCTATTGGTTATTTGCCATTTATACTAACACCATAAATCATAGATGCAAACTTATTTCTTTCTATACTATTAGCAAGAAAATCTTGAAAAGCTACTTTATATTTTATTGAATTGCAAATTGTTTCCTCTAATGGTTTTGAAATAATTTTATTATTCAGTGTCAGATTTTCTATCTTATGTTCTTAAAAATCATTTTTAAGAGAATTTTATTGTTAAGTCAGATTCGCATTAACTTTTCTAAGAGTTTTCAGTTTTAAAGAAATAGTGTGATTTTTATTTAAAAATTCATTGATAACAATAATTAATTTAGAACAGGATAAATCATAGAGTACCTAAATTTCTTCATCCACTAACTAACTTCCCGAGTCATCATCAGCCATCAGAGTCATATTAGCTCGTTCTTCATCATGAGAGGATTCATCAAAGTCATCCCATGTGGCCATCATAACTTTCTTGTTGGAGTTTGAATCTTTCCTTTGAAACTTCCATTTCTCCAAATTTGGGCATTATGTCTTGACGTGTCTAGGTTCATTGCATCCATAGTAAATAATGCTTTTCATATTTTATTTTTCATTCTTTCCCCTATTGGACTGCTCAGAACATTTTAAAGGGAAAAATTTCCTCTGTATGTGCCACATGCTTTGAATTCTTCTAAATATGAAGGAAAACTTCTTGTCCTCTAAATCTTTATTCTAATTTTCTTAATCATTATCCTCTGCTTATGCTTCTGGTTGCAAGGATTTCTTCTACTTGGATTTTAGATTTAGAGTATTGTTTTTATTCTTGGGCACATCTTCTTCAAGGTCAATTTTCATGTGATCTGAGAGAGCTGATTAGTTCTTCTAATTTAAGAGCACTAAGATCCTTTGCTTCTTGGATAGATATGATCTTAGGTCTTCACTTGTTAGGCGAATTTCTTAGGATATTCTTGACATGATCAGCAGTTCTATAACTCGTTTCAAGTACTTTTAACCTCGAGACCAAGGTTTTAAATTTGGAAACAAAATTGTCTCAATGTGTACGTCCTCCTCCTTTTGAAACAACTCATACTTTTTGACCACATGATTTGCCTTTGCCACTTGAACCCACTTGCTTCCTTCATAAGACAGAATCATATTATCAAAAATGCTTTTTATTGTCTCTTTTTTGGTGCACTTGTGAAACTCTTTGAAAGTGATTGCATTTATCATGAATGTTCTGGACTTATGATACATCTTTTACATATTCTTTTAATCAATATTCATCTTCTTTATTGGAAATTCATTACCATATTCTTTTGTTGGAGCAGTATAACTGTCTTCCACCAAGTCCCAAAGCTTAGGATCTTGTGAAATAAAGAAACTCCTTAGCATAACCTTCAAGTACTCAAAACGTTCTCCATCAAGCATAGGTGGTACGTTGATGTTTCTTCTAGTAGCTTCTCCACCGAATCCAGACTTGTTGAATCCTTGGTTCTTTCCTCAAACACTTTAAAGTGCTCAACCTTGAGATCAAGTTCTAATGCAAATTGAAGGTGAGTAAACAAGAGAATAACGTTGAACTATGTTTGTCTAATTTAAAAATCTTCTAATTGTGATTTTGGTTTGGTGATTTAACTGTTTGGGCTAAACAAATGCATCAATAAACAGACATAGTAGAAGTAAAAGATAACACACTAGATTTTATCTTGGTTCACCACCAACTTGGTTGCTACATCCAGTCCCATCATACATAACGATTTCTCTACTAATTCAAAACTTTGAATTACAATAGCAGCTGAACCTACAAGCTAGTCTTCTAAAACCAACTTGAACCTTGAGGATTTTTCAGGTAAATCACACCTAAACCCTAAAAGTAAAGTCTTCTCGGCATAACTTGAAACCTACAGATTGTTAGAGGCAAACTAAAGCCACTAATGGGATAGGTTACAATGAGTTGAAACTGGTTTTGTTTTGCTTTTTTTAAGCATATTTTATACAATGATTTTCCACATTACATGACATAAAGTATAATTCTTTGAACAAGTGCTTTTCTATAACTAAAAATCTTTAAACACAAAATACTTAGAAAACTAAGCTCTTGAAGCTTTTTTAAGTTTCTTGTAGTTGTTATCTTTTTGTTCTTTGTAACACCCCGATTTTCAAAGCGAGGGTGTATTTTTTATTTTTAAAACAAAATCATTTGACGAAGAAAATAAATAAGGAAATACCTTTGGATAAATATATAAGTCATGATAATTTATAAGTAGCGGAATAGTTTTTCGAAATATGAATCCAAAGTATTTACACATCAAAAGTAGAACATGGAATCCATCAAAAATAACATGTCATGCTGACAATATTAGTACAGGTACAGTCTTCCAATTTAAAATAAACGCAATCCAAAAGAAAGACATCTATTCCCTCCATGTCAACCTAATCTGATCATTCTACAAACAAAAAAAAAAAACTATACACCTGAGTGATCTCCACGTGCCTCGTAAGATCCTCCTAACATAGCTCCAGTCAGGCATTCCCATCTACATTCCCATCCACAGGGTACGAACCGGTAGGATTGTCCTGGCTCTCATCTGAGGGCAAAGCCCAGATTTCCACAATAGTTGTAAAGGGTCACCAACCGAAATTAACAGTTAACATATAACATTTAAGTTTTTAAATGCACAAATTATCCTTTCAACTTAACATGCACCTTAAAAGGGTTTTCCATATGCTTAAAGTTCATATAATACTTGCCAAATAGAAATGAAATCAAAATAAGGTATTTAATCAATCAAGTAATAAATAGCTGACTAATCCATTGATGAATCAATTGAGCCATCGATTATCTAATCCATAGTAAGAGTTTCTACGAAGCAAATCGATTGGTAAATCAATTTCTTGAAGGTCTTTAGTGAACCTGTACTCTGGGCTTAAATCAATCGATTGGGCAATCGATTGAATGAAGAGCTGAGCCCCTATAATAAATCCAATCGATTGGCAAATCGATTTTTACCAATTAGCTGAGCTATTGTAATAGCCCAAATTGATTGGTAAATCGATTAGCTCAATATCATTTCAAGATTCAAGAAAAGAGGAGACACAACAATCGATTGGGAAATTGATTTCTTAATTGGTTTTATGAAACATATTTACAAAATCGATTGGCACATCGATTTTGTCAAAATAGCTGAGCTCCTGTAATACATCAAATCGATTTTTATAAATGGCTTTTCACATAATCGATTTGGGAATCGATTTCCCTGAATGTTTTTCTAAAACTACATAAACTAACTCAATCGCATTCACACACAACTCCAAAACATAACACTTAGCAATTTCAACACAATCACCACGACAACTTGGGATTCGAAATAGTTTTACAATCAATCCCACTTACACACAATATCAATACATAACACTTAGAAATTTCAACACAATTAATTACCACGACATGTCAAGTTCAAACACTCAATCATGAACTTGAATCAAACACGACTCGTGTGCCAAGCACCCTAATGCAATGCGTATATGCCAAAATGCATGGACATGGAATTCCAAACCAAAACCCTCCTCGAAGGGTCTGCACGATTTACTAAATGGCGTAAACCATAAACGTACTGCCTATCACGGGCCCGTACCGTTTACCGAGGTGCCACCTATCACGGGTCTGCACGGTTTACTAAAAAGAAACGTAAATCGTAAATGTACCGCTTATCACAGGCCAAAGTACTATTTACCGAGGTGCCACCTATCACGGGTCTGCACAATTTACAAAAAACTGTAAATCGTAAATGTACCACCTATCACGGGCCAAAGTACTATTTACCAAGGTGCCACCTATCACGGGTCTGCACAATTTACAAAAACGTAAATCATAAATGTACCGCCTATCACATTCCAAAGTACTATTTATCAAGGTGCCTACTATCACGGGTCTGCACGATTTACAAAAAAAATGAAAATGCATGAGCATACTCTGACTCCATCCACGAAAATCGTTAAGCAAATGCAGATATTAAAAGATTCCCCATTTTTAATACTCATTTTACTCTAACAATTTTCACAACAATCATTGAGTAAACAGAGATATTAAAAGATTCCCCATTTCTAATACTCGTTTAACTCTAACGATTTTCACTGCAACATTAATTAAACAGTGATATTAAAAGATTCCCCATTTTTAATATTCGTTTAACTCTAATGGTTTTCACGATAAACATTAAGTAAACAAGGATATTAAGAGATTCCCCATTCTTAATACTCATTTAACTTAAACGATTTTTCACAACAAACATTAAGTAAACAGAGATATTAAAAGATTCCTCATTTTTAATACTCATTTAACTCTATAGGTTTTCACGACAACATTAAGTAAACATAGACATTAAGAGATTCCCCATTTTTAATACTCGTTTAACTCTAGTGGTTTTCAAATTCCACACAAAATGAACTCAAACATATTATCAAATCCAATCCACAATTCACACCAAATCACATCAATTCATTTTTTCACAAAATCCAACCAAACACATCTCAAATTTCATAAGTATCAATTAAGAACACGTCAAATACGACGAACACAAATCATCACCACATACCACTCAAACATATCAAATCTCATTTTCTCAAAATCATACAATAATGAGTTAAATTCATTTTCCCCCAAATCAATACTCCAACCCTAACAAAATTATTTTCCACACAACCACAGATAAGTCCCTAAATGCAAACTAAAAGTTTGGAAGGAGCCCTTACCTTCACGTTAGCTTTAACGTGCGATTACGGTACCGCGAGTAAATCCGGTAAAATCTCCACTCGCAACGTCACTTCCAAAGTTGGTTCCCTAGCAGCGTAGCATGGTAGTGAGCATCTTTCCCTTTTATCTCTTCGCGAAACGAAGCTTAGATCTAGATGAAATGTGGAGGTTTGTGTTTGACGGTTTTGAAATCCCTAACACCGTTTTTCTTCGTTTTCACACCAAAGAGGAAGTATGAAGCTGAGATATCCTTGCTTCCTTACCCACTAATCATTGGTTTTCTATTCTTGAAGCCAAAGAAAGAAAAATAAAGCAAAATCAACGAAGAAGAAAAGAGGGAGAAGGAGGGGTTCGCGAGTCAGAGGAAGAAGAAGTTGTTATGTTTTCTTTTCTTTCTTTTTCTTTCTTTCCTTTCTATTTTCTTTTCTTTTTCCCTCCAAACAAATATATATATATATATATATCAATTAATTTTAATAAATATCTCAAAATATCTAGATATTTATTAAATTACCATTTCACATTAAATTCTTCGTAAAAGATTCACCGTACTTGATTTAATTTATCTATCGACGAATAATTTTAATTGGGGTATCAAAATATATTTTTGGGCATTTAAGCTCACAAAATATTAATAACTTGGCTAAAAAGCCTCCGAGTTCAATACCCAAAATACACTAAAATACATAAAGTATAATTTAAAATTATGAGTCTTACATTCTTCACCCATGATCCACTATTTATAGTTGAAATTAGGGTTTGTGAATTCGTAGTCGATTTCTTGAATTGTATCTCAAATTTCCCTTGGTCAACTAAGATTTCCTACAATTTTAATTTTGAAAGATATGTTTTGATAATGTGACCATTAGACAATCTTTTATCTCCTTACGGGTCTTTTTGAACGTTGCTATCGAAACAATTTTGGATTTTGTTCTAAAACTCTTCATGGAAGTCATCCTTCACATGCTTGATTGATTTAAGCGGGAATGAATATTGGGCAGTGTTCTTGGAACTTTAGATTTTCTGATATGGCTCAGTGAAATTTGTCTTTTATGATAATTGTGGACTTTCCATTAGAGGCATTGAGTTTTCTTCATAAAAATCATTAAATTTATTGTTGGAGTCAAAGGCTATATTATTTGTTTTCTTAATAGTTAGAGGGTGTGTGTCACTTAGAATTAGTGGCTTAAGTAAATCAGATTTGCTGCATATCTAGAGTTATTGGAACATCAGTGTGTGATACATATAAGAGGCAACACTCTGGAACGTGTTGTAGATCTTTATAGTTAGCAAAATATATGTTTCAAATGCATATTTCAAATATGGCTTCAAACTTTAGAGGCACGCTAAAAATAGACTTCATAGGCTTGCTAAAATACTATTTCTTCATAGGCGCTGAATTCTTCAGGGCAGTCTTCATATGCAGTTTCACAGCCAGTCATCAGACGTGGTTTCATAACCAATCTTCATACCAAAATTTTAGAGGCATATGCATGGTCTTTTTCAAAGCATTTATTTCTATGATTATGAGAATTTCATTGACTAATTTGTGTTTGTTTTCTCTAACTTTTATACTTCCTATGGTGGGTGTCGTTTGGTCGGATCCTTTGATTTTCCTATTCTAATTGTTGCATACTTAATGAAGCCATTCATTCATTAAATTGTTATCACAAAATACCTTTGTTACCAGAAAAACCACTTAGAGGAATTGTTATTGGAATCAACTTGGTTCCAACAGTTTCAACTAATAGACCACTTGTACATTTACATCTTGATATATTTGGCCCTTTAAAGACTACTTTTATAAGTTGTAAAAGTATGGACTCGTTATATTTGATGACTAGTCCAGATGGACATTGGTAAAGGTTGTAAAACACAAGGATGAGTCACATAAGGTTTTCACTACCTTATTCAAACAAGTGCAAAACGAAAATGGTTTTTATATAACAATGAGGGTAAATTTTAAAATAAATTCTTTGAATACTTCTATGAAGAGAATGAAGTTTTATATAAATTTTCCTCTTATAGAACATCTTTCTTCAAGAAATGGCACGTACCATGATTCAAGAAACAAATGGTGTTAAACACTTTGGAGTAGATGTAGAGAATAATGCATGTTACATTAAAATAGAATATGTATTAGACCTATTCTAAATAAGACTCCTTATGAACTTTGAAATGGAATAAAACCCAACATTTCATATTTTCATTAGTTTAGTTTTATATGCTTTATTTTGAATACCAAGGATAATCTTGGCAAGTGTGACCCACAACCACAATCTCAAATGTCCATCTTTTTAGGATACTTTGAAAGGTCTATAGCCTACATAGTATACAAAAAAGAGACACTGATTGTTGAGGAATATATTTATGTCAAGTTGGATGGCAAAATCTTGACCATTAAAAGTCAAAGCTAGACGTAGACTATGAAGATTTACATATATAAGAGGAACCGTATATATCAAAAGAATTTGAAATATTAGAGGAACCATCAAAATTGGAAGATATGCTTGGGCACTCAAATCAAGTTCTTTAGAAATCCAATCCTAGATGGAAATACAAATCACCTCATCCTGATTCAGTGATCACTGGATGTACAAATGATCCTCTAATATCCATATATACTCATAAAGAATCATATATGTGGGATTACTCTGTGAAATGAAATCTACAACTATAAATGAAGTTATATTAGACGATGGATGGATATTGGCTATGATAGAAGAGTTGAATTAGTTTATAAGCAACGACATGTGGGATCTTGTCCCCAAGCATAAAGAAATGAAAACCAAGTGGAATTTCCAAAACAAACTGAATGACAAAGGTGAAATGGTTAGAAGCAAAGCTAGACTTGTAGCCCCAAGACACAATTAGTAGGAATATGTTGATTACATTAAAAATTTCACCCATGTCGTTAAAAAAAGAACTAATTACCAAATGGATGTGAAATATGATTTCTTATATGGTTACGTAAATGACAAAGCCTATTTCAAAAAACCTCTTGGTTTTGAGGAAAATGAATATCTAAACTATGTTTTCAAACTAAATAAATCATTGTATGGTCCAAAACCAGTACCAAGAGCTTCCAATGATAGATTAAGCAAATTTTTATTAATTTTTGGTAAGGAGGCTAGGTTGAAATTAATTTATTTAGAAAATCACCTAAGAATAAAATTTAGGTCATTTTCATCCTCCCTAGGCTTAATCCTGTTCAGTTAGGGTTTTTAACCAATCTTTTGCATCCAATAGGTGTGTTTGTGTCATTGGATTAACATTTAGGTCATTGCGCATCAAATAAGTTCATTCGTCTCATTGGATTTACATTAAGGTTATTTTCGTCTTCTCTAGGCATATTCTTGTCCAATTAGGATTTTTAACCAATCTTGTGCATCTAATTTGTGTGTTTGTGTCATTGGATTAACATTTAGGTCATTTTCGTGCTCCCAAGGCCTACTCTTGTCCAATTAGGGTTTTTAACCAATCTTGTGCATCCAATAGGTGTGTTTGTGTCATTGGATTGACATTTAGGTCATTTTTGTCCTCCCAAGGCTTATTCTCATCCAATTAGGGTTTTTAACAAATGTTGAGCATACAATAGGTCTCATTTTGTCATTGTATTAACATTTAGGTGATTTTCATCCTCCCTAGGCTTATTCTTGTCCAATTAGGATTTTTAACCATTCTTGTGCATCCAATAAGTTCATTTGTGTCATTGGAAGAACATTTAGGTCATTTTCGTCCTCCCTAAGCTTATTCTTGCCCAATTAGAGTGTTTAACCAGTCATGTGCATCCAATAGGTGTGTTAGTGTCATTCGATTAGCATTTAAGTCATTTTCATTCTCCTTAGGTTTATTGTAACCCAATTAGGGTTTTTAAATAATCTTGTGCATCTAATAAGTTCATTTGTGTCATTGGATTAACATTTAGGTCATATTTGTCTTCCTTAGGGTTATTCTTGTCGAATAAGGGTTTTTAACCAATCTTGTCCATCTATTTAGTGTGTTTGTGTTATTGAATGAACATTTAGGATATTTTCGTCCTTCCTAGGCTTATTATTGTACAATTAGGGTTTTTAACCAATCTTGTGCATCCAATTAGTGTGTTTGTGTCATTATATTAACATTTAGGTCATTTTCGTTCTCCCTAGGCTTATTCTTGTCAGTTAGGGTTTTTAAGCAATCTTGTGCATCCTATAAGTTCATTTGTGTCATTGGATTAACATTTCAGTCATTTTAATCTTCCCTAAGCTTATTCTTGTCCAACTAAGGTTTTTAACCAATGTTGTGCATCCAATACGTGTGTTTGTGTCATTGGTTTAACACTTTTTTCATTTTCGTCCTTCCTAGGCTTATTTTAGTCCAATTAGGTTATCTAAGCAATCTTGTGCATCCAATAAGTTCATTTATGTCATTTGATTAATATTTAGGTCATTTTCCTCCACCTTTGGCTTATTATAGTCCAATTAGGGTTTTTAACGAATCTTGTGCATCCAATAGGTGTGTTTGTATGAACATTTAGGACATCTTTGTCCTCCATAGGGTTATTCTTGTCCAATTATAGGTTTAAACAAATCTTATGTATCCAATAGGTGTGTTTATGCATTGGATTAACATTTAAGTCATTTTCATACTCCTAAGGCTTATTCTAGTCCAATTATGGTTTTTAAGCAATCTTGAGCAACCACTAAGTTCAAGTGTGTCATTGGATTAACGTTGAGGTCATTTTCGTCTTCGCTAAGCTTATTCTTGATCAGTTAGGGTTTTAACCAATCTTCTGCACCTAATTGGTGTGTTTCTATCATTGGGTTAACATTTAGGTCATTTTCGTCCTCCTTAGGTTTATTCTTTTCAAATTAGGGTTTTTAACCAATCTTGTGCATCAAATAGGTGTGTTTGTGTCATTAGATTAACATTTAGGTCATTTTCGTTCTCTTTTGGCTTATTCTTGTCAGTTTAGGATTTTTAACCAGTCTTTTGCATCCAATAGGTATGTTTGTGTGATTGAGTTAACATTTAAGAGATTTTCATCCTCCTTAGGGTTATTGTAGACCAATTAGGGTTCTTAAGATATCTTGTGCATCTTATAAGTTCATTTGTGTAATTGGATTAACATTTCGGTGATTTTAGTCTTCCCTAGGGTTATTCTTATCCAATTAGAGTTTTTAACCAATCTTGTGCATCCAATTGGTGTGTTTGTGACATTGGATTAACATTTTTGTCATTTTCGTCGTCCCTAGGTTTAATCTTGTCCAATTGGTGTTTTTAATCAATCTTTTGCATCCAATAGGTGTGTATGTGTCATTGGATTAATACTTAGTCATTTTCATCCTCATTAGGCTTATTCTAGTTTAAGTATGGTTTTAAAGCAATCTTGTGCATCCAATATGTTCATTTGTGTTGTTGGATTAAAATGTGGGTCATTTTCGTGTTCCCTAAGCTTATTCTTGCCCAGTTAGTGTTTTTAACCAAGCTTGTGCATCCAATTGGTGTATTTGTGTCATTGGATTAACATTTACGTAATTTTCTTCCTCCATTGGATTAACATTTAGGTCATTGTCGTCCTCCTTAGGCTTATTCTAGGCCAATTATGGTTTTTAAGCAATTTTTTGCATCCAATAAGTTCATTTGTGACATTGGATTAATATTTAGGTCATTTTAGTCCTCCTTAGGCTTATTATGATCTAATTAGACTTTTTAAATAATCTTGTGCATCCAATGGGTTTGTTTGTGTAATTGGATTAACATTTAGGACATTTTTGTCGTCCGTAGGCTTATTCTAGTCTAATTAAGGTTTTGAAGAAATCTTGTGCATCCAATAAGTTCATTTGTGTCATTAGATTAACATTTAGGCAATTTTCGTCCTCCCTAGGCTTATTCTTGTAAAACAAGGGTTTTTACCCAATCTTGTGCATTAAATTGGTGTGTTTGTGTATTTGGATTAACATTTAGGTCATTTTTGCTTCCCTTGGCTTATTCTTGTTGACTTAGGATAGTTAACCAATCTTGTGCATCTAATAGGTCTAAATGTTTGATTGGATTAACATGTAGGTTATCTTCGCTATCCCTAGACTTATTCTAGTCTAATTAGGGTTTTTAACAAATCTTGTGCATCCAATAATTTCATTTGTGTCATTGGTTTAACATTTAAGTCATTTTCATCCTACTTAGGCTTATTCTACTCCAATTTGGGTTTTTAAGCAATCTTGTGCATCCAATAAGTTCATTTGTGTCATTGGATTAATATTTAGGTCATTTTAATTCTCCCTAGGCTTACCCTTGTTCAATTATGTTTTTTAACTAGTCTTGTGCATCCAATTGTTGTTTTTGTGTCATTGGATTATAATTTAGGTCATTTACGTCTTCCTTTGACTTATATTAGTCTAATTAGGGTTTTTAACCAATCTTTTTTCTCCAATTGGTGTGTTTGTGTCATTAGATTAATATTTAGGTCAGTTATGTCCTACCTAGTTTTATTCTTGTCCAATTAGGGTTGTTAACAAATCTTGTGAATTCAATAGATGTGTTTGAGTCATTGGATTGATATTTAGGTCATTGTCGTCCTCCCTAGGCCTATTCTTGTCCAATTAGGAATTATAAGCAATCTTGTGCATCCAATATGTTCATTTGTGTCATTGGGTTAACATTTAGGTTTTTTTCGTTCTCCCAAGGCATATTCTTGTCCAATTTGGGTTTTTAACCAATCTAGTGCATCGAATAGGTGTGTTTGTGTCATTGGATTAATATTTAGATGATTTTCATCCTCCTTAGGCTTATTATAGTCCGATTAGGGTTTTTAAGCAATCTTGTGGATCCAACAAGTTCATTTGTGTCATTGGATTAACATTTAGGTCATTTTTGTCTTCCTTATGATTATTTTTGTGCAGTTAAGGATTTTAACCAATCTTGTGCATCCAAATGGTGTGTTTGTGTCCTTGGATTAACATTTAGGTCATTTTTGTCCTCCATAGGCTTATTCTTGTCATACTAGGGTTTTTAACCAATCTTGTGCAACCAATTGGTGTGTTTGGGTCATTGGATTAACATCTAGGTCATTTACGTCATCCATAGTCGTATTCTAGTCCGATTAGGGTTTTTAACCAATCTTGTGCATCCAATAATTTCATTTTTGTCATTGTATTAACATTTATGCCATTTACGTCTTCCCAAGGCTTATTCTATTTCAATTAGGGTTTAGAGCCAATCTTGTGCATCAAATAGGTGTGTTTGGATCTCTGGATTAACATTTAGGTCATTTTCGTCATCCCTATGCTTTTTCTTGTCTAATTAGGGTATTTAACTAATCTTGTACATCCAATTGGTGTGTTTGTGTCATTGGATTAACATTTAGATCATTTTTTTGAGACCTTAGGATTATTGTTGTTGGATTAGTGTTTTTAGCCAATCTTGTGCCTCCAAAGGTGTGTTTGTGTCATTGAATGAACATTTAGAAAATTTTCGTCCTCCCTAGGCTTATTTTAGCCGAATTAGGATTTTAAACCAATCTTGTGTATCCAATAGGTGTGTTTGTGTCATTGGATTTAGAATTAGGTCATTTTCATCCTCCATAGGCTTATTCTTGTCCAACTAGGATTTTTAACCAATCTTGTGCATCCAATAGGTGTGTTTGTATCATTATATTAACATATAGGTAATTTTCATCCCCCTTAGGCTTATTCTACTCCAATTATTGTGTATAAGCAATCTTGTACATCTAATAACTTCATTTGTGTCATTGGATTAACATATAGGTCATTTTCGTCCTCCCTAGGCTTATTCTTGGCCAATTAGGGTTTTTAACCATCTTGTGCATCAAATTGGTGTGTTTGTGTCATTGAACTAACATTTAGATCATTTTCGTGCTCAGTAGGCTTATTCATGTCGAATTAGTGTTTTTAACCTATCTTGGGCATCCAATAGGTGTGTTTGTGTCATTGAATGAACATTTAGATCATTTCTTGCTTCATAGGCTTATTTTTTTCCAATTAGGATTTTAACCAATGTTGTGTATCCAATTGGTGTGTTTGTGACATTGGATTAACATTTAGGTCATTTTCATCCTCCTTAGGCTTATTCTAGTCCAATTACCGTTTTTAAGCAACCTTTTGCATATAATAAGTTCATTTGTGTCATTGGATTAACATTTAAGTCATTTTATTCCTCCCTAGGATTTTTCTCGTCCAATTAGGGTTTTTAACAAGTCTTGTGCATCCAATAGGTGTGTTTGAGTAATTGGATTAACATTTAGGTCATTTTCGTCCTCCCTTGGCTTATTTTTGTCAAATTAAGGTTTTTAACCAATCTTGTGCATCCAATAATTTCATTTGTATCATTAGATTAAGAGTTAGGCCATTTTCGACCTTCTTAGGCTTAGTCTTGTTCAATTAGGGTATTTCAGAAATGTTGTGCGTCCAATTGGGTCATTTGTGTCATTGGTTTAATATTTAGGTAATTTTTTCCTCCCTAGGGTGTTTAACAATTCTTGTGCATCAAAATTGTGTGTATGTGTCATTTGATTAACATTTAGGTCATTTTCATCGTGCATAGGCTTACTCTTGTCCAATTATGGTTTTTAACCAATCTTATGCTTCCAATAGGTGTGTTTTTCTTGTTGGATTAACATTTAAGTCATTTTCATCCTCCTTAGGCTTATTCTATTTCAATTAGGGTTTTTAATCAATCTTGTGAATCTAATAAGTTCATTTGTGTCATTGGATTTATATTTCGGTCATTTTCGTTTTTCTTAAGCTTATTCTTGTGCAATTAGGGTTTTTAACCAATCTTGTGCATTCAATTGGTGTGTTTGTGTCATTGGATTAACATTTTGGCCATTTTCGTCTACCCTTGGGTTATTCTTGTCGAATTAGGGTTTTTAACCAACCTTATGCATCCAATTGGTGTGTTTGTGTCGTTGGATTGACATTTAGGTCATTTTTTTTACGTCCCTAGGGTTATTCTTGTCCAATTAGGGTTTTCAACCATCCTTTTGTATCCAAAAGGTGTGTTTGTGTCGTTGGATGAACATTTTAGGTCATTTTCGTTCTCCGTAGGCTTATTCTTGTCCAATTAGCGTTTTAAACCAATCTTGTGCATCAAGTAGGTGTGATTGTGTAATGGGCTTGACGTTTAGGTTATTGGATCCTCTTATTCTAGTCCAATTAGGGTTTTTCAAGAATCTTGTGCAACCTATAAGTTCATTTGTGTAATTTGTTTAACAGTTAGGTAATTTTCTTCCTCCCTAGGCTTATTCTTATCTAATTAGGGTTTTTTATCTATCTTGTGCATCCAATAGGTGTGTTTTTATCATTATATTAACATTTTGGAAATTTTCATCCCTCTTAGGCTTATTCTAGTCCAATTATGGTTTATAGGCAATCTTGTACATCTCATAACTTCATTTATGTCATAACTTCATTTATGTCATAGGCTTATTCATCCCCCTTAGGCTTATTCTTGTCCAATTAGGGTTTTTAACCATCTTGTTCATCAAATTGGTGTGTTTGTGTCATTGAACTAACACTTAGGTCATTTTCATGCTCCGTAGGCTTATTCTAGTCCAATTAGTGTTTTTAACCAATCTTGTGCATCCAATAGGTGTATTTGTGTCATTGGATGAACATTTAGGTCATTTTCGTGCTTCCTAGGCTTATATTTATCCTATTAGGGTATTTAACCAATGTTGTGTATCCAATTGGTGTGTTAGTGATATTGGATTAACATTTAGGTCATTTTCATCCTCCTTAAGCTTATTCTAGTCCAATTAGGGTTTTTAAGAAATCTTGTGCATCCAATAAGTTCATTTGTGTCATTCGATTAACATTTAAGTCATTTTTGTCCTCCCTTGGCTTTTTCTTGTTCGATTACGGTTTTTAACAAGTCTTGTCCATCCAATAGGTGTGTTTGAGTCATTGGATTAACATTTAGGTCATTTTCGTCCTCCCTTGGCTTATTTTGTCAAATTAGGGTTTTTAACCAGTCTTGTGCAACCAATAATTTCATTTGTGTCATTGGATTAAGATTTAGGTCATTTTTGTCCTCCTTAGACTTACTCTTGTTCAATTATTGTATTTTAGAAATCTTGTGCATCCAATTGAGTCATTTGTGTTATTGGTTTAATATTTAGGTAAGTTTTTCCTCCATAGACTTATTCTTATCCAATTAGGGTGTTTAACAATTCTTGTGCATCCAATTGGTGTGTATGTGTCATTGGATTAACATTTTGGTCATTTTCATCCTCCATAGGCTTATTCTTGTCCAATTATGATTTTTAACCAATCTTATGCTTCCAATAGGTGTGTTTTTCTCGTTGGATTAACATTTAAGTCATTTTCATCCTCCTTAGGCTTATTCTAGTCCAATTAGGGTTTTTAATCAATCTTGTGAATCTAATAAATTCATTTGTGTCATTGGATTTATATTTCGGTCATTTTCGTTTTCCTTAGGCTTATTCTTGTGCAATTAGGGTTTTTAACAAAACATGGGCATCCAATTGGTGTGTTTGTGTCATTGGATTAACATTTTGGTCATTTTCGTCTTCCCTTGGCTTATTCTTGTCCAATAAGGGTTTTTAACTAATCTTGTGCATCCAATTGGTGTGTTTGTGTCGATGGATTGACATTTTGGTCATTTTTTTATGTCTCTAGGATTATTCTTGTCCAATTAGGGTTTTCAGCCGTCCTTTTGCATCCAAAAGGTGTGTTTGTGTCGTTGGATGAACATTAAGGTTTTTTTCGTCCTCCCTAGGGTTATTCTTGTCCAATTAGGGTTTTAAACCAATCTTGTGCATCCGGTAGGTGTGATTGTGTATTGGGCTTGACATTTAGGTCATTTCATCCTCTTATTCTAGTCTAATTGGGGTTTTCAAGAATCTTGTGCATCCAATAAGTTCATTTGTGTAATTGTTTTAACTCTTAGGTAATTTTCTTCCTCCCTAGACTTATTCTTGTGCAATTAGGTTTTTTGACCAATATTGTGCACCAATCTGGTGTGTTTGCGTCATTGGGTTAACATTTAGGTCATTTTCTTGTTCAATTAGGTTTTTTATGCAATCTTGTGCATCCAGTAAGATTATTTGTGTCATTCAATCACCATTTAGGTCATTTTCGTCGTCCCTAAGATTATTCTTGTCCAATTAGGGTTTTTAACTTGTCTTATTCATCCAATTCGTGGGTTTGTGTATTTGGTTTAAAATTTTGGTCCTTTTCATCTTCCCTTTGCTTATTCTTGTCCAATTAGGGTTTTTAACTAATCTTGTGCATCCAATTGGTGTGTTTGTGTCATTGGATTAGCATTTAGGTAATTTTCTTTCTCCTTATGCTTATTCTTATCGAATTAGGGTTTTTAACTAATCTTGTGCTTCCAATTAGTGTGTTTGTGTCATTGGATTAATATTTAGGTCATTTTTGTCCTCCCTTATGCTTATTCTAGTCCAATTAGGATTTTTAAGCATTCTTGTGCATCCAATAAGTTCATTTGTGTCATTGGATTTACATTTAAGTCATTTTCCTCCTCTATAGGCTTATTCTTGTCCAATTTGGGTTTTAAACCAGTCTTGTCCATCCAATTGGTGTGTTTGTATCATTGGTTCAACATATTGATCATTTACGTCTTCCCTAGACTTATTCTTGTATAATTAGGGATTTTAACCAATATTGTGCATCCAATTGGTGTTTTTGTGTCATTTGATAGACTTTTAGGTCATTTTGTTCTCCATAGGCTTTTTCTTGTGCAATTAGGGTTTTTAACCAACCTTGTGCATCCAATAGCTGTGTTTCAGTTATTGGATTAACATTTAAGTCATTTTGGTCCTCTCTTGGGTTATTCTTGTACAATTAGGGTTCTTATGCAATCTTGTGCATCCGATAAGTTTATTTGTGTCATTGGATTACCATTTAGTGCATTTTCGTCCTCCCTAGGCTTTTTCTTTTTCAATTAGGATGTTTAACCAGTGTTGTGCATCAAATTTGTGTGTTTGTGTCATTGGATTAACATTTTGGTCATTTTCATCTTCCCTTGGCTTATTCTTGTCCATTTTGGGTTTTTAACTAAACTTCGTATTCCAATTGGTGTATTTGTGTCATTGGATTAACATTTAGGTCATTTTCTTCCTCCCTAGTCTTATTATTGTCAAATTAGTGTTATTAACCAATCTTGTGCACCCAATTGGTGCGTTTGTGTCATCGGATTAACATTTAGGTCATTTTCGTCCTCCCTAGGCTTATACTTGTCCAATTAGGATTTTTAAACAATCTTTGGCATCCAATAGGTGTGTTTGTGTCATTAGATTAACATATAGGTCATTTTGATCCTCCTTAGGCTTAGTTTAGTCCAATTATGGTTTTTAAGCAATCTTGTGCATCCAATAAGTTCATTTGGGGTATTGGATTTACATTTAGGTCTTTTTCCTCCTTCGTAGGCATATTCTTGTCCAATTAGTGTTTTTAAGCAATCCTGTTCATCCATTTGGTGTGTTTGTGTCATTGGATTAAGATTTAGGTCATTTTCGTCTTCCCTAGGCTTTTTCTTGTTCAATTAGGGTTTTTAACCAATCTTGTGCATCCAATAGGTGTGTTTATGTCATTGGATTAACACTTAGGTCTTTTCATCCTCCTTAGGCTAATTCTAGTCCAATTAACGTTTTAAAGCAATCTTGTACATCCAATAAGTTCATTTGTGTCATTGGATTAACATTTGGGCCATTTTCCTCCTTTATAGGCTTATTCTTGTCTAATTAG
Organism: Cicer judaicum; assembly: GCA_037974835.1. Taxonomy (NCBI): domain Eukaryota; kingdom Viridiplantae; phylum Streptophyta; class Magnoliopsida; order Fabales; family Fabaceae; genus Cicer; species Cicer judaicum. The sequence continues at coordinate 1,962,866 of JBBPBS010000577.1, read as the reverse complement.
GGATCTAAACCTGTCTTTTCCATCCAATTGGTATGTTTGTGTCATTGGATTAACATTTAGGCCATATACGTCTTTCCTAGACTTATTCTTGTCTAATTTAGGTCATTTTTGTCCTCACTTGCCTTTTTGTTGTCCAATTAGGTTTTTTAAGCAATCTTGTGCATCCGATAAGTTTATTTTTGTTATTGGATTACCATTTAGGTCATTTTCATCCTCCCTAGGCTTTTTCTTTTCCTATTAGGGTTTTTAACTAGTTTTGTGCATCAAATTGGATTAACATTTAGGCCAATTTTGTGGGTCGATAGGCTTACTTTTGTGGAATTAGTGTTTTAAACCAATCTTGTGCATCCAATAGGTGTAATTGTGCCATTGGTTTAACATTTAGGTCATTTTCTTCCTCCCTAAGCTTATTCTTGTCCAATTACAGTTTTTAACCAATCTTGTGAATCCAATTATGGTTTATAGGCAATCTTGTACGTCTCATAACTTCATTAGTGTCATTGGATTTACATTTAGGTCGTTTTCGTCCTCCCTAGGCATATTCTAGTCCAATTAGGATTTTAAAGCAATCTTGTGCATCCAATAGGTGTATTTGTGTCATTGAATTTTCATTTAGGTCATTTTCAGCTTCCGTAGGCTTATTCTTGTCCAATTAGGATTTTAACCAATCTTGAGCATCCAATAAGTTCATTAGTCTCATTAGATTAACATTTAGATCATTTTCGTCCTCCCTAGACTAACTTTTGTCCAACTACGATTTTTAACCAATCTTGTGAATCGAATAGGTATTTTTGTGTCTTCCAATTAACAATTCGGTCATTTTCATCCTCCCTAGGCTTATTCTTGTCCAATTTGGGTTTTTAACGAATCTTGTACTTCCAATTGGAGTGTTTGTGTCCTTAGATTAACATTGAGGTTATTTTTGTCCTCCCTAGGCTTATTCTTGTCCAATTGGGTATTTTAACCAATCTTGTGCATCCAATAGGTGTGTTTGTGTAATTGGATCAACATTTAGGTTGATTTCGTCCACCCTTTGCTTATTCTTGTCCATCTAGCGTTTATAACCAGTCTGGTGGATCCAATAGTTGAGTTTGTGTAATTGAATTAACATTTACGTCATTTTTGTCATCCCTAAGCTTATTTTAGTCCAATTAGGATTTTTAACAAATCTTTTCAATCCAATAAATTCATTTGTCTCATTGGATTAACATTTAGGTTATTTTCGCCTTCCCTAGGCTTGTTCTTGTTCCATTCGGTTTTTAACCATTCTAGAGCATCAAATACGTGTGTTTGTATCATCGGATTAACATTTAGGTCATTTTCATCCTCCTTAGGCTTATTCTAGTCAAATTAGGGTTTTTAAGCAATCTTGTGCATCCAATAAATTCATTTAAGTCATTGAATTAACATTTAGGTCATCTTCCTCCTACCTAGGCTTATTCTTGTGCAATTACGGTTTTTAACCAGTCTTGTGCATCCAATTAGTGTATTTGTGTCATTGGAATAACATTTAGGTCAATTTCCTCCTCCTTAGGCTTCTACGAGCCCAGAAAGGGCTTTTCTGCAATCTTTTGCATCCAAAAAGTTTATTGGTGTCGTTGGATAAAAATTTAGGTCATTTTCATCCTCCTTAGGCTTATTCGAGTCCAAGTAGGGTTATTTAGCATTCATGTGCACCTAATAATTTCATCTGTGTCATTGGATTAACATTTAGGTCATTTTGTTCATCGCTATGCTTATTATTTTCCAATTAGGGTTGTAACTAATCTTGTGCATCCAATTGGTGTGTTTGTGTAATTGGATAAACATTTAGGTCATTTTTGTCCTCCCTAGACTATTTCTTGTCCAATTAACGTTTTTAACCAATCTTGTGAATCCAATAGGTGTGTTCGTGTCATTGGATAAATATTTAGGTCATTTTTGTCCTCCCTAGACTTATTCTTGTCCAATTAAGGTTTTTAACTAATCTTGTGCATCCAATAGGTGTCTTTCTGTCATTGGATTAACCTTTAGGTCATTTTTATCCTCCTTAGGTTTATTCTTGTCCAATTAGGGTTTTTATGCAATGTTGTGCATCTAAAAAGTTCATTTGTGTCATTGGATTTACATTTAGGTCATTTTCGTCCTCCCAAGGCATATTCTTGTGCAATTTGGGTTTTTAACCAATTTTGTTCTTCCAATTGGTGTGATTGTGTCATTGAATGAACATTTAGGTCATATTCACCATCCTTAGGCTTATTCTTATCCAATTACGGTTTTTAACTAATCTTGGGCATTTGATTGATGTGTTTGTGTCATTGTATTAACATTTAGGTCATTTTGGTTCTCCCTATTATTCTTGTCCAATTAGTGTTTTTAACAAATCTTGTGCATCCAATAGGTGTGTTTGCGTCATTGGATAAATATTTAGTTTATTTTCATCCGTCATAGGCTTATTCTTTTCCAATTAGGGTTTTTAACCAATTTTGTGCATCCAATAGGTGTGTTTGTGTCATGGGATTAACATTTAGGTCATTTTCATCCTCCTTAGGCATGTTCTTATCCAATTAGCATTTTTAGCCAATCTTGTGCATCCCATAGGTGTGTTTGTGTCATTGGATTAACATTTTGGTCTTCTTCGTCCTCCCTAGGCTTATTCTTGTGCAATTAGGGTTTTTAACCAATATTGTGGATTCAATAGGTGTGTTTGTGTCATTCGATGAACATTTAGGTCATTTTCGTCCTCCGTATGCTTATTCTTGTCCTATTAGGATTTTTAACTAATCTTATGCTTCAAATAGGTGTGTTTGTGACATTGGATTAACATTGAGCTCATTTTCGTCCTCCATAGGGTTATTCTTTTCCTATTAGTGTGTTTAACCAATCTTGTGCATTCAATAGTTGTGTTTGTGTCATTGGATTAACATTTAGACCATTTTCGTCCTTCCTAAGCTTATTCTTGTGCAATTAGGAGTTTTAACCAATCTTGTGCATCCAATAGGCGTGTCTCTGTTATTGAATTAACATTTAGGTCATTTTCTTCCTCCGTAGGGTTATTTTTGTGCAGTTAAGGTTTTTAACCAATCTTGTGCATCCAATAGTTTTGTTTGTGTCATTGGATTAACATTTAGATTATTTTCATCCTTCTTAGAATTATTCGTGTCCAATTAGGGTTATTAAGCAATCGTGTGAATCCAATAAAGTTCATTTGTATCATTGGATTAACATTTTGGTCATTTTCTTCATCGCTAGGCTTATTCTTGTCCAATTACGGTTTTTAACTAATCTTGTGCATCCAATTGGTGTGTTTGTGTCATTGGATTAACATTTAGGTCATTTTCGTCCTCCCTACACTTATTCTTGTCCAATTAACATTTTTAACCAATATTGTGCATCCAAAAGGTGTGTTTGTGTCATTGGATAAATATTTAGGTCATTTCCGTCCTTCCTATGCTTATTCTTGCCCAATTAGGGCTTTTAACCAATCTTGTGCATCCAATAGGTTTGTTTGTGTGATTGGATTAACATTTAAGTTATTTTTATCCTCCTTAGGCTTTTTCTAGTCCAATTAGGGTTTTTAAGCAATCTTGTGCGTCAAATAAGTTCATTTGTGTCATTGAATTTACATTTAGGTCATTTTTGTCATCCCTAGGCTTATTCTTGTTCAATTTGGGTTTTTAACCACTCTTGTGCATCCAATTGGTGTGTTTGTATCATTGGATTAACATTTAGGTCATCTTCGTCCTCCCGAGGCTTATTCTTGTCCAATTAAGGTTTTTAACTAATCTTGTACATCTAATAGGTGTGTTTGTGTCATTGGATGAACATTTAGGTCATTTTTGTCCTCCCTATGTTTATTCTTGTCCAATTAGGGTTTTTAGTCAACCTTGTGCTTCTAATAGGTGTGTTTGTGTCATTGGATTAACATTAAGGTCATTTTCGTCCTCCCTAGGCTTATTGTTGTCGAATTAGGATTTTTAAACAATCTTGTTGAGAGGTTTTTTTTTAGCTTAATAAGGGAATTATTTTCACCGTTTAAACACTCAATCAAAAAGATTAACAACTTATTTTATTATTTATATGAGTTTGTTTAATTTTTACTACAAAACAATAAAAAATTCATAACTAAATTTTATTTCATGAACAAACAGAGTCATTCTTGAAGTCTATAAATTGAAAACAAAAATCACGGGCAAGGTAGGTTTTTTTTTTTTGAACTCTGAAAGATGAAAAACAGAAAAACTTCGAGGGTGAGGGAAGAAGAGAAACAAAAAATTAGAGGAAGAAAATACAAGATATAAGATATTCTAAATCTGTTTAATATTATAGTTTCTATACAAATATAAAATCATGTTCATGATTTTGTGTTAGGTTATTTTTATTTTTATTTTATTTTTTATTTTTTCTCTTTTCAATATTTAATATTAGAGACTGTAAACTCAAAATAAATGAATAACATTGAAAATATTATACAAAAATTAACAATAAATTAAAAGAGAAACAAACAAAAAATCCAAACAAACCAAAGAGAGAACTTAAACTATCATTTTCGTCTGAACGAAAATCGACTGCCACAGATCGTCGTCGACCACCACACAACCACCCTTCTTCTTCTTCCTTTCCTTTTTCTTCTTTCCGTCGGTGCTCCTTTCTCCCTTTTTCTCTTTTTTTCCTCTTTTGTTTTTTGTCTAAAAATTATGTTTATGCTTTTATATATATCCTTTTTCTTCTTTCCGTCGGTGCTCCTTTCTCCCTTTTTCTCTTTTTTTCCTCTTTTGTTTTTTGTCTAAAAATTATGTTTATGCTTTTATATATATCCTTTTTTTTGTTATACTAAAAGAAAATTTGAACTCCAAGGCTAACTTTTTTTATTTTAACTATGTAGTCTTTTTTTTTTTCTTTTTTTCTCTCTTTTTGATATGTCCACTCATTTTTTTTATTATTCTTTGACTAAAAATTTTTACTCTTTTTTTTAATTTTTTTTACGTTTAACTTTTTAATTTCTCCTAAAAGAAAAAAACACTATTGACAATACATATTAAAATTGATTGATAAGAGACAACTTATCAATCTTAAATATTTATAATATGAGTTGTGATAATTTGATGATCTTAAGCTCCAAATTAATAATCATTGAATAAAATTGTATTGATCAATATATGACATCTTGTTAGTCCCTACTTCAAAACGCATGAATTGTGATAACTCAATAATCTCAAACATTTTCAGGTAATCATCATCATCATCTTGAACAACTCAGATAAAACCCTAATCATTATCATCTTGCACCAATTTTCACTTTGTAAATGCAAAATCTACTAGGTTTCAATAGTTTCCTACAAAAATTCATTATTTGAATTCAATAATTTGTTTCTTTCACAATCTATAGGATGGGACTAATGAATCGTGCATAGAAAATTCTACATTCTTCAATTTGATTTAAATCGATTCAAACAGAAACCGATCTAATCATAAATGAAAAACCACATAAGTCAAATTATCAAAGAAATCAAAACATGAATTAGCAAAGAAATATTGAAATTAGAGACCAAAAAAGGATAAAACTTTTGAATTGAAAAAAAATGAATTCGGAGAAGTACATCTACTCAAACCCTAACAGAATGAATATACAAACAAACAAATGGTAACATTGAGAATCGTAACCTCTGTCGAGCATGAGAGAAGAAAGAAATGAGAATTATAGCCTATATATATCACTTGTATCATAGCAAAACCAAGAGCCACGAAAGGTAACATTGAATGGAGACTTGCGACGATGATTAATACAACCGGTTAAACTTTTAATTGGAGTTGTGCGCAAGGGATTGAAAGAGCCTGCATGAATACAGCGGATTTGAGAGTCTTGCAAAATGCGTGAATAGAAAGAGGGATTTTGCATGCATAATAGAGTGTCTAACGAAAAGGATTTTTGAAAATGAAGAAATAAAAAGAGCACTTAAAGAACAATTACTTTTATGGCATAAGAGAACAGTTATTTGGTAATAGGATACAAACTATAAAATTTAGTGTAGTATAATAACATAATTTAAAACTGTTGTCTAATGTATTTTACGAGAACAACTTTTTTTTACTATAAAAAATAAGCGTTCCCGTAGGCTTAAAATGTTGTGGTGAAATATTCAAATTTACTCATTAAATAAATTTCTCAGATTTAATGTCTTTTTTCTTTATCAAATTAACAACATCTTCTAACTAAATATAAATTTCCGCCACAAAATTTATTTTTTTAAAAACAATCAACACATGTATTTTTTTACCAAAGAACTGCATAACTTTGATTTCTCCATTGCATCAGAAGATAAGAGACCCATAGGAGTATCGCACTCTTATCAAACACATTAATAAAAAAAAAAAAAAATTCTCTTCTCTTATTTGAACACACATTTATTTCAAAATCACATTAAAATATATTTAAGTTAATATTTATTTTGTACAATTTATTATAGTTAATCGTATTTTAATAGATGTCGTATGGTGTTAATACTTTTCCTACGGATAATCGACTCTCGAACTCAAAATTTAGTTTAAAAGACAAAATTTACGGTATTTTTATATTTTTAAGGGTTTTCCAATATTTTCTCTATTTTAAAATAAATTTTGATGGCGACTCCATTGAATTCGAGGAAAACTCAAAATTTAAGTCGCGATAAGTCCATGTAAAAAAATTGCACTTTTTAGTCCATATAAAATTATCATTCAAACAATTTTAATTTTTATTAGAATGTCACAAAATATTTTTAAATCATTCTTTAACAGTCATGCTAACAACATTTTATAAAGTTTTTCTACAAAAATTAGTTCAAAATTCGATTTATATATTTATATTTTTTTTTATCTTGAATTTATATTTAATTTATCATCAATAACAAAATTTAAATTTTGTAGAAAACTTTTTTTTTATAATATTCTAAATATGTTTAAAAAAATCATTCAAAAATGTATATGTATATTCTTGTAGAGTTTATAAAAACTACAAATGTCCAACTTCATATACACAATTTATATGTTTTATTCTTGCGGTCTTACTCTTATTATAATGTCTTTCAACAAAATTTATGCATATGAATAAAAATAGTTCTAGTAATAAATTAATGTGAATTATCTTTATATATTTATCTCAACAGACAACAAATATTGATGCAACAAAAGAAAGAAAAATCTTGTGTTAAGGGACAAGCAAAAGTAAAATTTTGCCTTAAAAAAAACTAAAAGGTAAAAAATAATATTATACTCGCTTCCATCCGATAATAATTATCATGTTTAAAAAAAAATCTCAATAATTATATTTTTAATTTTTATTGTAATATTAATAATTAAGTTTTTACCATTTATATTTTTAATTAATATAATCAACATTATTTTCAACTTATTATTTTTCATTTTACATTTATAACAATGAGAATCAGTTAATGATTAAAAATATTAATTTACTAATGCCCAATTCTTCTAAAAATGGGATGGTTAAAACACTACGCCAAAAATGTCATTTAATAACGCTCCTTTTACAACGCTTACTAAATACAAGCGATGTTGTAAATATATTTTAAAAATAACGGAGCTTATCACAACGCTTTTTTGACAAGCGCTGTGAAAAAAGTGATGTTGTAGGGTCATATAACGTTTGCGCATAATGTTGATAAAGCTTTTACAGCACTTGTATAAAACCGCTGTAAATTGAAGCGCCTTCACGTATTATTTTACAGCGCTTTTTTCACAAGCGCTGTAAAAGACATGCGCTTTCAAATAATTAAGTTACCTATTACAACGCTTTTTTCACAAGTGTTGTAAAAGACATGCGTTTTCAAATAATTAAATTACCTATTACAGCATTTTTTTCACAAGTGCTGTAAAAGATATGCGCTTTCAAATAATTTAATTACCTATTACAGCGCTTTTTTCAGAAGCGCTGTAAGACCTATAATTTTAAAGTATACTTTATGTATTTTAGTGTATTTTTGGTATTGAACTCGGAGGCTTTTTAGCCAAAGTTATTAATATTTTGGAGTTTATATGACCAAAAAGATATTTTGATGGCCGATTAAAATTACTCGTCGATAAATAAAATAAATTAAGTACGGTAAATCCTTTACGAAGAATTTAATGCGTTATAGGTGAACTGGTAATTTTAATAAATATCTAGATTTGGAGATATTTTTTAAAAGTAATTAATGTATATATATATATATATATATGTGTGTGTTTGTGTGGAGGGAAAAGAAAAGAAAATAGAAAGGAAAGAAGGAAAAAGAAAGAAGAGAAATAGAAAGGAGAGAAAACAAAACTCCTTCTTCTTCCTCAGCCTCGCGCACCACCATTTTCATCCTTCTTCCATTTTCGTTTTCTTTGCTTCCTTTTGTTCAAGAATAGAAACCCAAGGCTGGGAGGGTGATAGGACAAGGATTTCTCAACTTCATACTTCCTCGTTGTTTCGAAAACGAAGAAAAACGGTGTTAGGGATTTCAAAACCGTCAAACACAAACCTCCCCGTTTCATCTAGATCTAAGCTTCGTTTTGCGAAGAGATAGAAGGGAAAGTTGTTCACTACCATGCTACGGTGCTAGGGAACCAACATTGGAAGCGACGTTGCGAGCGGGAATTTTACCGGATTTACTCGCGGTACCGTAATCACATGTTAAAGCTAACGTGAAGGTAAGGGCTCCTTCCACTTTTTAGTTTGCATTTAGGAACTTATCTGCGGTTGTGTGGAAAAGAATTTTGTTAGGGTTAGATTGTTGATTTGGGTTTAACCCAATCGATTGGCTTTAACACAGGGGCTCAGTTATTCATTCAATCAATTTCCCAATCGATTGATTTAAGCCTAGAGTTCAGTTTTCACTAAAACCCTTCATCCAAATCGATTTTCCAATCAATTGGCTTAGTGGAAATTCTTATTTTGAGTTAGATGATCGATTGCTCAATTGGTTCATCAATGGGTTGGCCAGTTGTTTATTACTTGACTGATTTAAGAATTATTTTGACTTCATTTTTATTTGGCAAGCATTATATGAACTTTTAGCATATGGAAAACCCTTTTAAGGTGCATGCTAAGTTGAAAGGTTATTTGTGCATTTAAAAACTTAAAAGTTATGTGTTAACTGTTAATTTCGGTTGGTGACCCTTTACAACTATTGTGGAAATCTGGGCTTTGCCCTCATATGAGAGACAGGACGATCCTACCGACTCGTACCCTGCGGGATGGGGATGTAGATGGGAATGCCTGAATGGAGCTATGTTAGGAGCATCTTACGGGACGCGTAGAGATCACTCACGGTGTTTAGTTTGTTTTGTACAATGATCAGATTAGGTTGACATAGAGGGAACAAATATCTTTCTTTTGTATTGTGTTTATTTTAAATTGGAAGACTGTACCTATACTAATATTGTCAGCATGACATGTTATTTTCAATGGGATTACATGTACCACTTTTTGATATGTAAATATTCTAGATTCATATTTCGAGAAACGTTTTCGCTGCTTATTATAATGACTTAATTATTTATCTAAAGGTGTTACCTTATTTATTTCTCTGTTTTATTTTAATTTGTTTTGAAAAAAAAAAATACACCCTCGCTTTGAAAATTGAGGTGTTACAAGCGCTGTAAAATCATTCACTTTAAATAAAAATCATTTACTTTTAAATACATAAAAACAAATTTAAAACAAATTTACGAACCTTCATCACCTCTACTCTGGGAACCCTCATATCCTCTACGTACTGTGCGGCCATCTACGTTATCTCAAGTATTTATTAATTTGTTTAATTTTGTCAAAAGATATTTAGTTTTTTAATAATTGAAAACTAATAAATTGTTATAAATTAAATCTTTTTTTTGTAAATATGTTGATCTGTTTTGCTATGAAATCTTTTCTGTTTTGAAATTGTTATTAGATATGTTGATATTGGTTTCTTTTTGAAATTTGTTATTAGATATGTTAATAATTTTTTAATTTGATCTACTATCAAGAATTTATAGTTCTACCTATTTTGACAAAATCACACGAGTACTACAATTGGTGTTTCTTTTTTATAGTGTTATTTGAATTATTTTTCTAAGTATTACATGAAAATAAATTCAATACGGTATCATATTATAGTATAACATTAACATGCATTTACATCATGCTTGGCTCTTAATTTAAGCATAATGGTTTTGTTATATGGATGTTTTACAAGGAGAATTAACTAGACTTTTAAAATTTTATTCTATCTTATCTTTAATAAAAAAAATTACATTGTATTTATTTATTTATTTTGAAAAAATAAATACATTCTATCTAAATTTATAGAAAAATATTATCTAAAAGTATGTGTCATTATTTATATTTTAAAAAAGTTATTCGTAATTTTGTTCTGTGCAAGTCACAAGCTCAATTACGAATTATTTGATGAAAGAAACTGAGCACGTGTCGCTTCAATAGTCCAAAGCAAAAGCTATTTTGCTATTATAGTTGAATGGATCTTCATTTTCCCACGTTCTTCCAAATTATGAGGAAAGGCTTTGGCCTTTTTAAACGCGGGTCCCACCAAGTTAAGCTCGTATTCCCTCTCTAGCTCTAACAAAACTACAAAATAATTAGGGATGACAATTGTTAGGGTATGGGTAGGGTACTATAGTACCCGTATCCATATCCGCAGTTTAAAAAAATACCTATATCTATGTTCGTACCTTTTTGGGTATCAACTTTAATATCTGTACCCTTATACTCTGGGTATCTAAGTGCCCGTATCTATACCCATTATTCACACTTTAACTAAAATAGATCGACAAATAAATATTATTTTGTGATTAAATTTGAAAATTATTCAAATATCATAAATTCAATCTTAAAATATTATAAACAAAAATATTTTATAACTCAAAACATTTCAAATGAACACTCATTACAATACACATTCAAATATTCATAATAATATTTTATGAAGTTGCAACTCTTACGACAATATTATTTGAGATCAGTAATAATTTTGTTCTTAGGTACCCAAATTTGGTTGGTTCCTAGTTTGTTAGTCTTCCAAGGTTTCTTGTCTTTTCTTGTATTTAAGATGTGACAAGATAATTTGGAGTGACCTTTCTTAGAGAAAAAAATATACAAGATATCAGAGGGAATAGGTTTAGGTCTAGTTACAGTTTCTTCAAATCATATACCTTTTTTACCATTTCTACTAACTCCATAAATCATAGAAGCATATTTGCTTCTTTCCATACCATTAGTAAGAAAATCTTGAAATACATCTTCATGCTTATCAGAATCACATGTGGTATTTTCAATTTATGTTGAACTATGATGACATTTTAGAGTTAGATTTTTAGTCTTAAGTTCAACAATATCAGTTTTCAAATTTGTATTCTCTGTTTTAAGTTAAGTAATTTAGAGTTGTATTTTCTATTTGAAATTCAAGACTTTGATTCTTTAAAATATTAACTTTTTCAGTTACATTTTTATGTTCATTCATAAGTGTTTTAAGTTTAAAAGACAATTTGTGATTATTATTTAAAAAATAATTTATAGCAATAGTTAAATCAAATCGACTAAAGTCAAAAAAATATACTTCAATTTATTCACCTGTTGACTCACTTTTTGAGTCAAAACTTGCGTTGGATCCAAAGGTAGAGTTGGTATGAGCCATCATAGCCAAATTTACTTGTTCATAGTTAAAGGATTCATCATAATCATCCCATGTAGCCATCAGACCCTTTTTCTTGGGTTTCGAATATTTCCTATGGTGTTTACTTTTTGCCATATTTGAACATTTTGTCTTGATATGTCTAGGTTCATTGCATTCATAGCAAATGATGCTTTTCTTGTCATATTTATCATCATTTCATCTATTGGATTGCTTGGAATATTTTTGGAGAAATTTCTTCTTTCTATTTTGCCACATCTTCCAATATTTTCTAGATATGAAAGCAATTTCCTCTTCCTTTGAGTTCAGATTCTGGTTATTTGAATCACTGTCCTCTGATTCTGATGTTTCCTTTAGAACCTTCTTCTGCTTGGATTTCAAGGCCAAAGTCATGTTCTTCTTCTTGGGCTTATTTGCTTCAACATTAATTTCGTGTGATCTAAGAGAGCTGATTAACTCTTCCAGCTTAAGAGTATTCGGATTCTTTGCTTCCTAAATGGCAGTAATCTTACGTCTACACTTGCTAATCAGACTCTTAAGAATTTTCTTCACATGATCAGCATTAGTATAACTCTTCTCATGTACCTTTAATCTTGATACCAGAGTTTGGAATATGGAAAAGATTATTTCAATGTCTTCATCTTCTTCCATCTTGAATAACTCATACTTTTTGACTAGGAGGTTGGCCTTTGCTTCTTGAACTTGCTTACTTCCTTCATAGGTCAAAATCAAACTATCATAAATTCTTTATGTTGTCTCCTTGTTGGTGCACTTGTAAACTCTTTGAAGGTAATTTCATTTATCATGAATGTTCTTGACCTATAATGCATCGTGTACATATTCTATTGATCAGCATTCATCTCCTTTCTTTGGATTTCAATATCGTTAGTATTCTTTGGAGTAGTATAACCATCTTTCACCAAGTCCCAAAGTTTAGGATCTTGTGAAATAAAAAATAAAAAATAAAAAAAAACTTCCCAGACTGTTCTTCTAGTATTCAAAACGTTCTCCATCAAATAGAGGTGGTATGTTGATGTTTCCTCTAGCGACTTCTTCATTGAATTCAAACATGTTGAAACCTTGGAACTTTCCTCATACACTATAAACCGTTCAACCTTGAAACTGAGCTCTAATGCCAATTGGCAGTACAAACTTGAGAAAGGGGGTTGAATTATGTTTGCCAAGGTTGATAACTTTTTTATAATTATAAAAAAAACCGGTTCAGTTTTGATGACTTACTTGGAGTATAAGCAATCGAATTCCAAGGCAACAAACAATGAAAGCATAAATAATTGGACACATAGATTTATCCTATGTCACCACTAACTTGGCTACATCAAGTCCTTTCATTCAGAAGACTTTAATCCACTAATTCAAATACCTTGAATTTAAAACCACCTGACCCTTCAAGCTAGTCTACCCAAACAGCCTAACAACTCCAAACTTTTAAGGAACTAACCACCTTGACTCTACAAGCCAAGTCTTCTCCTAACAAGCTAACAACCTGACAACCCCAAATCAAAGAAGGAACTAAACCACTATTGGATATGATACAAAATATTGAAACTTGAGTAGTTGCTTCTAACAAAGCTAATAATAATAATAATAATAATAATAATAAATAATAATAATAATAATAATAATAATAATGACATTTCTAACTTGAACAATTATTTCTCTCTTTGAACTCCAAGATGAATTTGAAATTTTGAGCTTGTGAGTTATTCTACTCTTTTATACTTTTCTTCTTTGTTTATCTTGTTCAGATTGCATTTGTAAATTCTTTAGATTATTTATGTTCATATTTTGTTGTAGATAAATCTTGATCAAATCTTCTATAAATATTCTTCAAATTTTGATCAAATCTTCTTCAAATGTTAATTAATTATTCTTCAAATCTTGATCAAATCTTCTTCAAATCTTAATTATATCTTCTTTCATACTCTTTGGAGTCAAATATATTGTTCTCATAAAATACTTTTGTTAACAATCAAAACTCTAAATGCAAAATCAACTTGGTTCCAAGAAGACATAGTGATTTGTACCGAGACAAATGAGTGACTTGAACCGAAGAGAACCTATTGATGATTCCTTCCAAAGCTATAGCACTATCAAGACAACACTCAATGTGGTCAGTCCCACTTCTTCCATTTGACAAAGTAAAGGGATGACCTTTAAAACCTAAATCTTGTAGCTGACAATCTTCCACTGTGCTTCTACCATACTTTCGTTGATCAAGACTCCTCTAGTTACCTTATTTCTTCTCAAATTCCGCTAATATGTCATTCACATCACCACAACACAACCATTTACTCCCCACAACTAATGAAATATTTATTATAAAAGCCCAAGTTTTGTTTTTGTTGTTTTCTTCTTGGATTCCATAAACACCAAATATGAACCAAGAAGACTCCTTATTATTAGTATCTTCCACTTTTCCCAAAATGTGATTCAACAAATAAGACATTATAATTAAGTTTAAATTGTTGTTCCAAATTAAGACAAATTAAGACCAAATATGAAACCACAACGAATTCGCAAAATATTTATCTCACCTTCCCTCAATATAGTTTCCATTAAGAACATAGGATGCGGATTTTCTAAATGAATGAGCCTTAACGAAGCCCGAACTCCTCGATGATTCTCCAACACCCTGTTGTTCCAACTAATGTTTTTCATTGGGTCGGGCAATGTTTGTTAACCAACACTATCTCTTTGTTTTGGGAGAATTCCTATTCCCCTTTGTTGCTCGTCTTATTTTCCCCTAAACCTAGTTCCATATGATCCCTTTCTACAATATTGACATCTATTAATTGTCTATTACCTAGCCCGGGCCACCATTGTTGCATTGTTTTTGTCTTGCCTTGCATTTTTCTTTATGGGTCATTTCAAGGATGCGTTTTTGGTGGCCCTACACTTTGTATGAGAGTCCAAATCAATGCTAGTGTGTTCAACAGACTGCCTACATCATGTTATGACGAGAATCGAAAGATGAACATATTCTTATTGTGGTCTTGGAATTTGATAAGATTTTGTATGCACCAAACATGCTTAAACCCTCGCGAGTTGATAGAGTTCATGAGCCAACAATGATCGGTTGAACGACTTTTGTTTCTCCAAGAAGATCCAATTGCTGATGTTCCTCAAGCATATGCAACAAATATATACAATCCTCAAGCCAACTATGAATCTTGCAATGTAGGACATGAATTTGAAGGATGCTTTGGAGAAGTGCAAATAGCACAGACAACTGCTTGGGTTTTACATATTGCCAGTTTTTTTTACCAATGATGTAAGCTCATCAAGTTTTCCTTCTAAATTCTTGTGGGAAGAAGCTTGAATTTCATTCACACCCTTTGTCAACACTATTGAATTGTTTCTAGTTGTAAACTGTTGAGGATTAATGGACATGACCTCAATCAAAGCCCTTGTCGCTTTTGGGGTCTTAACGACAAGTGTTCCCTCACTAGCAGCATCCAAAATGCTTCTATCCATAGATATCAAGTCTTCATAAAAATATTGGATGAGCAATTGTTTAGAAATCTGGTGATGAGGATAGTTTGACACTAATTTCTTGAATATCTCCCAATACTCATGTAATGATTCCCTATCAATCTGCCTGATGCCACATATTTCTTTTCTGATTGACGCAGCTCTTGAGGCAGGGAAGAATTTTTCTTGAAACAATAACTTGAGATCATTCCAACTTATAACAGAACCTGGTTGAAGGTAGTATAACCTGTCCTTGGTAGCATCTTGGAGTCAAAATGGGAAGGCTCTCATCTTAATGTGGTGTGTTATGTGACTCCATGAGGCTTCATGGAAGAACACACAGTATGGAATTCCTTCAAGTGTTTCTGGGGATCCTCGCCTGCAAGACCATAAAACTTTGGAAACAAGTGTATTAAACTAGATTTAAGTTCAAATAGTACAGTAACTTCATGATATGTGATACATAATGCATTAAAATAGACATTAGGTGCAGCAAGTTGTCTTAAGGTTCTATTATTCGCATTAGCCATATTTTGCAACAAGTTGTCAATTTCAGTATTGACTCTAACTCGTTAACACTAACATCTCTATTAAGTCTACGATGTAAATGAAATGTCCTATCTATTTCAGGTTCAAGAGAATGAAGATTCACAGAACTAGCCCTAGTCATGCATCATCATAACAATGCAATACAAAATAATAATTCTGAAAATTCCAACAATGTCCAAAATGCTAAAATTGAAGTGAAAAATTAAAAATCCTATCAAATAAAATCCCATAAATATAAAAAATACCACCAAAAATTTCTAAAAATCAAATAAAGGCAACACACATTTTTTTGGAATTTTTGGAGAATATGAAAAATTAAAAAAAAATTCATAAAAGGGTCTAAGCAGAGTTGTGTTCCTTGATTTTTTTTTTCTTCTTATTTTCTAGCAAAATTTCGAAGCAATCTGAGACAGTCGCCTAAAAATAGGGTTATTATTATTATCAGAGAGTCCCTGACAACGACGCCAATTTGATCCACTATCGTACACGGGTCAAATACAATTGATAAAAATGTAAATAGAGGTGATAACTCGAATCGTTTCGAAGGACTTCTGATATATAGTAATAATAACCGAATTGAAAATTGAAATTAAAAAGGGAGTTTTTTAGATTGGGATTTAACATATGAGCAAAATGATTAATCCACTTATTCGAGTTTCAGACCTATCACAGATTCTATCAATGAGTTTAATTTCTAAATTGTTATTCTATTCTTATTTGACTATAGAATTGATCAAACAAGCATAATCAATCCTATGTGAATTTGGTTTCTTTGATTGGATTATGCATCACAATCATGAAAATATTACAATTAACGATCAAGCGTCACAAAATTATAATTCAATTAAATTAGAAACCGAAACGAAATTTTGTCAAATAAATTTAATCAATCCTATTGAAATTCAAATTAAGCAATCAAAATATTAATATAATCAAATAAACAAGAATAGAATCATGAATAGAAATTGATAGTGTAACCAGAATCTCATGGTGTTGATAAAACTCTGAACTCGTGGATTAATCTTATAAAATTAGCCTTCCATGAAATTAAAATAAAGTTATTTATTTCTTGTAGCAATTGGAATCCTAATTTTTCCGTCCTTAGAAAAGAAATAAAACTGCAATATATAGTACTTGATATTGGGATTTAGGGTTTAGGGTTTAGCGCTTAAAAACAAGTGGCCCGCTAATTAATATTATTACAAAAATCTAGATTACGAAATTTTCAATTTAGGCCCAGTAAAGTTCGAAATTGGCATTTTCTTCCAATACAAAAGTTTTAGCTAAGATTTTTATCTTTCCAACTCCTGCTCATATGGGCCAATTCGATATCCAGAGCCCATGTTATGACCGACAGAGCGAGAAAGAGTTAAAATGCAAATAATAAAATTATAATTCTAATTCGACCCAAAGTTTAGAAACAAGCTAAAAATATTAATCTAAGCTATAAAGAGCTTTTAAAATACCAAACTAAAAAGCTAAAAACATGTGCCCAAGTGTTATGATTACCCCAGAAGCGACAACAACTTTAATTGAGAACATGTCCATTAACTCTCAACATATTACAACTAGAAGCAATTCAACAGTGTTGACAAAGGGTGTGAATTAAATTCAAGCTTCTTCCCACAAGAATTTAGAAGGAAAACTTTATGAGCTTACATCTTTAGTAAAAAAATTGGCAATAAATAAAACCCATGCAGTGGTCTGTGGTATTTTCACTTCTCTAGAGCATCCTTCATATTCATGTCCTACATTGCAATAAGATCCAATTGCTGATGCTCCTCAAGCACATGCAGTAAATATATACAATCCTCAAAACAAATATGATCTATCATCTAACAGGTACAAACCTGGTTGGAGAAACCATCCCAACCTAAGATGGGGGAATTCATCTGCACAACAACAACTTAGGCAGCAGCAGCAAAATATTCCACAACAGCAAAACAATGAACCTTCATTAGAGGACCTCGTTAAACAGATGGTTGTCCAGAATCTCCAATTTCAACAAAAAAACAGATTTTGCCATTCAAAATTTGGAAAAAAAAGACTGTTCAGCTAGCCACTTCAATCAATCTATTTCAGACTTAGAGGTCAAACCAATTGCCTGCACAATCAATAGTAAATCCAAAAGCTCCGAATGTCATTGCAATTACATTAAGGTCTGGGAAAGTTGTCGAAGTACCAAAGGTATCTAAAACTGTAGTGAAAAATAACAAGGTTGCTAAGGAGACTTTGATACTTGAAACTGTTGATGTTGAGCAAAATATACCACTTCCTTTTCCTCAAAGGGCAGTGAAGACTAAGAAAATGGATGAGGCAGATAGGGACAACGAGATCCTAGATACATTTAGGAAGGTGGAAGTGAACATTCCCCTTCTTGAAGCAATTAAACAGATTCCAAGATATGCAAAATTTCTAAAATATTTGTGCACACACAAGAGAAGGCAAAAATGTAATGAAAGAGTAAACATGGGGTAAAATGTTTCAGCCCTCATTCAGCCCAAGCCTCAGAAATGCAAAGATCCAAGAACTTTTTCCATTCCATGTACCATAGGTAGTAGTCAAATTGAAAATGCTATGTTAGAATTAGGAGCTTCCATTAATGTTATCCCTACATCTATTTTTAAGTCTCTTGCTCTTGGACCTTTATAGAGCATAGGTGTTACAATTCTATTGGTGAATAGGAGCAATGCTCGTCCGACTGAACTTGTGGAGGATATACTTGTTCGAGTTAATGAATTGATATTTCCTGCAGAATTTCATATTTTGGACATGGAAGGAGATAATAAGTCCAACAGGGCACCTATCATCTTAGGCAAACCATTCTTGAAAACTACTAGAACAAAAATTGATGTACATGCTAGAACTCTATCCATGGAATTTGGTGATAGCATTGTAAAATTTAACATCTTTGATGATATGAAACACCCAATGGAAGAGCATTCTATTTTTCAAATTGAATTGCTTGCTGATTTGGTTGATGAAACATACCCCTATATGTTTGCTACTGATTTTCCTTCATTGTCTGGTTTTGATGATACTTATACTAGTGAATTATATACATATACTCAATTGTGCAGTGTAGGTGCTGAGATCGAAGTTGCCTTGCAAGTTGATCATTGTGCTAAGATTGATATTTCCAATAACATAATCATTTTGCAAACTTAGCTTCGGCCACTAGTGTTGTACCTTTCATTGAACAACTACCGACTATAGAGCTTAAACCACTTCTTGAAAATTTTAAATATGCATACTTAGAAGGAAGTGGCAAGTTATCGTTGATTATTTCAGCCAAACTTGAAGATGAACAGGAAGAGAAGTTGTTGCAGACTTTGAGAAAACAAAGGAAGGCAATCGGATGGACCTTGGCTGATAATCCTTGTATTAGGCCATCCATGTGTATGCATAGGATACTATTGGAGGAAAGGGCAAAATCAGTAAGGCAACTCCAAAGGAGACGTAAACCATTAATTCTGGATGTTGTAAAAAAAAGAAGTGACCAAGCTCTTGCAAACAGGCATTATATACCCCATATCTAATAGTCAATGGGTGAGTTTGGTGGAGGTAGTCCCTAAGAAAATTGGACTCATAGTGGTTAAAAATGAAAATAATGAACTTATCCCCACATGAGCGCAGAACAACTGGAGGGTATGCATCGATTACAGGAGACTAAAGCAGGCAACAAGAAAGGATCATTTTCCTTTACTATTCATTGATTAAATGCTTGAACGGTTGGCTGGTAAGTCACATTATTGGCACATTTCCCTATAGGAGGACCAAGAAAAGACTACGTTTTCTGGTTATTTTCATATCCATATTGCACCAAAGGACCAAGAAAAGACTACATTCACTTGTCCTTTTGGCACATTTGCCTATAGGAGGATGCCATTTGGCCTATGCAACGCTCCTGGCACTTTCCAACGCTGCATGATTAGTATTTTCTCTAACTTGATAGAAAATTGTATTGAAGTTTTCATGGATGATTTAACCGTGTATGGTTTCTCATTTGATGCATGCTTTAATAATTTAGATAGAGTTTTGCATAGATGTATTGAAACTAACCTTGTGTTGAACTATGAAAAATATCATTTTATGGTTGGACAACGCATAGTTTTGGGCATGTGATCTCTAAAAATGGGATTGAAGTGGATCCTGCCAAAATTGATGTGATTTCTAATTTGTCTTACCCATCTTGCATTCGCGAGATTCGTTCTTTTCATGGCCATGCAGGTTTTTACATGCGCTTTATCAAGGATTTCAGCAAGATAGCTCTTTCGCTGTCAAATTTGCAGCAAAAAGATGTCAGTTTCACCTTCGATGACAAATGCAAGAAGGTGTTTGATTTCTTAAAAGCAGCACTGGCCTCTACTCCTATAATTCAGCCACCCAATTGGATCCTTCCTTTTGAAATTATGTGTGATGCATCTAACTATGTAGTGGGAGAAGTCCTTTCACAAAGGGTTGGTAAGGCTGCCCATGTTATTTATTATGCTTATAGGACTTATGATTCTAAAGTTGTTGCAGGTTTTATCAGATCAATTATTTTTTGCAGGTTTGGAATACCCCGAGCCATCATAAGTGATCAAGGCACTCATATGGGGTTGTGCCCAGAGTTTTTAAACCTTATCATCCCCAAACAAATGGGCAAGCTGGTGTCTCGAATAGGGAAATCAAACATATCTTAGGAATGATGGTATAGGAAAACAGGAAATACTGGAGCCACCGACTTGAAGAAGCTCTTTGGCCTCATAGAACAGCCTACAAAACACCAATAGGAATGTCCCCTTATCGACTTGTGTTTGTTATGGCATGCCACCTCCCATTGGAAATAGAGCACCGTGCTTATTGGGCAGTCAAGAGTTGTAACCTTGAGATGGTGAAAGCAGGTTTGGAGAGAAAACTCCAATTGCAACAACTTGAAGAGCTTAGACTTGATACTTACGAGAACTCTCGCATCTATAAGGAGAAAACTAAGTGCTTTCATGATAAGATGATTTCTAGGAAGAAATTTTCCATTGGCCAAACAGTTTTATTGCTCAACTCACGTTTGAAAATTATGGCCGAGAATCTTCGATCGAAGTGGATTAGTCCTTTTGTTGTTCCTAACATTTTTCCTCATGGTGCAGTGGAAATAAAAAGTGAAAACACCGAGAAAATGTTCAAAGTAAATGGACAACGCCTCAAGCTATTCCATGAGAGCTATGTGCTTGAAGATGCTACCATAGAAGAACTCTCCTTGGAAAAGCCCACCTAGACTGAAGTTTAAACAGGGAGCTCCATTTCCTTACTCTTATTTTATACTTGTTACTTTCATTGAGGACAATGTGTAATTTAAGTGAGGGGGTATTATTTAGGATTTTATTTGTTATATTTCAAAAAAAAAAAATAATAAAAATAAAAAAATAAAAAAATAAAAATGGACATAGCACTGCATGCTTTTTCATCATAATTTATGGTTGTAAATGTTGAGAGTTTGTTTGGACCAGCATGATTAGATAGTATTTTTGCATTCTTGGTAAAATAAATTAGATTAAAATGCTATATTGTGTATTATTTGTGATAATTCATATACCTTTGTGAGATTTTTTAGCCTTATTATGAATGGAATACATTTTTCCATCTTTTTTTTCTTGTGTGTTATGTCACTCGTGATTGCTAGTTACGCCAGAATTTGACTTGACTCTTGTCTGGATGCATATATAATTATCTAGGCATTTGTTTCTGATTAAGCTACTAGCCAAATAAGCCTACCCTACAATTATCTATTTGTTTAAGCCCCTTTGAGCCTAATTACCCTTTTTTTATATATCTCATTACAAGCCTAAAAGTGAAAAACAATGAATTGACTCAATCTTTGGGGATAAAGGAGTCTTTCCTTACATAAGTGAAGGGGTGCTCAACTTGTTTGTTTAAATTTTAGGGTTATGAAAAAAAAGGCTTAATTGCAGTTTTGGTCCCTATTTTATCTAAATCACGAAAATAGTCTCCCCGTTTTATTTATCCCCAATTTTGGTTCCCTAAACAGAATTTTGATCCAAAACTTAATGAATTGTCATTTTTTATGCTTATTTAAGTCACACCGTACCTAAAGATCTCGTGGTACCATAGTTGTACCTGAAATCTATGATCATAAATAGTGTGGTGTGGCTTAAGAATTCATCAAGTTTTGGACCAAAATTTTGTTCGGGGGACCAAAATTGGGGATAAATAAAATGGAGGGACTACTTTCATGATTCAGCTAAAATAAGAGGACCAAATCTACAATTAATTCAAGAAAAAGAAGAAAAAATGAGGAAAAATAGTTGCGTTTTGAGCAAAGAGAGTGTGAAAATAAAAGTCAATGATGTTTTGTTGAGTTACTTGTTAATGTTGTTTTTCTCTCTTAATCGTTGCTCATTTATCCTCTTTGATTTTCAGCCCTAGTCTCCTGAGGATTATCTCACCCTTACCTTGGTCACGTTACGACCTAAATAAAGACCTTTTGACCATTATCTACATGTGTTTCAAATATAGATTATAGAGATCTGTCAAACCTATGGTAGTGTTAGCTTTCATGATGTGCTTTGAGTGTAAACAGTAGCCCAAACACTTTGAGAGAATTTTATATCCTGGGAGGACTCTATTACTTATGATGCATTCTTTAGTTAATATGTCCTCTTGTTTGCCTTGGTTGTGATAACAAAACTATTCATGATTGTCTTCCAAAGAAACCAAATTCACATCGGATTGATTACGCTTGTTTGATCAATTCTATTGTCAAATAAGAATAGAATCACAAATTAGAAATTAAACTCATTGATAAAATATGCGACAGTTCTGAAACTCGAATAAGTGGATTAATCATTTTGCTCATCTATTAAATAAAAAATCTAAAAACATCCATTTTAATTTCAATTTTCAATTCGGTTATTATTATTATAATAGAAGCCCTTGCAAAACGATTCGAGTTATTACTTCTATTTACATTTTATCAATTGTATTTGACTCATGTGCGACAGCGGATCAATAGTTAAGTCTTAAAAATCTCCCACTTGAAGACTGATTTTAATTGGTCTTCACACTTTGATCATGCAGTAGCCTTCTCTGGTCTATTTCTCTAGCAGGCCAACTGATGTTGAGCACAACTTTAGTTTGTCGTTGGTTACTATTTTTGTCAACATGTCTGCAGGGTCCCTACATCCTTCAATTTTTTTCAATGCCAACACCTCATCCTCAAGAAGAGATATGATGAAGTGATAACGAAGATCAATGTGGTTTGTTCTTGAATGAAATGTTGAATTCTTTGGCAGAAGTATTGTGCTCTAACTGCCACTATACAAAACACTTTTCTCTTGGATGAAACCCAACTCTGTTAATAACCTTTGAAGCGATATCATATCTTTGCTAGCTTTTGTTACTGCTACGTACTCAACCTCTGTTGTGGATAATGCAATAATCTTTTGTATCCGCGACATCCACCTAATTGTTGTAGTACCAATAGTGAATATATAACCAATGGTATTTCTTCGGTGATCGACCTCACCTACAAAGTCTGCATCTATGTAGCCTTGTACTTTAATTTCTCTTTCGCCGAAGTATAAACACTTTTCGGTGGTGGCTCGTGGATATCTCAAAATCCATTTTACTACTACTTCTCAATGATCTTTACCTGGATTTGACATATACCTACTAACAACTCCCACTACATGGCCAATGTCTCGCCTCGTACAGACCATTGCGTACATCAAACTTCCAATGGCTGAAGCATATGGATTCTTAGCTATCAATTAGATTTCTTCCTCTGTCTAAGATGATTGTTCCTTGGTTAGGCGAAATTGACTTTCCAAAGGTGTGCTAACCGGTTTGGCATTACCCATGTTGAATTTGTGCAAAAGATGGTTGATGTACGCTTCCTAAGATAACTGAAAAATTCTCTTTTGCTTATCCCTCGTGATTTGCATTCCAAGGATCTTCTTTGCAATACCCAAGTCCTTCATGTCAAATTATTTTGAAGTCTGCATTTTCAATTTTTTGATCTCGTCCATATTTGAACCTACTACTAACATATCATCAACATAAAGTAGAAAAATGATATAAATGGACTTATATCTCCTGAAGAAGCAATAGTGGTCGGTGTTTCACTTCTGGAAATCTTCCTTGTCCATAAAGCTTTCAAAATTCTTGTACCACTGTCATAGAGCTTGTGTAACGCCCTGGATTTTTAATCCAGATCGTTACTTAAAAAAAATACTTATTTGTTTGAAAAGTTTATGAATCTATTTTTTTTATATAATTAACATTTATTCGTTTTACATAATTAGTAACAAATCACGTTATTCAATATCATTAAGAAAATATTTATTCAAAAACTAAAATAATATGAAGATGATTATTCGAGTCAAAAGAGAATCACTTCAGTATTCATAGAATTGTAGTACATTTTAGCAATTTGTGACAAAAGATTAAAAGAGTTTAAAAATACTGGATAATTCCATTATTACAAAATCGTCTTGAAAGAAAAACCCATGTTTACCCCCGCGTTCGCCACACGTCAATACTCATTAACTACTCTTGAATCTCCTCGAACTCATTAATACCTAAAATGTTGTTGTAAGGGTCAATTTTTTTCCATCATCCACATCAAACCAAAGCAAGACATATAGAAGAATAACACAAAACTCATAAACGCAAAAACTTCCATTTAAAAAAATGAACAAACTAAAATAGGATTTTCAAATAACCAGAAAACCATTTAAATAGGATTTTAAATTCTTTAAAATCCTATTTAATTAATAAAATAGTTTATCATGAAATTTGGGATGTTACAATTCTACCCAACTTACAGAAATTTCGTCCTCGAAATTTGTAATGACGAGTAAGCAAATTATTATCTAAATTACCACAATCAAAATCAAAACTTAGTCTCCAAAGATATAATAAATATGCCTAAGGTATTCATAATTTATTTAAGTACAACATATCAGAAATCATCTTGCATAGCATGATAGGGATTATGACATGAGTTGAAAACGCATATCACATTTAGCATTCAATTATGGACAGCAATACTACAAAGTCACTCACTATAATCTACAAATAAAATATAACATATAAGTTTAGTTGGTAATTACTTACTACCTTTAATTGAGGTGAAATGAAACATATTTCAAGTACATTGTTAATTTCTACTAACTAATTATTAGTAACAACTTTATCAACTAATGTAAGTCGAATAAGACAAATAATTATCATACGCATTTTAATATTAAATAATATTGATAATTTCTATTTTTTTAGAATTTAGAGGATGTTACAGCTTGTTTCAAACCACACAAGCTCTTCTTTAGTTTGCAGACCTTACTCTCTTTCCCTTATTCTAGGAATCTTTCAGGTTGGTGCTGTATATCTCCTCATTTAAGTCTCCGTAAAGAAACGCAATCTTCACGTCCAACTGCTCAAGAAAGAGTTCTTCACTGGCAACAATACTTAAGACTGACCTAATAGTATTAAGATTCACAATTGGAGCAAAAATCTCATTGTAGTCAACTCCTTCCTTTTGTTGGAATCCTTTGACCACTAGTCGGGATTTGTATCTTTTGGAGCCATCATAATTGTCCTTAACTCGATACACTCATTTGTTGTGAAGTTCTTTCTTTCCCATGGGTAACTCAACTAGTTCCCATGTTTGTTTAGAAATTAAAGACTTCATCTCATCTTTCATGGCATGCTCCCACTTGCTTGCATCTACGGTCTGACATGCCTTTGCATAGTCTTCAAGCTCTCCTCCATTTGTCAGCAACATGTAGTCCATATACCTCCTATAAGACATATGAGTTCAAGAAGACCTTCTCAACGATGGAGCTAGAGTAGAATGCTTTGATGTGTCAGATTCTTGTTCGATGCTCGATTGAATTGAATGTTCTGATTGGAAACTTGCAATTGTACGATTTTCAAGAACATCATCTATTTGTGCATACACAAGCCCAATATGTTTTGAATAAGTAGTGGATGTGTTATGTCTATCCTTGTATATCACTCTTTCATTGAAGATCACATCTCTATGATGGATAATCTTTTTGTTTTCATTGTCCCATAGGCAGTAGCCAAACTCATCCTCTCCATAGCTGATGAAAGTGCACTTCTTGGATTTGTGATCAAGTTTATTTCTACCTTGATCACTAATATGCACATAATTTACGCAATTAAAAAATCTAAGATGTTAGAGTTTTACCTCTTTTCTGCTCCATACCTCTTCTAGTATTCTATGCTACAATGGCGTTGATGGACCTTAGTTAATATAGGAAGTTGTTATGTTGACTACTTCTGCCTAGAATTGCTTTGGTAGGCTTGACTACATACGCAAACTTCTAGCTCTCTCGGTCAACGTCCCATTCATACGCTCACCTACACCATTATGTTGAGGCGTACTTGGCACGATTCTCTCCATTCTGATCTTGTGCTCATAGAAAAAATTCTTGAATCTAGTGTCTTCATAATCACCACCATTGTCAGTTTTGAGCTTTTTGATCTTCAATCATGTCTCATTTTCTACCATGGCTTTCAACTTCTTGAAAGCCTCAAAAACTTTAGACTTATGTTTTAGAAAGTGTATCCATACCTTCATAGAGTGATTATCAATGAAAGTCACGAAGTAGTGTTTCCCACGAATGGATGAGACATTTGTTGGACCCCAAACATCTGAGTGGACCAACTCAAGCTTCTCTTTTTTTGGGGTTCTCCCACTTCTCTGAAAGTTGACTTTTTTCTGCTTTCCAAGTATACAGTCTTCACAAATGTCAATTTCTATTGACTATAGCTTTGGAAGCGTTCCCTTTAAATGTATAATATTCATCCCCTTCTCACTCATATGGCCTAATCTCTTATGCCATAGATTGGGATTATCGTTTGTTGCAATTACAATCAAATGGCATGCTCCTCCTATCTTGTAAAAAGTGCCACTCTTTTTGCCCCGAGCAATTTTCATTGCACCTTTTGAAATCTTCCAACCATCACCGTGGAAAACTGTTGTTTAGCCATCATTGGCTAATTGCCCCACTGAGATTAAGTTCATTGTCAAGTCGAGAATATGTTTGACATTTTTAATCCCCATACAGACCCATTCAACTTAATCTTCATTGCACCTTTGCCCACAACATCACAAGATTGTTAATTACTGAGGTAATCTTTACCAAGGTTATAAGGGACATAATTCTCGAAAAAAAAAAATTCTACAAAGTAGCATGATATGATGCTCTAGAGTCTAATACACAAGACTCTTCCTTGCTCTCTAAAGAACATATTAGTGCGTCATTTTCTCCTGATGAGGAAGCAACATTCGCCTCATCCTTCTTCTCTTGATTCTTTGGTTGACTTTTGTAGTGACCAATCTTTCCACAATTCCAACACTCGATAAATTTTGAGTTATTAGAATTTCAATTATTTTTATATTTGGATCGTCTATCCTTTGATTTACAGCATCCATCTCCTCTAGTTGAATTTCTTCCTCTTGGCTTTGTATGTAATACTGAAGAGCATGACAATTCACCAACCTCTCTTCGTCAAATTTCTCCACTTAGAACGAGATCATGAACAACATCAAATTTCAACCTTTTGTTTACTGACGAGCTACTCACAATCGTGACAATAGCATTCCAACTTTCTGTTATGGAAGAAAAAAGTATCAATGCTCGTACCTCATTGTCATAGTCGATTCCAACCGAGCTCAATTGGGTAGTGACGATGTTGAGTTCATTGAGATGTTGTGCCGCAACTGCGTCTTCTGTCGTCCATAACATAAACAATCGCCTCATCAAATGAACTTTATTTGAGGTTGACGGCTTTTAATACATGCTAGAAAGAGCCGACATAAGACTTGTTGTGGTCTTTTCCTTTGCAATGTTAAAACCAACATTACGAGATAACGTTGATCGGGTAATGCCAAGAGCTTGCCTGTCTAGAAGTTTCCAATCATTTTCCTTCATTTGGGTTGGTTTATTTCTTGTGAGAGGTTGGTACAGGTTTTTCTAATACAAATAATCCTCAATTTGCATCTTCCAAAAACCAAAGTCCGCACCGTCAAACTTTTCAATTTTCATTTTTCCTTCATCTGTTGTTATTAATCTCACTTAAATATGACTTCCTTAAGATCGTTCTCTGAACTAGAGTTCTGATACCAATTGTTAGGAAACTACGCAAAATTTCTCGTGGTCAGATTAAAGTGAAAATAAAAATGTGGAATAATAACACACAAAATTGATAACAGAGTTCGGCTAAATCTACCTACGTCTTTGGGCTGCTGTAGAACTTTATATTGAAAAAGAGAAATTTACACAAAGTGTTTACAAACACTCACAATCTCTCACTACCCAATTACACCCTTGAATGTCACTCCTAGAAATCTTTCTAGATCTCTTGAAATTCTCTCAATGATTGGATTCTCTTTAGGTTGGAATGAATTTAACTCTTCATCCATCACCTCTATTTATAGGTAATTAGGATCACTTGCTTCATGAGCAAGTTTCTTAATGGCCTAGTTATTTCATGGCTAAGCAAGTTCCTTCATGGTTAAGAAACTTGTTGGCTAAGCAATCTTACATGGTTATTAACACTACAAGAAAAACACATATTTGTGGCCAACTTTATAAATATTTTGTGGCCGAATAAAACCCTCACAAATTAGTGACCGAAAAAGCTCTCACAAATGCCAAAATTGAAATTGGTCTTTATTTGTGGCTGAAAAAATCCTCACAAATTCTTAAACATTTAACTGGATTTTGTGGCTGCTAAGCCCTCACAAAATCACAACGTTGGGATTTTGTGAGTAGGCCGCCACAAAATTTAGTTAAAATTTTAAGGATTTTGTGAGGGCTTTTATAGCCACAAAAAATAAATTTTGTAAGGGGCAAAGCCGTCACAAAGGACTGAGGTGACATGTGCATTTGTGACTAAGTCTTAACACATAGAAGCCCAACACAAAACCAACACAGGATGAGCACACTAGGAGATGCTGAGAGAAAATCCAGGATGTGTTAGGAAAATTCCGCCACTTAGCTTTCATGATTAAGTTAAATAGAGCAAAGTTTGCTCAAACCACTTATTCAAATTTTATTTTATTTTTGATATTTAGATTTGAGAGAACCTAAAGGGTCAAATATATTTGGTTCCGAATAAGGACGGAGCTTCGTTGTGACATAGGTAGCCACAACCACTCTAAAGTCTTCAATAATTTTAAAAAAAAAATACTACTCATTTTAGTTTTTTTAAAAGAGTTTTAATTTGGTCAAGAAAGATGAATTTATTTGATCTATTTTATGGATCACCGGTACCACCCTTAACGTGTGCAAAACTCAATTAGGTAATTATATTATAAACTTATCGTCTCTACTTCTCTCATCTCCTATCCACACCCACTACAAGTCACATACTTCTCTCATCCTGTTGACTTGAATATTTGTGTCCACGATTATAGAATGATTATCTCAAAAGTAAAATTAGGATCTGACATATGATTTTGAGAATACTATTACATATGACTTTCAATGAATGTATGGAGATAGATAAATTTTATAAGAAAAAAATATTTATGTTAAAAAAAATTTGAAAAAGTAATTTTTTTTTAATTGTGGTTTAACATAGGTTAATTGGTTGTGATGAATTTCAACTAGACTTGAAATGACATATATTAATATGTTAATTAATATAAATATTAGTGTATTTTTGTAATTTTGAGTTCTATAATCAATATATTTTATTTGTAAAAGTGTGGTTATGAATAGAAGTATAGTTGCTGGATTATCGTTTATGTTTGAGTTTGAAGATAACATGCCATGAAATGCTATCTGAGCAACTTTACTTATTACATGAATTAATTTACCTAATTTTTAATACTAAAAAATATCAACCAACATTTAAGCTGCTACATCTCTATAATAATAGATCTCTATAATAAAGTTTAATTGTCAATATAATTTTGTAAATTAATTCTTATGTACACTACTATAACAATTATACGACATTCATGCTAAAATCTATAGGACTACTTGATTTTTTGGGTTCAAATTTCATTTCACCACAGAAAAAGAACTGAACTTCAGATGCTTACTTTTACTGTCCTTGTTAATTCCCAATCTCTTGTAACAGTACATATATATCCTGAAAATTTACTTGTCCATAAAAAGCAAAACTAGAAAAATGCTTAAAATCAACATGGTCTTGTCAAATACAAAAAGTAACATTATGTTAAAACTAAATTTGTCTAAATATGTCGATATGCTTCATGATAATCTTATTACAATTAATCCCTTTTGTGATCATTAACACTTTCACTTTCACTGAGAGAAAACTGTTATTGATCCATTAACCTCATGACCATGAGCCTTCTCTTCTTGTAATTTGCCTTGAAACATGCTTGCCTAAGCCTCTTTGTGTTTTCTTCAAGTTGCAAATCTGGCTTTTCCTCTACCATCTTCATTTCTTTCTCTAATATCTCCACCGCATTTCTTATTTTTTCATCATTTGCATTACCTTGTTCCTGCACCATAAGCTTTATTAGAAACTTATACTTAAAACCATGATTAGTATATAATCCAGAACACAAAATTACACAAAAATTTTCATGCTATTGTGATTGAAATTGAAACTACATTTGAGCACAATTCACTTTACAAATTTTCCTACACCTTTTGGGGGTTTCCATATTAATCCTTTTTTTCCTTCTTATTTTGTTGCAAGAATAAAATTGAGGACAGGGACGTGATTTTGAATATTGCCCAAAACTCCACAATATGCATATTACTAAATAAAAAATATTAGATAACTTACTTGTACATTCTTTATGAGTGTTTGAAGGCTCATTAGTTTTCTATGTGGCCACCTTTGTATTCCAAGATCCCTACACCTTTTTTTCAAATGTGTAAGGCCAACATTAAGCTGTCTTGCAGCTTGTGATATAGGCATGTAGAAGTACTCAGAAATTTTCTTCCTTGATAACATTCTTGCACTCGTACTATTCTCTTCTTTACATCGTTTACCATTAGATATTTCCCTTGCACTACTTTCTCCATGTTTATCCGAATAAAACCCAGCATCAAGTTCGTTCCACATAAATACATTTTTAGCATCACCAAAATCATAGTCTGCATTTGAAAGATAACCATTAAAAATAAACACAATCAATACCTTGTTTTAAATAAAGGTTTGTTGTTACCAAAAACACAGCGCAACCGAGACTGTAACTTGACTGCAATATATATAATAGAGTTAAGAGTAAATCGAAAAATAATAACCTTGTACACTTATTGGTGTTGGTGATTCAGTAGGAAATGTTTCATACAGAAATTCAGGACAAAAATATTCCATGAGAGGGATAGAATCAAAATTTGTCTCTCGCATTGAAAACCCATAATGTGACCAATCTTTTGAAACATAACCATCACTAGCATTGCTTCTGGACAAAAAAATATTACAATGAGAAGTTTGAAACATTATCATGAAAATAGATGTTTTGATGGTTTTTTCCTTGAAATTAAGTAAGAAAAAAATAGAAAGTAGTATAAGAAGTTTGATATCTACCTGTAAAGATTATTACTTTGATTATTGTGATTATTATCATATGATGATTCTTGGCTAACAAGTGCAAAAGGATCGTAATCTTGAATTACATGATCATATTTCAAAACAGTGAGTTGCTCAATATTGTCCATGTTGAATCTGAAAAGTTTGTATGGAAAGTAACTTTATATATTGAAATTAATAATGTAAATTTATGATTATGATGATGATGAGAGTATAGGGTCATTAACCTATCGAGAATGTGCGCCGGCATGATTTATTGTTTATCGTGTGGGCTACTGTGAGTTACAAGGTGAAATTAATCTGTTACCAAATGATATCCTATCCATTTAAATGGCATGCATTACGGAGTTTAATTCTTCTTTATTTTAGATTAAATATGGAGTTTAATTCTATGAAATAAATTAATAATAATACATCTGTTTTTTTTCAGTTTTATAAAATAATTATTTATTTATTAAATGTAAAATATATACACTCAAATTTATTTTTCCATTAAAGTTCCTCTTCTCTTTTATTCTATTTAACTTGTATTACTTTTTGTTTTTCACCCCAAAGTGAACGAAGGAAATGTTGAAGCTATCAATTATAGAGAACTGTTTGTGTTATGCTTTAATTAATTTAAATCCAAAACATTTTTTAATTAACATGTATTATTCGTTTTTCAACGTCAACTTTTAACTATCATTTTCCATAGAACAAGAGAGATATTTTACTTACAATATGTAGTATTGAATGTAAATAAAGATGTACTGTTAAGTATTTGGCATGACAAAATAAGTATTCAACTGTAAGTAATTATTTTAATTTTTCTAGGAAGAATATCTAAGATGATGAAGATTTGAGTTTCTTTATTTTGAGATTTGTTTTCGAAGATCTTTCTTTTCGGATTCTTCAAAGATACAGAGTTCTTGTTTATAATGTTAATACTTTAAAATGTAGAATATCAAATTTAAATAAAAATAAAAATTAAGTTAAAGGATCTAAGAAATATTTGTAATTAAATAAAGATATCAAATCATTACTTGTTATATTATCTGACATACTACATTGGCGTGGGTTGCGTGGGTTAAGACATGCCATGGTTTTTTTTAACAGTAGAACTAAATAGAAAAATATAAAAGAAAATAAAAAATATTCTTATATAGTGGTTCGAAAATAAAAGATCTAAACAAAAATAAAAAAATGGATATTACAACTAAATTATAAATAACATACTACATTTAAATTTTTCCATTATTTTTTTACAATTAGTTAC
>JBBPBS010000577.1:1673482-1929925 GCA_037974835.1 Cicer judaicum | reverse complement strand
TTAAAACATTAACTATATTTTTTAATTTATGTGAAATTCTCAAAGTAACAGAATTTGAAACCGATAATATTAATTACAAATAATGCTTCAAAACTATTTTGTAAAAGTTCTCAATTAATGTTTAATTTTTCTGTGAGGTATATGTTCATGGTAAGCTGCATTTGATGTATTCTTAATTGTCATTTTTATCTTTATTTATACGAAGATAATCAATAACATTTTTTATATTATTATTTATTTATTTCATATAATATCTTTAATAACTTATTTTTATTACATTTACTTCTCTTTCTACAACAAATAATAAAATGTTTTGTTAACAATTCAATAATTAAATGATACATTGAATTTGAAAAATAACAACTAAAATATGAACAATTTATTTTCTCTATTAAGGTAATAATTAAAAGGGAACGGAAAATTATATGCTTTGAGATTAATTGGGAAATGAGTTGATCTTGCATGAATATATAACGAGCTATAAACTAAATGCCAATGGATTTCAAATATCTATTTCCACGTGTATCATCGAATTATAAAGGAGCCTACTAATTATCTCTCCCTTTTCTTCTGCGATTTATTTCAATTCGTATTGTAGATTAATTTTCTATGTTTAGTTTAATAATAAAAATACATATATAATTTCAATAGAAGGCCAGTGGACTTCAAATATCTATTTCCACATGTATTGTAACGGACTCATAATAATAAAATTCATAAAACTCTCTGATAACTATTCTACAGTTATGAAGAGTGATATTTTGAACTTTTAATTAGATCATAATGTACTGTTTTATAATTGAAGTAAATAAGTTGTCTCTTTATCGCAAAACCTATAGCTAGTTCCGGTGGTTTTTAGATTTTATGTTTTAAATTTTCAGAAGTTAATCAATTTTAATTTTCAATTCTAGTTTGAGTGTTAGTTTTTTATATTGTTCTTAATTATATCACTTTACCGTATCTCTTATGAATTCATCAAATATAAGAATTACTGTTAGATAAAAGTAATTTACTAACGTCTAGTGATTGGTCACATGCATGCTAATTTTAAAATGAAAACAAGAAATACAAAACCTATTTTTTTTTAATTTAGTTTTAGGAAAAAACTTGTTTCAAAATTAAGAAAAAACCAACTTAATTTTATTCAAACAAGTTTTGGTAATTTTGAAATTGATTTTCAAAATCGATAACCAAAAAGTCACACATACCCTGAATTGAGCTTCACTAAGTGATGTGTGACACTTTCAAAACTAGTTGAGATCTTCTCCATTTATATTAGGATAAAATAAATTTTTAATCCTTGTAAAATGTCAAAATTTTATTTTTGCAGCTATGTTGAATTGTTTTCTGATTCTATGAGCTTATGGCGATTTGTTGCAGCTAGTATTAATGGCTGAAGTTGAGCCAATAACATTGTTGAGCCAATAACATTATCAAATGCCCATACAAGCAAAAGTTGGAAAAAGGCAATTGAGGAAGAAATTAAATCAATGGAAAAAGAATGCGACTTGGGAATTGGTAGAGCTAGCTGACACGATGAAAGCAATTGAAGTCAAATGGGTATTCAAGAAAAAATTGAATCCTAATGATGAAGTTGCAAAGTACAAGGTGAAACTAGTGGCAAAAGGATTTCTACAAAAACTTGGCCTAGACTTCAATGAAGTATATGCTCCAGTAGCGAGAATTGAGACCATAAGATTGGTGATAGCACTATCTAGTAAGAAAGGATGGTCTTTAAGGCAACTTTATGTCAAATCGGCATTTCTTAATTGTCCATTGAAGGAAAAGGTGTTTGACAAACAAGCTCCAGGATTCATTTAGCTAGGGCTGCAAACCAAAATGCGTAAGTTGAGAAAAGCATTACATGGGCTGAAGCAAGCTCCTAGGGCTTGGAACAAGAGAATTGATGGGTTTCTGTTGAGGGTAAAGTTTGTTAATTTCCTAACTGAACATGGTGTGTATGTAAAACACTCATCAACCACAGGAATGGTTCTTATATGCCTATATGTTGATATTTACCTGTCACAAGAGATAATGAAGTTGAAATTGTTGAATTCAAGAGAAAAATCATGTGCGAGTTTGAAACGAATGACTTAGGAAATTTGTCATATTTCCTATGTATAGAGTTTATGACAACAAAGAATAGTATATTTCTTCGTCAAAAGAAATATGCCAATGAAATTTTGAAAAGGTTCCACATGTGGGGATGTAACTAAGCCCCAACACCGGCTGAGACAAGAACAAAGTTAATAAAAGAGATAGATGAACCATGAGTAGATGTCACCATGTACAGGCAATTGATAGGCTCACTAAGGTACCTCTGCAACACTAGACATGATCTTGCATATAGTATTGGAATGGTTATTAAGTTTATACAAGAGTCAAAGAAGTCACACATGACAGCAGCCAAAAGAGTACTAAGATACATCAAAGGTACGGTGAGCTACAAAATTCTATTTTCAAGAAATCCAAACAATGCAGAAGTAGAAGTATTGGGTTTTAATGATTGTGATTGGAGTGGAGATGCTAAAGATAGGAAAAGCACTTAGTGTATATATTCATGATCGGAAGTGCACCAGTTTCTTGGTGCTCAAATAAACAAAATTTTGTGGCATTATCAAGTTGTGAGGCTGAATATGTAGCAGGTGCACATGGAGCTAGCCAAACACAATTACTTGAAATTTTGATGAAAGAGATGAACATACAAAAGAAGCAAGTGATGAAGTTGAAAGTGGACAAAAAATATGCAATAAATCTAGCAAAACACCCAATTGCTCATGAGAGAAGCAACCAGATAGAGATAAAGTATCATTTCTTGAGAGATCAACTCAATAAAGGGAAGCTTGAGCTGACTTGCTGGAACTCAGAGGATAATTTAACACCCCAGTTTTCAATGCGAGGGTGTATTTTTTTTTTTCAAAACAAATTAAAATAAAACAGAGAAATAAATAAGGTAACACCTTTGGATAAATAATTAAGTCATTATAATTTACAAGCAGCAGAAAAGTTTCTCCAAATATGAATACAAAATATTTACATATCAAAAAGTGGTACAGTCTTCCAGTTTAAAATAAACACAATACAAAAGAAAGACGTATATTCCCTCTATGTCAACCTAATCTGATCATTCTACAAAACATCTAAACACCCTGAGTGATCTCCACGCACCCCGTAAGATCCTCCTAACATAGCTCCAGTTAGGCATTCCCATCTACATCCCCATCCACAGGGTATGAACCGGTAGGATCGTCCTGTCTCTCATTTGAGGGCAAAGCCCTGATTTCCACAATAGTTGTAAAGGGTCACCAACCGAAATTAACAGTTAACACATAACATTTAAGTTTTTAAATGCACAAATAACCTTTCCACTTAGCATGCACCTTAAAAGGGTTTCCATATGCTAAACATGCATAAACAAAGTTGAAAATTGAAGTTTTTAACAAAACAATATTGTTGTATTCGAATATAGCATCTTTGTATTCGAATACAAGACTGTTTCAGCATTCAGCAGCAAAAACAGCATGTCTGTATTCGAATACAACAGTCTGTATTCGACTACACAGCAAGTCAGTAGCAAAACAGCATGTCTGTATTCGACTACAGCAGTTTGTATTCGACTACACAGTAAGTCAGTGGCAAAAACAGGATGTCTGTATTCGAATACAGCTTCCTGTATTCAAATACACAACAGACAGCAGCAGAAAAACAATAAAATTCAGCAAAATTCAGCTTTTTAAAGGGTATCGAAACCAATCAACACTTACACACAAATCCAAACAATCATACTTAACAATTATAGCGAAATCACTACGACATCTTGAGTTTTGAAATGGTTTTGCAATCAATCACACTTACAAACAATTCCAAAACATCCACACTTGGCAATTATAACAAAATCACCATGACAATTTAAGTTTCGAAAAGGTTTTGCAATCAACCACACTTACATGCAATTCCAAAACATAACACTTAGCATTTTCAACACAATCACCACGACAACTTGAGTTTCGAAATAGTTTACAATCAATCACTCTTACGCATAATATCAACACATAACACTTAGCAATTTCAACACAATCATAAACTTGAATCAAACACGACTCGCGTGCCAAGCACCCTAATGCAATGCGTATATGCCAAAATGCATGGACTCGGAATTCCAAACCAAAACCCTCCTTGAAGGGCCGTAAATCATAATTGTACCGCCTATCGCGGGGCGAAGTACCAATTACCGAGGTGCCACCTATCACGGGTCTGCACGATTTACTATAAAGCGTAAACCATAAACGTACTGCCTATCACGGGCCCGTACTATTTAACAATGTGCCACCTATCACGGGTCTGCACGATTTACTAAAAAGAACGTAAATTGTAAATGTACCGCCTATCACAGGCCAAAGTACTATTGATCAAGGTGCCACCTATCACGGGTCTGCACAATTTACAAAAAACCGTAAATCGTAAATGTACCGCCTATCACAGGCCAAAGTACTATTTACCAAGGTGCCACCTATCACGGGTCTGCACAATTTACAAAAAACCGTAAATCGTAAATGTACCGCCTATCACGGGCCAAAGTACTATTTACCAAGGTGCCACCTATCACGGGTCTGCACAATTTACAAAAACGTAAATCATAAATGTACCGCCTATCACAAGTCAAAGTACTATTTATCAGGGTGCCACCTATCACGGGTCTGCACGATTTACAAAAAGCATGAAAATGCATGAGCATATACTGACTCCATCCACAACAATCGTTAAGCAAATGCCGATATTAAAAGATTTCCCATTTTTAATACTCATTTAACTTAAACAATTTTCACAACAAACATTAAGCAAACAGAAATATTAAGAGATTTTCCATTCTTAATACTCTTTTAACTTAAACGATTTCCACAACAAACATTAAGTAAACATAAATATTAAGAGTTTCCCCATTCTTAATACTCTTTTAACTTAAACGATTTCCACAACAAACATTAAGCAAACAAAAATATTAAGAGATTCCCCATTCTTAATACTATTTTAACTTAAACGATTTTCCAAAACAAACATTAAGTAAACAAGACATTAAGAGATTCCCCATTCTTAATACTCATTTAGCTTAAACGATTTTCAAAACAAACCTTAAGTAAACAAGACGTTAAGAGATTCCCCATTCTTAATACTCATTTAACTTAAACGATTTTCACAAACACACATTAAGTAAACAGAGATATTAAAAGATTCCCCATTTTTAATACTCGTTTAACTCTAATGATTTTCAAATTCCACATAACACAAACTCAAACATATTATCAATCCGCATCAAAACACATCAATTCATTTCTCCACAAAATCCAATTATAAACATATCAAATTTCATAGGCATTAATCATGAACACGACAAAAACGATGAACACAAATCATCCCAACATACCACTCAAACACAACAATTTCATTTACTCAAAATCATACATAAATGGGTTAAATTCATTTTTCACGAATCTCAATACTTCAACCCTAACAAAATTCTTTCCCACACAACCACAGATAAGTCCCTAAATGCAAATTAAAAGTTTGGAATGAGCCCTTACCTTCACGTTAGCTTTAATGTGGGATTACGGTGCTGCGGGTAAATCCGGTAAAACCTTCCGCTCGCAATGCCACTTCCAAAGTTGGTTCCCTTGCACCGTAGCGTGGTAGTGAGCAACTTTCCCTTCTATCTCTTTGCGAAACAAAGCTTAGATCTAGATGAAACGGGGAGGTTTGTGTTTGACGGTTTTGAAATCCCTAACTCCGTTTTCGAATCCGGGAGGAAGGAAGGAGCTGGGAACTTGATCTTTCTCACCCACTAGCCTTGGGTTTCAATTTTCGAACTTAAAGGAAGCAAGGAAGTACGAAAATGGAAGAAGGGGGAATGGTTCATGCAAGGCAGAGGAAGAAGAAGAAGTTTCTTGTTTTCTTTCCTTTCTCTTTCTTTCCTTTCTTTCTCTTTCCTTTTCTTTTTCTTCTCTTTCTCTTTCCTTTCCTTTTCCCTCCAAACAAATATCTATATATATTTTAATTACTTTTAACAAATATCTCAAAATATCTAGATATTTGTTAAATTACCATTTCACTCATAACGCATTAAATTCTTCGTAAAAGATTCACCGTAGTTAATTTAATTTATTCATCGACGAGTAATTTTAATCGAGCGTCCAAATATCTTTTTGAGCATATAAACTCCAAAATATTAATAACTTTGACTAAAAAGCTTCCGAGTTCAATAGCAAAAATACACTAAAATATATAAAGTATACTATAAAATTATGGATCTTACAATAATATAGCTAACATTCTTACTAAAGCACTAAAGAGGAACATATTTGAGGACTTAAGAAGCAAATTAGGAGTTTGTAATTTAGCTAGTTTGAATTAAGAGGGTGCATTGTTATGTAATTCATAATTAGCTAAATATATAATCGGTTAGGTAGTTAATGTGCCAATTATGGGATAGTTAGTTAGTTAGATAGTTAGTTACTGTGGCAATTATAAAGAGCATTCAAAGTATGTAATACAAAATCAATAGAAATGTAGATTTTGATTCTCATCAATTTTCCTCTAAATCTTTTCTCCCCTATTAAAATTTGTTTGAAAACTAAGTAAATAAGCTCCATTATCTCTTTCTCGTCAATTTTCTTCTTCTTCTAATCACTTTTTGAAAAGGGTATTGTTTGATTTAATTTTGAACAATGTGTAGTAATTGAATTATTGCATAATTACATATTTGATATATTTTGTATTATGTTTATCGTAAGATTTTGAATTTTCTGAACTTTAATTTTTGCAATTTGAGTGTATTTTGTGTTGAATTGCTTAGCTATTAGTCCAATTTTAATTTTATGAATTAAGTTTCAAAAATATATTTTGTTAGAGTTAGTAATATATATATATATATATATATTTGGAGACTTGTTTAAAATTATTTATAAGGAATTCATTACCGATAAAAAATTTAAAATGTCACATGTTGTTGATAGATTCATTTGTCAATTGAGTTGTGATGAGAATAGATATTTTATTAAATTAGATTGAGAAGTGAGTGATATGATGTATGTAAGAGTGATTAGATGATATATATGATTTTAGTAATATGGCTAAATATTTAACAAAAACATTGTCCTACCTTGGTTTGAGAAGGAGAGAAGGAAAATATTTTCATTTCATTTCACTTTTCTCAAGAACAACAACAAGCATCAAATGATTGGTTAAAAACTCAAAAATTTCACTCATCCCCCCATACATATAAAAGTTTATATCTCACCTCAAATAAATTAGATCACAAGTACCATCTTGTAGAGGAGAATAACTTTTCTTCCTTACTCTTGAATGAAAGTTTAGATCTAATAGAAGAATGGAGGTTTCTTTTTTTTTTTTTCAAACTATCAACACACTATATTATTATTATTTTATATATTTTTTATAAGAAAAGAAAGAAGAATGGCAAGAAAGCAGAAAATGAGAGGTATTAGTGTTGAGTGTGTTATTAAAAAAAATAAAAATAAAATAAAAATTGAAATGTTGTTATTGATTATGTAAGTTATGGTTATAAAAAAAAATTGATTTTTGATGTGTTTGAGTTATGTAATAAGTTATTTTTAAACAAATGAGTTTGAATTGAAATTGAAATTTTACAAGAAAATTTAGAGTTGTTAAAGTTGTGAAAAAGTTCATATTTTAACTAAGAAATAAATTTGAGCAAAGAGTTAGATTGTGAAGTTAATATGCTTCAAGATAAAAATATGACTCTAGTAATTACTTTTGGAGTGAGTTTAAAAAATAAGTTTAGAGTACTTTATTAAATAAATTTTTTTTGTTCTATTGGTTGAGTGATATATCTTGAAAGATAAAAAGATTTAATTTTGGAATTATGATGTGGTTGAATATATTTTGATGGTGAGCAAATTTTTATAAATCTTTTATGTTTATGTAGTTAGCTCTTTGAGTCTCGAAAAGGAATCGAAACCATTGATACCGAATTAGAGGTGGCAATAACTCTAATATATTAATGTTATTGTGGTGATTAAAGAAAAATGATTTTTCTTAGTTTATGCCTTTCCAAAAATAGTTGTTATAAT
This sequence comes from Cicer judaicum, assembly GCA_037974835.1. Lineage (NCBI taxonomy): Eukaryota > Viridiplantae > Streptophyta > Magnoliopsida > Fabales > Fabaceae > Cicer > Cicer judaicum. The sequence goes on along the minus strand of JBBPBS010000577.1, from coordinate 1,921,820 downwards.
TGTTGATCAAGAATGTATCCATGTAGTTATCAAATCTTTGAACTTATGTTTAAAGCAAAATTAGTGAATTGTAATTTCAAGTTTTTAAATATATACTTTCAATTTTTAGAAAAGTTTGCATGATTTTAACTAAAGTTTAAAGATTATTAAGTAAAAGTTAAAGTCTTGAGTTAGAATTTCATTTGTTTTAAAAAGATTATATCTTTCATGAATTAAAATACAAGCTTTATTGAAAAGAATTGAAGAAATTTTTTTAATATATTTTGAAAGGAATGAAACTATTTTAAAGAGTTAGAGATTTGAAACTAGAAAAACATTTATTGATATTATTTTGTGTGGTTATGTTGTTATGAGGTAAATATTTTGATTGAACACTTAGTCTTTAAAAATATAGTAGATCAAACTTGTAGTTATTTGAAACAAAAAAAGAGTTGTGGCAGAAAATTTGTGGTTGTGTGAAAAATTTTGAGAAAAATAATATAAGACTTTTGAAATGATTGTTAGTGAATTCTCTGGAAAAATCAAATGAGGCTGATTTCTAAAAATATGTTTCATATATTGAAAGTGGGTATTGTGAATAGTAATACTATTAGTCTTTAGTGAAATATACTCTAAGGGGGCTAGGAGTAAGGAAAGGGTTCTAAGGTAGTTAAGGTCTCATGGACTAATTTAACTAAGTGAAACACTATTTGATTGAACGTGTTGGAACGAGCAAGATTTTCTATGTGTTTGATTGTGGTTGCAATAGTTGTTGAAGAAGCTATAATTGAGGTAAGGGCTTCTTCCAATTTTTAGTTTGCACATAGGGACCATATATGTATGATTGATGTATGAATATGTGATGGTTAATATTGACATGATTATGCATTCATGATTGATAATATGGGTTCTACATGTTATGAATTTTATTGACGAGAATATGTTTTGAGTATGTTTTGTGAAAAGTTTAAAAAATTATTAGTGTGTAATGAATATTAAAAATGGAGTCTTTTTAATAGCTACATTGACAGAAAGATTATTGTGAAAGAGTCAGAGTATGCTCATGCATTTCATAATTAATGGTGATCGTGATGGGCCATGGGATGGTTCCATGAGTTGATTGGTCCATGTTATCCTTACATGGATTTTTAGTCGTGTAGGTCTATGATAGACTGCATTTTCGTAGATTGTGCTGATCTTTGATAGGTGGCACCTCGGTAACTAGTATTGATCACTGAGAGACTAGACATTTATGATTTACGCCCCTCGATGAGGGTTTGAAAATTTTGAAATCATGTTCACTGGCATATAAGCATTGCATTAGGGTGCTTTGAACGTGAGTCATGTTATTTTTCATATAATATATGTATATACTGTTGAGACAAACTCTATAATTAAAGTTTTGATGAAAACAAACAAAAGTTAATTAAGAGAGTTAATCATGATTCTAAAAGTATTATGTTAATTTAACTGGTGTTTTTGAGTGGATTTTATTAAAGACAGAATCAACAAAAACAGAGGAAACAAGATCATTCTGCAGCGAAACAGAGAATGATCTCCAACTTGTAGAATTGTTCATCACAGCATGTTGTTCAAAGTTTATCTACCTCAATAACAAAGAATATGTCCTGAAAATCTATTCACATCTAATCAGTTCATGGCAAGAAACAAGTAGGACTCATCCAAGCTCAAAAAGGCCATTTGATCTCAAAGTTAAAAGGACTCAAAGTTGGACAAACGTCATGATAGCTAGAAGAACTCCAAAAATTCAAATGTCAAGAAAGCTCAATCAATCTTGACATATAACAAGTAAATTACAAAGGAAAACCAGGATGATCAAAACGGGAGCTCCAGAATGATTATTTAAGCTCCAGAACGTTCACTCAAAAAACCAGAACGTTCTCCGTTTTTTGCACAATAACAGCAGACTTGCATCAGCTCTGTTTCAGCCTGCAATTCGTTTCTAATCTTCTCCAGCTGCACTCAAGACTCAAGATGGAGAATGTATCATGATTCTAAAAGTATTATGTTAATTTAACTGGTGTTTTTGAGTGGATTTTATTAAAGACAGAATCAACAAAAACAGAGGAAACAAGATCATTCTGCAGCAAAACAGAGAATGATCTCCAACTTGTAGAATTGTTCATCACAACATGTTGTTCAAAGGTAGAAATCAATCTAAGAAGACTGCGAGATTGCAGGTAACACTATAACTACACTTTTTGATTCATGGTGACCATGTGTTTATGAGAGTCACACCTACAACTGAAGTTGCCAGAGCCATAAAATCAAGGAAATTAACGCCGAAATTTATTGGAACATACCGAATTACTGCACAAATTGGACACATAGCTTATTAGATTGTGTTGCCTTTTATACTGTCTAATATTAACGATGTATTTCACGTGTCACAATTAAGAAAATAAATTTCGGATCTGTCACATGTGATCGAATCAGACATAATTCAACTAAAGGATAACTTGTCATTCATAATATTACCAATAAGAATTGAGGACAAAAAGATTAAGCGGTTAAGGAACAAAGAAGTTTCGTTGATCAAAGTGATTTGGAACCCAATTACTGGAGATGCAACTTGGGAACTAGAGAGTAAGATGAGGGAACAATACCCTGATTTGTTTATCAACGAGTAGTTTCGAGGACACAACTAATTTTAGGGGTGGAGTAACTTAATACCCTGAATTTTCTAAACTCTAATTTCTGCAATTTTAATATATTGTGTTTAATTGTTTAGGCTAATAGCCCAATTTTTATTTTATGAATTAACTTCTAAAAATATATTTTATTAGAATTAGTCATATATATATATATATATATATATATATATATATTTGGAGATCAATTTAAAATTATTTTAAGGGAATATATTATCGATAAAAATTTAAAAATGCCACATGTTGCTGATAAATTAATTTCTCAATTGATTTACGATGATAATAAATATTTTATTGAATTAAATTGAGAAGTGAATGATGTTATGTGTGGCAAAGTGATTAGATGATATAATGATTATTTTAGTAATATACTTAAATATTTGATTATAATATATTATTTTGTTAGTAAGTTAACAATAAAATAAAATAAAAAGTAACCGGTTGTTAAAAGGAAGCCTGCGATCCCTCCTTTTAGTTCTCTCTCATTTTGCTTCTTTGCGTATCTTCTTTCTTTTCTTATCAAAATAAATAAATAAATAATATAGTATGTTGGTAGTTTGAAAAAAAAAAAAAACCTCCATTTTTCTATTAGATCTAAGCTTCCATTCATGAAGTGTTAGAAAAAAAAGTTGCTCCTCTCTATAAGGTGGTGTTTGTGAACTAACTTATTCGAGGTGAGGTATTTATTTCTCTCCGCTTTTTCCTAAACTCGTAAACATTTTTATGTGTCGGGGGATGAGTGAAATTTTTTAGTTCTTAACCAATTATTTGATGATTGTTGTTGTTGTTAAGAAAAGTGAAATGAAATGAAAATATTTATTCTCCACCTCTCAAACCAAGAGTAGATAATGTGTAGTTGATTTTTTTTAATCAATTTGGTTTAATGTGAAATTAGGGAGGTGTTGGTAATAAGTGTGTTATCTAAAAAAAAATTAATCCTTGTTATTGATGATGTTAGTAATGATTAGAAAAAAAAAATGAGTTTTTGATGTGTTTGAGTTATGTAATGAGTTATTTTCAATTAAATGAATTTATACTGAAGTTGAAATTTTACAAAAAAATTTAGAGTTGTTAAAATTGTGAAAAAGTTCAAATTTTAACTAAGTAATGAGTTTCGGCACAAAGTTGAATTGTGTAATGATTTAGAAATATTTTTGACAGAATTTTGACTCATGTAACATGAAATTTGTGTTCTTATTTATGCCTTAAAATTATCACTATTTATAGATAAACTCATACCAATTGGTGAAAGAAAACAATAATTTTAAAAGTTTGTAAAATTTGGTAACTTAATAGATACATTGGTTTGATGGCTAACAAATGCATTAAACTCAAGCATTGCAACTATTAAATTATTTAATTTTTCTTCATTAATAAAGCTATTTGTCAAATTATACAACTAAACAAAATACATCGGGGCTATGAGACCTATCAGCATCGCTCATACCCTTGGCGTATTTTCGGCAAACACCTGCACAAAACTACTGCTCCAAGAATGCTACTCCAGCCCATGGTCACGTCAAAAAAAGGAACATGGACCTGATGGTAATCAGGCCTCAGTTTTATGGAAATATATGCAAGAATTATATCTATTCTAACAAAGTGCGCAACAGTTTTATAAATTGTAAATTTACAAAACACAAGATTGCGGAAGGTCCCTAATAATCAATTTTAAAGAATGTCAAGTAATATCAGTTATTGATTATATGGAGAAGTGCATCAAAACAGTTTGTATTCAGGATATTGATTTTCATGCAGCCATGTCAAAACGATTTGTCATGCAAAGCTATCTATCACATAATCTTTATCATGCATTCAATCAATATCAAGAACACAATAATTGCATAAATCTAAAAGAGATAAGGGAAAGAAAAGTGTACGCAGATATTTATACTGGTTCAGCCGCTTTGTGACGGCCTACATCCAGTCCTAAGATTAAATCCGATCTTAGCCTTTTCACTAGAATGTCTTAGAATCAGTTTACAGATGTTCCAGCTTCTCGCCTATCAATCTTAAACTATTCTTTTCTATTCTAATCTTCTCTCCCTGAATCCCAAAGTTTATCTCCCACAAACTCTTCCAAGATTTCAGTCCAGTGTCCTTTTGATGAGATCCCTCAATCACAAAAGATCACTACCAATTGTAACTGGATTTTCTCAAAGTAATTTGGTTACAGAATTTGAATTACAGAAATTGCAATTGATCAAATATACAACGTTCTTGATCTTCATTCTTCTCAAAGCTATCTTTCTCAATTTTGTATTTTTTTCAATCCTTGTTGATCACCAATGTAGATTGTTTAAGGCTGAAAAAGATATTCAAAGTAATATCAGTTGAGAAAGGATTTTTAGTATTGTTATAGTTTCAGTTGTATGTGTATGGTTGTTATGAGAAGAAATGAGTAAATGCAGTTTATATAGTTTCAGGAAAAACAACGTGTCAATCGATTAGGCCAATCGATTTCTTAAAGATGTAAAGCAGGCTAATCGATTTGTCCAATCGATTTCGCGAATCTTGTTTTTCTTGAATCTTGAAACTGCACATACTAATCGATTTACCTAATCGATTAGTTTACCTGAGTTCTTCAAACTTGGATGAATGTTTATATTTGAATCGATGTGCATAATCGATTTGTGATGTTTTGTTCCAACAACGAGATCAAAACAGTCGATGTGTCCAATCGATGCATCTATATACATAATCCTTAATCCATCACTGTTTCTAAAAACTTTTGTACCAATCGAATTGGTCAATCGATTTCACTGGTTCTAGAGACACAGTGGCTTACATAAATCGATTTGCTCAATCGATTTGACAAGATACAGAATTGATTTAAAACAACATAATCGATGTGTCTAATCAATTGTGGATTTAAGTCTGAAGCTCATTTTATTGTTTGGTTCATTCAATCGATTTACCCAGTCGATTGATGCCAAACTTATTTCAACATAAATGATTTAGTGGATTGTGATAATCGATTGTGTATGTCCCAGACCAACTCTGTTTTGAAGTAAATTTGGGTAAATCGATGTGTCCAATCGATTTGCTCACTGTTGGTTTGGCTCTGTGACCTTCGAAATCAATTATCCCAATCGATATAGACAAATATCAACACAGATATGATTGGCTCAATCGATTTACCAAATCGATTTGAATACAAGACAGGCTACTGACTTGCACATTTTAATTTCAGTAAATATACCAATCAATTTGTCTAATCGATGTGAGCAATCAGTTCACTCCTGGAAAATTAACCAATCGATTTGCCCAATCGATTTGAGGCTAACTAGCTCTCTGACTTGCACAATTTATTTTCTGATAGATGTACCAATCGATTTGCCTAATCGATTGATATCAGGCTTTAATGTGCAAATCGATTGTGCCAATCGATTGCTTACTTCCAGACTGCATAATTTCATTCAACCCTATTACAGAATCGATTTGACCAATCGATTTGCCTGTGAATCTTCAAGCTTTTGTTGATTTCTTAAGTTCCAAGCAATTGTCTCAAGTTTGTAGGGTTGAGTAGTTGATCCTGAAATTTTTCTCAGTTTACAATGTTAGATTTATTTAATGATGTATGTTTGTCAATAATATCAAAAATAGGCAAATATCCAACAGGATCCACCAAATAAAAGTCAACTGATCGTATTAGTTTAGTTACAGTCATCCCAAAATAAAATAAGTACAACCACCAAAAGAAAGACATCAAGTCCCTAGACACGAAACTAATCTAATCATAGCCTAACAACTACAATAACACAGGTGACCTTCGCACACTCTGCAAGTCCCATTTGATGCAACATCTATCCTCAAAGTGACTTCCTCCTCATCTATCCTCAGAAGTTAGATCCACCCACGAGATAGGTGGCTTTGGCGGCGTGAGAACCTCAAAACAGTCTGCTACTTTAGTGATAGTCGGTAAGGGATCATTCACCAAAGGTGGAAGCTCTGTATCTCCAGCTCCTTTGGTGCCCTTTGCCTCAACTCCAACTAAGGGAATCCTTTGCATCTTCTTAAGCTCCACTCATTCCGATCACCAATCTTGCCGATATCGAATAGTCGATCTTCTCGCAAGAGAGCTCCACGAGGTATACTATTCCAGCTCTCATACTTGTCCTCACTACTCTCCCCGTATAAGTAGCCCTACTTGAGATGAGGTTGTATGCCCAAGTTTTCGGTGAATCTCGGTCAGAGAAGTCTAACAACGTTTCCGTCGTCAAGGTAACCGTTGGTGGAATGAACTTCGGTATCATCTGAGGGCAAATCCCAAATTTTTACAATAATGTAAATGATCATCAATCGAAATTAACAAATATCACTTAGCAAACTCTGTGCTGTCGTATTCGAATACAGTTATGTCGTATTTGAAGATATTCATGTTGTATTCGTATACAATTGTGAAAAAATGCAGATTTTCAGTTTTGAAAATATTTCAAAATCGTTCACCGCTTACAACACAAAATCAATCATCACACTTAGCAATTACAGCAAATCACAACAACAACCAAATATGTATATACAATCATCATAGTATAACAAACATGACTCACGTGCCAAGCACCCTAATGCAATGCGTATATGCTACTGTGCATGATTCCGAAATTTCCAAACCAAAACCCTCCTCGAAGGGGAGTAAATCATAAGTGTACAGCCTGTCGCAGACCAGTACTAACTACTAAGGTACAATCTTTCACAGATCAACACGACTTACTAGTATGCAATCGCTCACAGATCAACATATTCTAGAGTGCAGCCTCTCACAAACCAACACTATTTACCAAGATGCAATATCTCACAGATCAGCACGACGCAATAATCCCCGTAAGGATAAGATGGACCAACATATCACATGGCATCATCCCGTGGCCCATCACGGTCACCACTATAATCATGGCACCATCGCGGTCACCATGTACTATGAAATGCATGAGCAACTCTGACTTTTTTCACAACAATCATTAAGTAAATGCAGCTATTAAAAGATTCTCCTTTTTTAATACTCATTTAACACTAACGATTTTTCAAATTCAACACAAAGCATACTCAAAGATATTTTTATCAAACACACATCAAATTTAATTACCGCCAATTTACACCAAATTCAATCAATTCAATTCTACAACACACATATAACACCTCAATTAAATTTTAACAATTCAAACATAAATCACCTGATTTCAAAACTTCACATTTTTACACATAAACCACCAAATTCCATCTCACACATAAATCACATTAAGTTCATTTTCCACAATTTCACACACAAATCTCACCAATTTCCACCTTTACAAATACACATATAGAGTGCTATATCCAATCTAAAAGTTTGGAAGGAGCCCTTACCTTAGTTATAGCTCTTTCAATAATTGTTGTTACTAAAATCAGACACAACAAAAATCTCACTCGTGCCAACACCTTCAACAAATAGTGTGTCTTAGTCAAATTAATCTCTGAAACTTTAACTACCTTACAACTCTTCCTTACTCCTAACCCCTTTTGAGTATATCCACGAAAAGGATTTTCATATGTCAAAATGCATAAACAATGTTGAAAAATGAAATTTTTAACAAAATTGTGTTGTCGTATCCGAATACAAAGTCAAGTCAGTGGCAAAATTGTGCTGTCGTATTTGAATACAGTCCTGTCGTATTCGAATACAAGTGAGAAAAATGCAGATTTTCAGTTTTGAAATAATTTTTGGATCATTTTAACTCTTACAATTTGAAGACAAGCATTGTTTCAACTTTAGATCAAATTTGTTTATGGAATCAACTCATTTCAAAACTCAACATCAATAACAAAGATTAATCAATTTTTTCAATTTTTTCAAAACACCAACAACAACAAGAATATTGAAAACATTGATCACCCACTCAAGAAAATCACTCTCCCCCCATACTTACATGCTGTCATGGAATGGAAAACAAGGAGGAATAGTAAATGGTTCAACTAATCATGATTCCATCCAAACCTCAAAATAAAAATCAAAGCATACACTCTTACTCACCTTAGATTAACTCCACTTGGCTAAGCCTTTATCTTCTTCAAGTTCTTCCAACACTCAAAGGAGAAGAAAAAAGAAACAAGTGAAGAAATGGAGTAATGAGATGGAGGAAGTAGGGTTCACGGTTTTGAGGAGGAGGAAGGAGAGAGAATGGGCTTTTTTTTTCAAGAGCATAGGGAGATATTTATAGCAAGGTTATTTGGCCCATAAGTTTTCCTCAAAATATCCAACTTCGTTTTGGACAAAATATATAGAATAGTAAAATATCTACTATCGTCGCAACTCAATTGACGGATCAATTTTCTTAACATAATTAAATTATTCATCAATGAATAATTTTAAATCGGATCTCAAAGCATATATATATATATATATATAACATATTAATAACTCTAATAAAATGTATTTTCAGTACTAAATCCACAAAATAAAATAAAATTGGCTAAATGCCTCTGAAATACAACATAAAATACTCTAAAATTGCATAAATTAGAGTTTAAAAAAATTAAAGGGTCTTCCACGAACGACCTCTCCCTCCCATTCCTCTACAAGTCAACACACCCTGTAACTCTGTTTTAACATCACGAGCTAGTTTCACCGCCTCCACGTGCATCTTAGGGTTAAAGATCCTCCTCACCCTTAAATGTATCTACGAATGTAAAAATATACGATTAATTGAACCATATTGATAAATTGAACTGTAGTGCAAAAAAAAAAAATTTAATTAAGTGGTTCATGAAGTGAACTATATATTTAAAAAAAATCCGTTTAGCCATTTTTTAATCTTTTTTAACTTCAATTAAGATTTTGTTCTTAGAAAATTTTAAAGATTTGTATTTCTGGAAAAATAAATTTAAAAAAAAAATTGAAACTTATTTTTTTGAAAAAAATCAAAAAAGTTTTTAAATCATTTTTTTCTAGAAAAAATATTTGATGATCTTTTTTTCCTAAATTTTTTTTTAAAAAATAATTTAGTTTGTTTTTCAAAATTTTTTATATGCATTTTTTAGTAAAGAAATTAAAAGAAAATTCTGAGAAAATTTTTTGTCAAAAGAATTTCGAAATATTTTTTAATAAAATTATTCAAACTTTTATTTTAAAAACCTTTTTATCCGATAATTTTTTAGATCTATTTTTTGCAGAAAAAATCTAAAAAGCATTTTTCAAAAAAAATAAAAAATAATTTATTAAAAGAATTTCAAAATTCCTTTTCCTATAATTTTTTTTTAATAATTCACTAAAGAACTAATTTTCGAAAAATAAAATGTTCTGAAAAATATTGTAAGATAAAAGTTATACAGGCCTTTTCCTCAGTTTTTTATTATAGGCACTACTCTAATGCTATTGGTTGTTAAAATTTACCTGCATCATGACTTGGATAATTTTGAAGCCATCTGTATCTATTAGAGGTAGTTAAAAACTTAACCATATCAACAACATATTAACCACACCTGATGCAATTGATAATGTAAAAGTAGATGGTCTAAGTCTTCTGTACAGTAAGAGTTATTTATCTTCTATATCCTGAAATTCTTCTTTGCATGTATGGTCAATTGAAGTTCTAATTACTTCTTTCAGGTGGTTGATCGATGAGAATAGTAAGAGTTTACGAATTTTAGGAGTCAGGTATATTAATTTTACTAGTCTTCATGTAAAATCTAAAATATTTCATATGTTTAATATTAATATTTTTTTATGTGCAGTATCTTCTATTTTTTTGTGATAGGCTAGCTCTTGATGTTTTTGGTGCTCTTAACAATTTAAATTCTCCTAGTCCAGACCATAATAACAAACATATTGAACACGGTATATACTTATTATTAATTAATTTTTTTAGGAGTAATATTTTTTGTGTTGAATTGTGCTATTATTCATTTTTTATATTATTTGCTCGTAGGTAAGGATTAGATGCTAATTTTTTCTTGAAGATGGAAGCTTTACAACTAATTAAATTGACAAGATTTATTTGTTTTACATTTTTTGAGATTGTTATGTATCTTAGTAAGACACTAATTTTATTATTTCCGTAATAGTTTGAGGTGGACATGATATAGTTATATTTATTTTATATGCTTATTTTCAATGAATCTATTTTGTGTTGCTTACTAAATATATTTATTTTATTTTGTATTTAGTTTGTAAAAAATATTAAATTATCGACCATCAAAGAGTTTGTATTTAAACCAAAATAATAAAGATAATGACTTCAGCTCATAACAGAATATATATGTGGGTAGTTGCAGTTGGTTTGAATAAGTAATAGTTGGTTTATCAAACAACCTACTTATCTCTCTAAACTGGTGTAATACGACACATATTTTTCTTCTATCGCTCTGCCAAACCTCATGACGATATTCCGTGTTAAATAAAATTTCTTAGCTACTTTTCAAAAAGAAAAATAACCCAAAGTGCTTATATTCTTATAATAGACCCTTTTTGCTTGAGGGTAGAAACTTGAGAAAATATCTGAAGAGATCATCACTTGTCACACAAACAAATCAACATGAAACTTGATGTGGTACTAATTATTATAGTAGCCATCATTTTTGGAATTGGTCTTGATGGATACCATTGCAAGATGGTGCAGTTCATTTTTGGAGACTCTCTCTCTGATGTTGGAAACAATAAGTACCTATCCAAAAGCCTTGCTCAAGCAAGTTTGCCTTGGTATGGTATTGATTTGGGAAATGGACTTCCTAATGGAAGGTTCTCTAATGGTCGTACAGTTGCTGATATAATAGGTAATTCTTTTACTAATCCGTCTTATGTATTTTATTTTTGTCCCAAAATTTTGATTCTTTTAAATAATTAAGATAAAATTAATGATGTTTTTTTCCCTTAAAAACTCAAAAATATATATTAAATGAATTTTATTTTTACTTAATAATTGAAAAGTAAAAAGAATTAAATGTATCTAAATTTACTAATTATTAGTATGTGTGTTTAAGATTAAAAGAACTAAAGTTCATGGGACTGAGGGAGTATTTAATAACATATGCCCATAATTTGGACTAGTAAGTACACAAGACATTCACGGTAGATGTCAAAGGTTTCTTACATTAACACATTTAAAATTAGAGTTTCTTCTATAATTTAGAAATAAGATAGTGTTTTTTTTTTTTTTTTATACTAAGAAATGAGCTAAGTAATCCTTTCATTGTCTCTAAACTATGATTTTGGATCCTAAGTTTATCACTTTCTCTTAAATTTTAAAAGTTACAAAGATTAACTTGGTAGATTAAAAATAGTTGATCTATTTGACCATTTCAAGCAAATTAAAATAAATGTATAACTAAAAAGGAAAAAAATAATACTTTTATTAAATTACCATTATCTAGCATTAGTTTATTTACTCTTATTGGAAAATATTAAAGTGAGAGAGATGTATATAATAACAGTTATAGTTAAAAACAATATAATTAATATCTTTGAAAATGTCAGTAATTGTAGATTAAGTTTTTTTTCAAATAGTTTTTAATTTTTGTACAATAATATAGTAACAAAATTCGCCATTGAATGGTGAGTAATAGATTTTATTTTAAGTTGTATTTGAAAACTAAATTGATGAAATGATACTAGTAACAGAGAGAGTATATTGCTCTGTTCTGTTGATTATTTTAACTGCTACCTCATGCTATGATCATACTAATATTATTTACATATTTAGGTGACAACATGGGGCTTCCTAGGCCTCCTGCATTTCTGGATCCATCTTTAAGTGAAGATGATATTTTGGAAAATGGAGTGAACTATGCTTCAGGAGGTGGTGGCATATTGAATGAAACTGGCAGTTATTTTGTAAGATTGCAATATTTAATTTTTGTTTGTTTTAATTTTTGTTTGTTTTAATAGATAACCATAGAAAGTCACTAATGAAAAATCATTCCTTTCGCAGATTCAAAGGTTTTCTCTCTACAAACAAATTGAACTGTTTCAGGGGACACAAGAACTAATTAGAAGCAAAATTGGAAAAGAGGAGGCAGAAAAGTTTTTTCAGGGAGCTCGTTATGTTGTTGCTTTAGGAAGCAATGACTTCATCAACAATTACTTGATGCCTTTGTATAGTGATTCATGGACATTCAATGATGAAACATTCATTGATTACTTAGTAGGAACACTTCAAGAACAACTGAAGGTTGATATTTAATCTAATCCGGCATAATCATTTATGTGTGTTTTATTTACCAAATCTCATACCGCTAAATGAAAATAAGACGATTCATATTTTAAATTAGCTATAGAATACATTTCAAAATATTAGGCGTTTGATCTTTACCTAACGATCGAGATCGTCAACTGTGTGTAGATCTGTCAATTTTACAAGTCCATTAATAATTGAAAAAAAAATTCAAAATTTTGAATTTTTTCCGATAAAATATTTACAATTTTTTTCTCAAAATTTTGACTCGAGAAAAATATATTTTAAATATTTTTGAGAAATTTTTCCAATATTTTTTTGAGATAAATAAATTTCAAAAAAAATATCTCAATTAATAAAGCATTAGATCTATAAACCTTTCACTTAAACCCACAAAAATTAATGAAATAATGCACCGAAAATTTTTAAAAATTATTTTAATAGAGTCTATTATTATAAGCTTAATAGAAGAATTTTTATAGGGGCTTTACACTTTAGGATTTTATTGAGAGCTCTAACTTTATGGTTGTTGAGAATGCTAACAAGCTTTTTTTTGTTATGCTTTTATGATATTTAGCTACTGCATAGCTTAGGAGCAAGACAACTGATGGTGTTTGGGCTAGGCCCAATGGGCTGCATTCCCCTTCAAAGAGTACTTACTACATCTGGGAATTGTCAAGAAAGAACAAACAAGTTAGCTATTAGCTTTAATAAAGCTTCAAGCAAGGTAGTAAATGACTTGGGGAAGCAACTTCCCAATTCAAGCTACAGATTTGGAGATGCATATGATGTGGTTAATAATGTGATTAGCAACCCAAGCGAGTTTGGTAAGTAAATATATGACTTTCTTAACTCCACAATTTTATTTTATTTTTTAATTATAAGTGTGATTTTAATTTGTTATTGTTTTTTTTATTTCAAAGTTCAATATAATCGATAGAGTAAATAATTGTTAAAATAGTAAAAATAAGATCATTAAACGGCTATTTGGATCAATTTTTGAATATGATGGTTCATAGAAATGACTTATATAATCAACAAAAGCTAAATATAGTTATTTTGCTACAAATATATTTAGATATTATTTGAGAATTGTTAAATAAATAATTGTCATATAAAAAAATATTAATTAATAAAATGACATTTTCGAAAAAGGCCTTAATTTTTTAAAAGGTTCTCCACCTTGAATTTTAACCACTTGTTTATCAGGAGGGAATTGAATAACGAGGATTTCCACTAAACTCTCTCCGGTCAATATTGACGAAACACAATCACATCTCATATTTTTATTAAAATAACATTTGGCATACTGTAAAAACAAAATTATGTTAATCTCTGTTGTAAAACCATAAAATAAGCACTTAAAACTTTGAATGTAGGATTTCAAAACGCAGATTCACCATGTTGCTCCTTTGGGAAGATTAGACCTGCTCTTACATGTATACCAGCATCAACATTGTGCAAAGATAGAAGCAAGTACGTGTTTTGGGATGAGTATCATCCATCAGACAAAGCTAATGAGCTAATTGCAAATGAACTCATCAAGAAATTTGGGTTTAAGCGTGTTGATCAAACAGAAGCTCCTTCACCATCACCTACTCCAGATGCATAATTGTAGTTTCTCATGTCATTAAATTTATTTTGTAATGAAAGCAAGTATCTTGGGTTTCTTTGAGCACTCATACTTAATTTCTTGTTATGGTTTAAACTTGTAATGATACTTAATTTTTTTTTTTTTTTTTTTGATTTGTAAAAGTATTCATTTTTTTTATTAGATCAAAATATTCATATTAAAAGAGGAGAAAAGCCTCAATACGACATCAACATCAAATAGGCCCACTAAATATATATGCCTAAAGATTGAATAAATGTTTATAAATTTTTTTGAGTAAATAGTGATTTTTGCTATTGATAGATCAAAAGATTTTGATACATTGTTTTTTAAAATAATAAATTAAAGATTATTTTTATAAATTAAAGAGAAATTTGTCGATTTATGTATATTAAAAATAATCATTTAAAAAAAACTTAATTTCATTGTTAATAAAAATTATATTAAGTTTTACAATTTAAAGTAATAAATATTCAATAGGCATTATTATGAATGATAAAAATTTAGAAAAAATAAATCTTATTTCACTGACATTTTTAGTAAATAATATTTAGTTATTATAATTTTTTGAATAATAGAAAACAATTAAAAAAAATCATTTAACTATTAATTTAAAGCCTAAATATACCATGATATGTCAAATTGCCAAATGTACCGTAAAAATCATCCTTTGAAATTGTACCTTTAAATTCACAAAATAGCTTAGTCTAGATGATATGTGTGTATGTTGTGTTGATTTTCGACTGACACAATATTAGTCTTCAAAATTTGTTTTTCAAATCTGTATAAGTCGACTCACAGGTTTGTGAATCGACTTACCAAGCCTGAAGAGTTGATTTTTTCACTAGCCAATATTTTTCATGCATCATATTTATAAGCATTCCAATACATTTCACGAGTGTCAAGTGTAATATCATTTCTTTTAAGAGTTATTATCTCTCTTTAAATCAACCAAGTGTAATATCATTTCTATTTGAATGAATTTGCTACTTGAATTGATATATGATTTGACTTTTGTAATCTTCTCTCAATGAGACTTAGTTGGTCCCTCGAAGTTAAATACAAATCCATGTTGGAACCAAGTTGGTCCCTCGAACAGTTCCTTATGTGTTTTGATGTTACAAAAGTACTTTGTGAGAATAATTTATTGCAATAATGATTTCATTAAGTATGTAGAATTAAGAATAGGAAAATCAGACGATACAACCAAAGGATACCACTAGAGGATACGATCAGAGGAAGTCAGTAAAGGAAATAAAAAGTACTTTGTCATATATGTCATCTTCACTACGCCAAAATTGACATTTTATAGTGCGTGTTTTACAGCGCTTACTAAATACAAGCACTTTATAACGGAGCATATAACAGCGTTTTTTTGACAAGCGCTATGGAAAAAGCGTTGTTGTAGGCTCATATAGCGTTTGCACATAATGTTTACAAGGCTTTTACAGCGCTTGTACACAAGCGCTGTAAAATGAAGTGCCCTCATATAATGTTTTACAGCGCTTGTACACAAGCGCTGTAAAATGAAGCGCACTCACATAATGTTTTACAGCGCTTTTAGGACAAGCGCTGTAAAAGACTTGTGCTTTCAAATAATTAAATGACCTATTAAAGCGCTTTTTTTTACAAGCGTTGTAAAAGACATGCGCTTTCAAATAATTAAATGACCTATTAAAGCGCTTTTTTTACAAGCGCTGTAAAAGACATGCACTTTCAAATAAATAAATGACCTATTATAGCGCTTTTGTTACAAGCGCTGTAAAAGCCTTGCAATTTCACATAATTAAAGGACCTATTAGAGCGCTTATTACACAAGCGCTATAAAATCATTCACTTTAAATAAAAATCATTTACTTTAAATAAATAAAAACAAATTTAAAACATATTTACGAACCCTCATCCTCTACTCTAGGAACCCTCCTCTCCTATACGTACTGTGCAGCCATCTACTGCTCCTCCTTTAAAAAAAATTGGATACGTTGTCTCAGTTACTGTATTTATTAATTTGTTGTTGTCACGAAAACTAATAAATTGTTACATAATAAATCATATAAAATCTTTTCTTTTTTGAAATTTGTTGATATGTTCTGTTTTGAAATCTTTTATGTTTTGAAATTGTTACATAATAATGGACCTTGGTTTCCATTTTCCAATTTTAGATATGTGTACTATATATTGGTATAATGTTATCAGTAACTTATTATTTTTGTAACTGCATTTATATAGGTCATATAATATGGACCGGAAATGGATGTCTGCCAATCAATTGTCAAAAGATTATGAAAATGGAGCGAAGGAGTTTGTTGAGTTTGCAGTGAAGAATGCAAAAGATCCAAATAGAGTCGTTTGTCCTTGTTTAAAATGTTGTTTTGGGAAACGCGTTAGAGAAGATGAACTGGAAGGACATTTAGTATGGAATGGAACTGATCAAAGTTATACATGTTGGATAAGACATGGTGAGAAAAAAAACAAGGAAACATTAATTTTGAGAATGGTTCAACATATGCTTCAACTGACTTCGATACAGATAATATGAGCCGGACCGAGTTGAGGAGATTGCAAAAGCAGTTGAAGAAGATCATCGGGATTGTCCTAAAATGTTTGAGAGTTTGTTGAGTGATGCAGAGAAACCATTATATAATGGTTGTACTAAATTCAGTAGATTGTCGGCAATATTAAAGTTATACAACTTAAAAGCGAGTAATGGATGGTCTGATAAAAGCTTCATAGAATTATTAACACTCTTAAAAGATATGTTGCCAGATGATAATGAAGTTCCCAGTCGAACCTACGAGGCTAAACTGATTTTGTGCTCTATTGGCATGAGTTACGAAAGGATTCATGCGTGTCCTAACGATTGCATTTTATTTCGAAAAGCATATGAACTACTAAAGGTGTTTCTGAAATGCAATGTCTCTTGATATAAGAAGAAAGAATATACTCCAGCAAAAGTCGTGTGGTATTTTCCTATAATACTAAGATTTAGGTGCATGTATCGCAGTGAAGAAGATTTAAAACACTTGACATGGCATGAATATGAAAGAATTAGAGATGGAAAGTTTCGACACCAAGAAATCTACGACTTACAATGGGTAGATTATCCACAATGAGCAAAAATTGATCACGAGTATTCTGAATTCGGGAGAGAGTCAAGAAATCTACGAATTTCACTTTCTACTGATCAAATGAATCCACATGGTCTTCAAAGCATCTCACACAGCATGTGGCCTGTGATTTTGTTGATTTATGACATACCTCCATGGTTATGTATGAAGCGTAAGTTTATAATGTTGTCTATGTTAATTTCTGGACCCAAACAACCGGGGAATGATGTCGATGTATACATGACTCCTTTAATTGAAGATTTAAAAATTATGTGGCAGACAAGTGTGGAAGTTTATGATGGGTATAAGAAAGAATGTTTCAATTTAAGGGCTATGTTTTTCAGCATAATTAATGATTTTCTAGCATATGGTAATATATCAAGATATAGCATTAAAGGTCAGTGTGCATGTCCTATATGTGAAGAGAGTACAAATTGGATGCAGTTGAAACATTGTAAGAAGAATGTATTTCTTGGACATCGTAGATTTTTACCTTATAGCCATCAGTATTGTGCGTGGAGAAATGTTTCAATGGAAAATCAGAGGAAGGTAAAGCTCCTTTAGCACCAACTGGATATCATATACTTGAAAAAGTACAAGGTTTGAGCAATAAATTTGGCAAACCTTTTGCGGGAGAGCTGATCAAAACTAGGTGGAAGAAAAAGTCAATTTTCTTTGAATTGCCATATTGGAAGTCATTGTATATAAGACATTTCCTTGATATGATGCATATTGAAAAAGAATGTATTTGATAGTGTTATTGATACGTTACTCAATGTTCCAGGAAAGTCTAAAGATGGCATCAATGCAAGATTGGACTTGGTCGATATGGGAATAAGAAATGAATTGGATCTCGTAAATAAAAGAAATCGCACATATCTACCTCCAGCCACTCATACTCTATCTAGAAAGGAAAAAATTGTTTTATGTAAATTTCTACACGAAGTTAAAGTTCCAGAAGGATACTCTTCAAACATTAAAAATTTGGTTTGTATGAAAGACATCAAGTTAAAAGGTTTGAAGACCCATGATTGTCATATTCTAATGGAGCATTTGCTACCAATAGGAATACGTTCCATTTTACCTGAAAATGTTCAACGAGCCTTAACGAGATTATGTTTCTTCTTCAAGGAAATTTGTAGTAAATTGATCGATCCTCATAAATTACCGACATTGTAGAGGGAAATTATTGTTACTTTGTGTGAGCTTACTGTTCATCTGGTTAAGGAGACACAACTTTATGGGTCAGCTTATATGAGATGGATGTATCCGATGGAACGATATATGAAAATATTAAAAGGATACGTAAAAAGTAGAAGTCGACAAGAAGGTTGTATTGCTGAACAGTACATTGTCGAAGAAGCTGTTGACTTTTGTACTAAATATCTGTCTAATGTTGAATCCATAGGGTTTCCCATGTCTCATCATTCGAGAAAAATATCAGGAGAAGGGGTAATTGGAAGGAAACTAATGATTATATCTAGGACAAAATGGGAGCAGGCACAATTGTATGTTCTGCACAATGATAATGAGGTCTAGCCGTATTTTACAATACACATGGATTAGTTATCTCGTTTGAACATGAATAGAAATCAAAATTGGATAACTCAAGAGCACAATCGAAGTTTTATAACATGGTTAAATAATCACATAAAGTCAAAGTTTGATATAGACCCCATATCAATTTCATAGAGATTAAGGTGGCTAGCAAATGGTCCGAGTTTACATGTCTTTTCTTACACTGGTTATGTAATTAACGGCTACACATTTTATACCAAATAACAAGATGATCAAACCACTATGCAAAATAGTGGAGTCACTCTCGTGGCTTAAGCGATGCATGTCTCAAGTGAAAAAGACAAAAACCCAATATATACAAATCTATCATATTTTGGGGTTATCGAGTGCATATGGGAGTTAGACTACACAATGTTTCGTGTTCCCATATTTGGTTGCAAGTTGGTCGATAATAATAATAGCGTTCGGATTGATGAGTCTGGGTTCTTACATGTCGATTTTAATAGGGTGGGATACAAAGACGATCCTTTGATTTTAGCGTCGCAAGCTCAACAAGTCTTTTATGTCACTGATCCTAATGATGATAAATGGTTTGTTGTCCTATCGACCAATAAAATAAGTGATGATAACAATAATGATGAAGATGTTGGTAATGATCTTTTATTTGCAACATCACAACCACATGAAATTGATTCAACTGATGATGGTTTATATCTTAGAGATGATCATGATGACGAAATTTGAATTAATCCATCATTTCGTATTGTTAATGGACAAACAAATGTGAATTCCACTAGGAAAAGAAGAAGGGCATCTTAATGTACATGTTTAATTGTTTTATATAAGCCATGTAATCTGAACTGAGTTCATGTAATTTAATTGTTTGAACACGTTTGATTGTTTTATATAAGCCATGTTTAATTGTTTGACAATAGTTGAGGCATCAAGCTAATGACCATAAATAAGCGCTTCGTGGGAGGCAACCCATAGCTAAAGGTAATTTTTATTTTTGCAATCTTATTTTTGTTATTAGAATTTTTTTTCTTTTTAATTGTGTGTAAACAACATCTGCGTCTAGGGCACATGACGCGAGTTAGAACTCATTAAAACACGTTTTTATCACCTTTTAGGTATCTTTTTAACTATTGGGATATTTGGAGACTTGTGTCCTTGCAGAGAAACTCAAAGACGACTGTTTCTAACACCCTTGGAGTAGTTTTATCAAGAACCATTCATGAACATTTCTTCTAATTCTTCGCTAGTCTTTGTCTTTTCTATCTTTGTCATGAGTAACTAAATCCTATTTGTTAGGGATGAGTGTAACAAGATGAAACTCTTATTTTTCTGATTTTATTTCTAGTTATATGAATGAGTTTATTGAATTATTTTTCTCATCTATGTGCTTAATGCTTTTTATTTCTTAATCAACTTTAAAATGTTCTAAGATTCATACATTGAAATGGGAGTGGACTTTATGAATGCTTGAGATGAGAAATTCATGATATTGTAGTCTAGGGATATATGCAAGTCATGAAACCAATTAAATTTATTGAAAAGAGAATTCTTATACCATAAAGCTTATTTCTAATCATAAATCCACTAAGGAATTAGGGGTTACGTTGGAATTAAAAGTTGTGCCACTAAGATATTAGGGCAAGAATAATAAAGAGAATTCGGTAATAATTTAGTAACTAGGATCAAATTAGACACCAAGGTTAAATTTGAACTGAAACTCGTCCCATTTTTCTTATTATAAAGGATCCATTTTATCACCATTGTTAGTTTTAAATATTATTTCAATCAATTTGGAAATTTTTTGTTCAATTTAGTAATTAAATACAACTCGATTGAAAAACACAATTCTTGAGTTCGACACTCGACACTACCATTTTTATTATTACTTGCAACGATTCAATACACTTGTTGAAACACTATCAGTTGCATATTGATTATCATGCTATCTATTTCGCAAAAGACCAAGTGGATGTCCCAGATCAGATTCCTTCATTGGTAGGGGTTTTAGAAATTGGAAGAAAAATTAAAGTTGGGTAATATTGTGCCTTTCTGAATTACATAGACATGGATCCTTGCTCATCACACAACAATACAATAAAAGCTTGTCTAGACTTGTTGAATCAAGTTTGACATGTATATTAGGAATAATATTCAAGTGCAAAGCTCAAAACAAATTTTGAAGAATCGAATACGTCTCAAGACATCAATTGACATTGTTTGTTTGTTAACACTTCAAGCTTGTGCTTTTAAGGGATATGATTAGACTAATGGGTCAAGAAATCAAGGCAATTTTCTTCAATGGATAAAACTCTTGGTAACTTACAAAATGATAAAGTTTCAAAAGTTGTGTTGGAAAATGCTCCATATAATTCTAAGTATACGTCACATCCAATTCAAAAAGATCTCTTGCATATTATTTCTAGTTGTAGTACCCTAATTTTGTCCAATTTATCAAGAGTAAATTAAAAAGGAAAATATATATTAAAAAAGAAAGTAAATATATTTACAATAGGTAATCTCATCAATTTACAATGCCAAATCAAGCTATAATTTTTAAATTACATTTACAATCAAATTACAACCATAAATACTAAATCAAATTAAATTACAATAAGATTTAAACCAAACTAAACTAAGTCAGCCTGCTTTGGCTCTGTTTTGTTGCTGTTGTTGCATCTCTGTTTAGCCCTGGGTTGTTGCTGCCTTTCTGTTTCAGATGCAGTGTCATTGACATTTGTTTTGCAACTAATTAGAGAAACATCAAAACATTTTTTTTAAGTCAGTCTTGGTACACTTTATGCAGAACTAAATGACAAATTTTTTAGTTTAAAAAAAAGAAACTAAAAGACAAATAAAAGCTCAGCAATGAGCAGATCAGAACAAATAATGAAGGCATCAAAGATGCAGAAAAATGCAGAATGATGACCAAATAAATCAAAACATCAAACAAGAAATTGATAGAGAAGGACCAAGGCAGGCAGAGAAAGCAACTAAACAAATAATAAACTCTATAAATACATCCCTGTTTTGTTTGAAAAAGGGGGGAGGATCTAAGTTTAAAACCACTGATAAAAAAAAAAAACACACAAAGAAAGAGAACAGGAAGAAATCGGAGATCAGTAACAAGCAACAAATAGAAATCGCAAGTATCTTTTTTACAATTAAATCTATTTCGTTATCTTCATCATACAACTAACATTTTGTTTTAAAAGATGTTGTTTTTATAAGAATAAAGATTAATGAAAGAAACATAAAAAAACATGAATAAAAAGTTCAAACCTGTGTTAATGTCGCTGCTGCCGCCATCGAAAGCACCATTGTTGTTGTCGTTGTGGTTGCCTTTGAAACCGCCGTCGCAATGGCCGCCGTCATCGCTCCCTTGCTTCTTTTCATTTTCCTTTTCTTGAGTTGATGAGTCTGCCCATGTCTCCCCCTTTACTTTCAAAATCGTGTGCAAAGAGTAGGCAAGGAGAAGACTCAATGTTTTAAAACTGGAAAAGATTTGTCCATTTTTTCTGCTACTTACCAGAACCAGCCGCCTCCCTTTCCTCTAATTAGGGTTTTGTGTTTTCAACTTTGTTTTTCTGTTTAAGTACTTTGGGCTTGAAACATTTTAATAACCTATTCATTTTAATTTGAGCCCATAACTTAGTCCATTTAAGTTTATTAATTTTTATTTTACTAATCTCAGGCTATTTAAATCTTACTAATCTCAGCCCATTTAAATCTTTTCATTTTATTTTATTTCATTTATTTTATTTTTTTTATTTTATTTTATTCTATTTATTTATTCATTCATTTATTTATTTTAACGAACTAATCTAAAATCGATTTATTTATTAAATGTGACTCTTTTAAATCTTTGAGTTGTTAGAACACAAGTAGTACAACTTGATAGTTCTCAAACTCTCTTTATTTTACTTATTTATTTATTTTACTCTATTTATTCATTTATGTATTTATTCATTCATTTATCTATTTTAATGAACTAATCTAAAACCGATTTATTTATTGGATGTAACTTTTTTATCTTTGAGTTGTTAAAACACAAGTTGTACTACTTGGTGGTTTTGAAACTCAACTTAAAAATCGGGAATAATAAAATATTTGTTTAGAGGATTAAATTAGATGTGACATCTTCTTTATTCTTTGAGTTTTGGGACACAAGTTGTACTACTTGATCGTCTTAAAACTTATATTTTAAAATACTTATTCAAATCAAATCAAATTCTTTTATTTTTTCTTTCCTTTTCGTCGAAACTTTTTTTATCACAAAACAAATTTTCTTTAAAAAAAACACTAAACACATCCGCATTTTTTTAACCAAGAACTACGTAGCTTTGATTTCTCCATCGCACCGGGAGATACGTAGGAGCAAGATCACATTCTTGTCAAGCACATAAATAAAATTTTCTTTTTTTTGTCCTTTATTTGTTAAGTACATATTTATTTTAAAATCATATTTTAAATATAGTAATAATTGTCATTCATATTTAATAATAAAGAAAAATAAATATACTTAAGTTAAAACTAATTTGGCACAATTAATTATAGGTAACCATTTTTAATGGATGTTGTAGGGTGCTAATATCTTCCCTACGCATAATCGACTCCTGAACTCAAATTTGGTTTCAAATACCATTTATTTTTATTTTTAAGGGTTTTCCAATATTTTCCCTATTTTAAAATAAATTTTGGTGGCGACTCCATTGAATTCGAGAAACACTCGAAATTTTAGGCCGCGACACTAGTAGAGTGAGAAATCATACATGTGAAAAAATTTGTAATTCCAAATTTTGCATCATTGTAGATGAAGCTTGTGATGAATCAAAAAAGGAACAAATGTCTTTTGTGTTAAGATTTGTTTACAAAGTTGGTTTAATACAAGAGCGATTTTTTTTTATGGCACATGTTAAGACACTACTACAACTTTAACTCTAAAAAAAACAGTATGTCATATACTTTCTTGACATAATCTTGATGTTTCCAACATAGGTGGTCAAGGGTATTATGGTGCTAGTAGTATGAGAGGAGAATGACATATTTTAGAAGCACTATTTATGAAAGGTTGTTCTTATGCTTACTATGTCCATTGTTTTGCTCATCGATTGAAACTTGCTTTGTTTACTGCATCAAGAGAAGTTATTCCAATTCATAAATTTTTTTAGAAGCTAACTTTTGTTGTTAATGTTGTTTGTTCTTATACTAAGTGTCATGATGAGTTACAAGCTGCTCAATTAGAGGAAATTGCACATTTGTTAGAAATTGATGAGATTATAACTAGTAAATGTACAAATCAAATTGGTATTTTGAAACGAGTTGGGGATACTCATTGGGGATAACATTTCTCTTCTATTTGTAGCTTGATAAATATGTATGAGGCAACTTGTATTGTTCTAAAAACAATTACAAATGAAAGAGCAAGTTATTCTACATGTGGTGATGCTGATAGTGTCTATAATTATTTGAAGGCGTTTGATTTTATATTTATCTTGCATTTGATGAAAGAAATTATGGGAATAATTGATATACTTTGTCAACCCTTACAATAATAATCTCAGGATATAGTTAATGCCATGTGTTTGGTTGGAACAACAAAGTCTCTTATTCAAGCCTTGACTAAATATGGTTGTGATGCATTATTTACTAAAGTGAAGACTTCTCAATCTTTGACTTTTTTGTGATGCATTATTTACAATAGATCTTTATTTTAGAGTTGAAATATGTTTTTAGTTCCATTGACCAACAATTACAAGAATTGAATAACAAATTTAGTGAGCAAGCAATTAATTTGTTAACTCTAAGGTGTGCTTTGACTCCTAATGATAATTATAAGCTTTTAACATTGAAAATTTTGTACTCTAGGTGAAAAATACTACCTTATGGATTTCAATATTCAAGAGAATATTAATTTGAAATTTCAACTACGATAGTTTTTGGTTGATGCTCGTCAAAATTTAAATTTGAAGAATTTATCAATTATTCAAGAATTGTGCTCATGTTTGTTTGCAACTGAAAAGGTGCAAAATTTCTACTTTATTGATATACTATTCCGCCTTATCATGACTCCTCCGGTTTGTACTACGACAAGTGAAAAATCTTTTTCAACAATGAAAATTATTAAGTCTACGTTAAGAAACAAGATGGAAGCTGACATTTTGGTAGATAGCATGACAGTTTATATTGAAAGAGAAATTGTTGTAAGTATGAGTTATGAGTCTATTATTGATAATTTCAAGTTAATTTCAAGGTATTCTTAAGTCATGTAGTTAAATTATTTAATACTTCATTTATTTTTATTACAACTTAATTTTTTACTATATAACATTATTTGCATATTTGATTTATACATTATAATTTTATGTCGGTCATCCCAAACTTTTTATAGTCAAACTCTGTAACATAGTAGTCTGACTTGCCTTGTACTATTAGATCTTTCATATTTCTTTCTTAAAATGTCTTTTAAAATCTAGAATGATCAGAAACAAGTTGTCATGATTAAAATTATACAGCTAAATGATTTGTCTAAAAGAATACTCTACTTTATAATTTTGTATTCATAACAAGAATCATTTTGTCAAAAAAACTTATTTTTGAAAATGAATTCTAAATTATTTTGTGTCTGTTAAGAACTCTTCAATGACATTGTCAATAATGCTTTAAAAATCTCATAACTGAGATATATAATTAAATTCTAGTTGAATTGACAAATACTGATATTGTTAGGTTGAATATCTTGTCCTGAGTTCGATCTCGGAACCTCACAGTTATGTAAATTAATTATAATGGAATTTACTATCTTTAACTTTTAAGATAAAATTAAAAAAAAATGAAAAAATAATCAAATTATGTGTAGAATACATAATTAATATTTTAATTTATATTTGAATGTTTACATGTTGACTTGTGAAATCCAAGAAAGGACTTAAACATGTGATTAATTTATAATTAATATAACAAGAAGCTTAATCAAAGCTTCAATTATCTATGTTGTTGGTTACCTCATAAAGTTTGTAAATACACTTTCTAAATTTTTCAATAAAAGTTGTTCATAGTTTAAATGTTTCCATTAGAAAATTTAATCAATCACTAGAGAAGAACTAGGAACTAAAATTGAAATTATTTTATGATAAAAAGAAATTTAGAATAAATTAGAAAGGTTAACTAGGAGAAAACACTTCTATTTCTTTATGTCTAACCAGGTGATCTACATTTTTTTGTTTTGTTATTACTTTTTCTTGTTGTGTTTTGTCTGGAGTGCATGTAAAACTTTCATAATAAATGTGAAATATCAAACAGGAGAAAATCATTCAAGTGATCACTCTTATCAAATAAAGTCAGCAGTATATACTTGTGAGCATGTTTCAACATGTTAGAGCATTTGGTGCACGCACGTAGTTCATTTTATAACATGATTAGACGAGAATGGATAGCTTAAGCGTCTAACTTTATTTTGTACATGGTTATTTTGTTTATTTATTATTTTACTAGGTAGATCAAATCTATCTTAAAAGATTCATCTAATCTTTTCCAATATCCGTGTTAAGACTTAGAAGTATATTTTTTGAGTAAAGATTTCTTTCATTACTCGTTTCAACTAGAGCTGTCAAATTGACAAACTCACTAAATGTTGGCTCCAGTCCACATTTTGGAGGAGTCAAAAAATTAATAATTTAAAAGACTCCAAAAAATAAGGTCTCCTAAACTAAAAGGCCCTTAAAATTTTTGTGGGCTTAAATTAGGGGTCTATAGGTCCACTTTTTTTAAAAAAGAATCGATTTTTTTTTTGAAAAATAAAATTTTTCAATTTTTTCACTAGTAAAACTTTTTTGATTTTTTACTATACAAAATTTTCGATAAAAAATATCAAATTTTTTTCGATAAAATTTTTGATTTTTTTTCAGTAAAAAATTTTCAATTTTTTTTCGATAAAAAATGTCCGATTTTTTTTGATAAAAAATTTCCGATTTTTTTTGATAAAAAATTTCCGTTTTTTTTCGATATAAAATTTTAATTTTTTTTTTGGATAAATCTCAAAATTAACAAAATATTAGGGGCCTATAGGACTTCATAGCCCCCTTCCTTAAGCCCCATGAAATAATGGGCCGAAATTTTTAAAAAATTATTTTGATAGGGGGCTTAATAATAGAGGTTTAATAAAAAAAAAAATTAAGGGGGCTTTGTAGTTGGGAGCTTTTTTTTACGGCTCTAGTTTCAACAATTGTGAACGTGTCCTTTTGTAACCTTCTATAATTAGTAGAACTACCTGTTCACAATATCATACTAATATCATTGTTGTTGAGACAAAATCTCTCAAATGATTTTAATGATAACAAAATTACTTAAGAGATTATGATTGTGGTTAATGACTAACGTATGCTTTTGCGTGTATTCATATAAGAAAATAGGTTATTAATCATTAAGGCAAAAAGAAGAAAAATATGATTCAAATCTGGATGGAAAATGCTGAAGATAGAAAACCGTGAGGATGACCTGCATGTTGAAAAATCTTCAGATCTGCACAATATGTGCACTCACCAGAACAAATGCTTTTATTCATTAAAGATATGCACAACAATGTCAAACAATGAATAAATAAAGTATTTGAAATGAAAACGTCAGAAGGTCAAACGAAAATGATGAAAATAGCTAGATCTAAGTCTAGAGGATGACATACTAGGCTAAGGATTAAAAGACTAGTTAAACGAAAATAATAGTGATTTTTCTTTTCGGTGTTGTCATTTGTGGAAGTGTGTCTCAAATCAGTAACAAACTTGGAGTTAGTTATTATTATAATTGAATTCATGATCACAAAGGTTGTTATAGTTAGTTAAGCAATGTGCCTTTAAATACTATAACTGAAAATGCATTGTGTAATATCTTGTAATATGTTGAAGTGTGTTGATGTATGTCATAGCGGGAAAACTGAGAGTTAGTTAGAGAGGCATAAACAATTCGTGATTCGTAGAAAATTAGAGAAGAAAGATTAAAAGGAGAAAAGAAAGATTGAGAAAAAGACTAGTATTGATGGTTCATAAATAGTGATAGATACTAGGAGATCAATCTTGGGAAGATTTTAATCTTGTAAAGTTTAATCATTAATAGTGGATTAATCTTGCTTGCTTGCCCGTGACGTATGTCTCGTCAATTAAGATTAAACACGAAAGTTCTTGGTGTTATTCTTCTCTTATCCTTCTAATTTTCTGGTTTTCAGTTTTATCTAGAATGCTCTCATTTTTTAGCAGAAAAATGTTGAACGTTCTCCGTTTTCATTTTTCTCTACAATTGTTTGTTTTTCTATTTTGTTGGTTAATCCTTGTTACATATCTCAATATTGTTTTAACATCATTCAATACTTTAAAAATGTGAGAAACGTTCTGAGTGCAATTACTGCTTGTTAATACCAAAGGTTTTGATTTTTTGACCTCCCTCTTCTTCCCTCCTCTATTTATTGGTAGCTTATATTAAGTGTTAATCAAAACCATTCTTTTCTCATCACAATCTTTTACATCCAAATGATTTCAACCTGTATTCGATGAGTTCATTTTCTTAAATGATCTTCATCTTAAACTGTGATTCATTTTCTTAAATGATCTTTATTTTAAACTGTACTTCGAAAAGATTTTAAAATCTTCATAAATCATAAACTACTCAATAATCACATAATCATGTTGAAAAGTTCAGGAATTATAAATTTGTTATCACTTGAAACTACAACCAACAAAATGGATTGTTAAAGAAACCATGTCAGTGAACATTTTATCTTCAAATTAGTGTGATTTCTTAAGAGATGTTGAGTGTAACAATGTAGCCTCCATTAATGACAACTTTTTTGCCTCTTTTTCCACCTTGTATTAATTTTATTTATTTGTTTGTCAATCTATTACACTAGATATGTTTTCTTTCCTATGCATATCTGTTGGCTTTTGTGCGTGGTTATGTGTTTGTTTGTTTGTGTGTTATTGTGTCTCCCTCTTATTAGAACTGACAATTTGACAATTCCATTAATTATTAGCTTCAGTCAACATGTAGGAGAGGCAAACAAATTTCATAGTTAAAAATATCTCAAAAAAGAAAGCCTAAAACTAAAAATCCCCTAAAATTTTGTGGGTTTAGTAAGCCTATAAGGTCACTTTTTCAAAAAAATAATCGATTTTTTTTTAAATTTTGAATTTTTTTTATTTTCCTCACAAAATTTTTGGAGAAAAAAATAATTATTAATTATTTTCGATATTTTTTCAAAAAAAAAAATTTCAAAAATTAAAAATAAAAAAAAAAATCTCAAAATAAATAAAATATTAATGACCTATAAGCTCCTTAACTCCTTCCTTTCAGCCCACAACAAATAATTAAATAATAAATTGAGTGTTAAAAACATTATTTTAATAGAGAACTTAATATCACACACATACTAAGAGTTTTTTTTAAAGAGAACCTTAAAATTTAGGGCTATTTTTCTATTTTTTCTGTTCATATTTAGATAATATAGTATCTATTATTTATTATGTGTTTCCTCTTCCACTTCCTCCTTTCTCTCTTCTTTTTATTTTTCTACTATTCGTCCCTCTCTGAATGACATAATGACTAAATATATTGTGAATACTTCAGTCTCCGTTTATCTCTCAACAAAATTAACCATCTATTTATCTTGGAAGTTAAAACACTCTCTACTCTAGGTTGACTAGGTTGATAGAATCAAATTGTTCAAACTATATAAATCCTTCTCTCCTATTCGATTTTCACCATCTTTGTTTCTTCTTTCCATTTTTTTTTAACATCTCAATTTTATATTAAAATTTTTTAGAATATATATTTATAATTTTTGTGATTAACTTTTTTTGCTATATTGTGATTATTTTATACATATATAATTTATTGAGTAATATAAATTAAATAATATATTTTATTTATTTTTTAAAAAATAATAATATTTTAGTGTGAATATTTTAAAAAAAGATTAAATAAGTTTTTGATTCCTATAAATTTATCATATTTTGATTATAATCCTCTAAAAAAATTCTCAAAACAATGTCTCTTGAATATTTTGCATCAATAGTTTTGGTGTCTGCTTATAACACAATTCATATGTATCATCTATGTTTTTTTAAAACTAATTTCATGCATGTTTATAAGATTATTATAAGAATTTCTCGTATAAAAATTTAGAATTTTTTAATAAAGGATATTCTTATAATGTTCTAAATATTTTTGTAAAAAATCATTTAAAAATTGAATTGATACACATGAGTTGACTTGAAAGAGAAAACCAAAATTATTAATATAAAATATTTGAGAGACTATTGTTTGAAGAAATTTTTTATGAGGGAGTGAAAAGAAATATGATATATTTATAGAAACCATAAACTTGTTTAACCCATTTTAAGAATAAAATTTCAGGTGATGTTATGTGTATATGCGCATTGGTAATAATATGATATTTTTGTGTGAATTTGACTTATATTAATTTGTGCATATAGTTATATTTAATTCTATTTAATTATTTCTTATTTTGATTACTGTTTTATAAAAAAAAATTATTTTGAATATATTGTGAATATTTTAGATATCTATATAGAAATGTTAAAAATGTTATTGGTGTTAAACTGTTTTAAAAATACATATATATTAGTAATTGCATGATAATTATAAATATGCGGGTTTTAGTCATTATTAATATATTTAAAGGATACTTACTTTAATTTATTTATTTTGTGAAATAATGACTTTAAAATAATAGTAATATTTAAAAAATACAATTATACTTGAAGAAATGTTAAAAAATTAGTTTAAATAGTTATTGATTTGGTTTTATAAAATTAAAGGAAGAATAAATGAATTTGTAAAATGGGCTGGACGCTATTGACTAAATAAATGGGATTAATTAAACCCTTATTTATGAAAAAAATAATGTGCGAGAGACCTGTAACCGAGAGAAAGAAGGCTAAACAGAAAAATTGGTGTGGGCGATCAGTTTTCAAAAACAAATTTGCAAATTTAAAGTAATTTTTTTCTGGTTGAGTTTGTAATTTTAACACACATTCTCCTATATTTAGGCAGTTCAATATTTTTATATAAAATTACCAACTTCTCCGTTGAAGATGAAACCTAATATTTTGCAATGTTGTCTACTAAAGTTTTGAGTAAAATCAAAAGACAAAATAATCGGGTGAACAGGAGTTATATTATCCATCAATCTTTTTTCTGTTTTGAGTAACTTTCTTCGACTCAATTTCAAAATTGACATTTCAGAGTGTGTTCCCATGTTTTATTTTTTTACGTTACTCATAAATTGTCATGTTGGATCGAAAGAAGGACGAGGAGTCATAGGAACTGAGACTTTTCAATCGTTGACTCATATTAATGTGTGAACGAGGCAAGAGGCGTCTCATTGGGAACACCGGAATTGCAAAAGATTCATTTGAGGCCACTTATGATTTAACTCTATTTAGTAATATAAAAAACAATAATTTGAAATTGAGATTAAAATGAGATTTTAGAAAACTATATATTTGTTGTGATTTAATTTATGTTCAAATTGTATGGGACCTAATTAACACTAAAAAAAAAATCTATCGTGACACTCAATTTTTAGTAATATATCGTGTCACCTATTCTTATTTATACCATAATTTAAAAAAGACTAAAATATTAACTTTCAAAAAAATATTTACTTATTCTCTTTCTTTTCAATTTTCATCTCAGATAATTCTTTTTCCCCTCTCATTCTATTTTCTTCTCAAATTTGTTCAAAAGTTCTTCTCAATCTCAATTCTCAATTTCATGTCAGAAATCATTAAAGCTTTTCCCTATTTCAATTCTCGTTTTTCTGTTGAAGAAGCTTCTCTCGATTTCTTCGTTATGTTCGTTTTTTTAGTTTTCCCGATTTCTCCATTGATGCTCGTTTTTTCAGTTTTCCCAATTTCTTCATCATTTTTGGATTCCATCTTCA
Organism: Cicer judaicum; assembly: GCA_037974835.1. Lineage (NCBI taxonomy): Eukaryota > Viridiplantae > Streptophyta > Magnoliopsida > Fabales > Fabaceae > Cicer > Cicer judaicum. The sequence goes on along the minus strand of JBBPBS010000577.1, from coordinate 1,889,823 downwards.
ATGGATTTCTTCAATTTCCGATTCAAACTCAGCAATTTTTAAAACAATCAATTCACATGACGCTTTCTTCTCTCTCGCAACTTAATCTCTGCATTGATTAGGGTTTCTGCAAGCGAGACTTTCAACACTTCTACCTCTTGGTGATGTTGGTATGAGTTTTCATCTTTGCCTTGTTATCTCTCAAAAGAGATTAAAAGTAACTCATTACCCTATTTTGCATGATTGCATGTTAATAACTTTTTATACTGATTGTATTATTTGACTATATTTAAGCTTAATCGATGCTTTTATGCACTAGTTTAACTATTGTTGGTTACTCGAGATTTGGAACAGGAGTTTACTGATAGGGTGGATGAATGCTATAATTATATGTCTATGTATCGGACTGTCGGGTTTATGATTTTTAAGATGGATTGGAATGTGATGGCGTGGAGAAGAATTGAAACGTTGGGTGATAAAGCTTTGTTTATTGGGGCGAATTCTTCTCTGTGTTTTTCTGCTGCTGACTTTGTAGGATGTCGTGCAGATTGTATATATTTCACTGATGATTATTCAGATTGTAATCATGATGATGCTGTTGGGAAACATGATTTTGGTATTTTTAGATTGTCAGATGAGAGCATTGAGCCTTTGCCATGTTATCCTCGAAACTTGTATACTCGTTCTGGATGGCCGTTTGGTCCGTTTCCAATTTGGATTTCGCCAAATCCTTGCTAAGTTGAAAATTCTCAACTGTGTAAGTTTATCTGCTTGTGTATATTAGTGTATATGCTTGCCAATTTCCAATTGCCCTGTTGAAAGCTTGGCTTATTATTGTATCGTGCATATTCATGTCGCAAATTCTAGATTGTAAACGAGATCAATGTATTAATGCAGTAAAGTAACCTATTATCTGTACTGTAAACTTGTATTATTTATGAATGTTTATGTTTATTATATGCTTGGTGAATTTGGCGTGGATTAGATTGGAGAAGATTGTGTATGCTTGACGAAGAAGGCATCCTGATGTTATGCTTTTTTTTCGTAATAATGTACTAATCATGTAATTCAGAGTTCAGATTTTTTAGAATTTCGGCTGCGTATATTATCAGCGACAGTTCCCTGGCTGCTTTTAGTTGCATTTGGCCTCGCCTTTGGTTTCGATCCAATACGAAAAGATGCTAAGAAGACGTGTTCAGACGAGTCAAGGAGGGACAAGGAAGCATCATCACACTTCTTTTGCTTCAAATCAACATTCAGAATCTTTCCCACTTCTTTTGCTTTAAATCAACATTCAGAATTGCTCTATTTGCAAATTGTTACTTGCTCACTGCAAATTGCGAGTTTTCCCATCGGCTATTTCAGAGGCTCTATGTCCAGAACAACCTCTGCAATAAAATCAGGTTCTGTTTCAGCTACCTCTTTATCACTTGTTCCTTGCATATGTTTTGGATCACCCTTCATTTGTTTATGAGTATTAACTCTTTGTGTGATTTTCTTTATTATTCTGGAATTTATTTATAATAAGCACAAATGGGACTGATGAGGCCATGATATCTATGTTTTGGATCACCCTTCCATAATAATATGGAACTCACTATATCTGTCTAATAAGGACATGCTCAACTGAACAATTTTAAATTATAGTATATACTATTATTAAATGCAAATGGATCAAAAGTAACATGTTTTGTGTCATCTTATCACACATGTTAGTTAGCTGCATGGACCATCTTTATGATTTTCTTTGTTTCTTGTTCCTGAAGCTCTCAACCTTAGGACTATAAATCATTGACCACTGTTTTGGAGACAATACAAGTGAAGTTAATGTTCTTCATTAATTAGTATCTGATATATTCTCATAGCTGTTAATTAGCTCTATATACTTATATGAAAAATGAGAAATCAGAGTTACTTCAAACTTTTGATTCTTTGTTTTTTGGTAGCATCAACTCATGCTGAATTGCAGCTAGGATTTTATGCTAAGAGTTGTCCAAAAGCTGAGAAAATCATATTAAACTTTGTTCATGAGCATATTCACAATGCTCCATCACTTGCTGCTGCATTAATAAGAATGCACTTTCATGATTGTTTTGTCAGGGTAATTGCAATTCAACCTTATTTATTTATTTCCTCTAGAATGAAATATATGCACAAATAGTAACTAAAAAGTTGATACATTTATCTTAATTTAATTTAAGATTAAATACATCAATTTTCCAGTTACTATTTTTGTTATATTTATATTTATGCTTTGATTTTATTTTGGTCAATGAGTATATTATAATGTCAAAGTTTATGAGCTAAGATAACATAAAGCATTTGAATTCAGGGATGTGATGGATCAGTCCTTTTGAACTCAACAACAAATCAAGCTGAAAAAAATGCACCTCCAAATCTTACAGTTAGAGGATTTGACTTCATTGATAGAATAAAGAGTCTTGTTGAAGCTGAATGTCCTGGTGTTGTCTCTTGTGCTGATATAATAGCATTATCTTGAAGAGACTCTATTGTAGACACAGTAAGTACTCAAATTATACCCTTAAACATAGTTTGAAAAAGACAACAATTAATGATTCATATTCTGGTTTGTGGTTTGTGGTTTCAGGGTGGTCCCTTTTGGAAAGTACCAACAGCTTTCTCACCTCTATACTTTATGGCTGCAATGTCGTATGCCTCTGCTGCTTCCTCTTCAGTTGCTGGTACATTGCAAGAACAAATAATATTCAACTTCAAAAGAATTATATAACAACCACCAGGAATTATGATCCAATTATCTACCTTTAGATTGTACCTTAATCAATTAAATAAAACAAACAACACCTCTATTTCCTACCAAAAATAGTTGACCAAACTTGTGTAATTAGTAACATGGATGGACAAATAAGGATATTTGTTTAGTGTGACTTATTCTTTGATAAGTGGACGGACAAATAAAGTTTTGTACTTAGTAAATCTTATGTATTGCATAATATATAACTACGACAACCACTGTGCTATCGGTGATGTAGACATAATTGTTACTCGTCCCTTTATTTATTTGTTTTTTTATAAAACCAGATTTGTTATTCAAACAAGATTAGTTTAAATTAATCAGAAAATCCCTGATAATAGTGTCATGCTATCAAACATTTCACTAAATCTAATCATATTGTATTTAACATTAAGTTAATAATAGAAGGTATATAACATCCTTTGGTTATGATCATGAAGGTTGCAAGAGTGATGGTGTTGAGTTTGGAGCTAGTGGAAGCAAATAGAGTAAGGTGAGTGATCATGGGTTGATGATGGATGGGAACCTTGTTAGCAATTATAGCTTTGGTGAAGCTGAGGCTTTGACTGATGAGATTGAATAAGAATCTCAGTTTGTTGGTGAGGTTTTGAGGATTAGAGACATTCTCAATAACCGTGAAGAAGAGGTATGTTTTTTTCTCTCTCTTCCCTTTCTTTGATTGACTTTGTTGGATGTTTGATGAGATTTTTTTGGAAGGAATCGATATTGATTTATGGTTTTTAATTGGATGGCATTTTGTTTTTGTTTTTCTTTGAAGGTTGAATTCATTTTGTGAACATTGATTAGTACTTGCTTGTTTCATGTTGCTATAGTCTGACTCTGTGCTTTTTGAGTCATTGAGGAGGCTTGAGCTGATGGAGCTCTTTGTGGATCTTTTGAAGGTTTGAATTGAAATCTTTTATTGAGACTTATTTGATGAACATGTCATTTTTCCATGTTTTGGGGAAGTTTGTTGGTTAAGTATGTTCTCTAATCCTTAGTAATTAACCTTTTCAGGTAACTGAGATTGGAAAGGTTGTCAATCCTCTCCGAAAACATGGATCAAAGGAAGTACGTCAACTCAGGCGGACTCTTATCGAGTATGATTCCGTTACTAGATAATTGTCTCTCATTCATAATGGTTTATTTTATAAATAAAAGATAGATGAGCTTGTTTATTTTCTATACATGGATCAAAGAAAAGGCTTTTATGTTTTAACCAATGTTGTCAAATTGCGGCGCTATAGGGCTATATCATAGCCAATTTTGATGAATTCAATGAAAACAATGACGCCATCCTAGTTTCGCTATTAGGAAAGTAGTTGTCGCTATTATAGTTTCGGCTAGCAAATGTAGCAGCAAAAATACTTAAGCTGGTGCTCTACAATCATTTCCTTTTTTATTTGTAAGCAACATGTCCACTGCTGTAACGCTAAAGCTATCCTCTATTTGACACAGTGGATTATTGGCGTTCTCTATTTTATGCAATCTTCTATTTATAACTATGATATTAACTTCTCCTTCAGTTCAATCTCCACGACTAACAATACCTCCTAGATGCATCTTAGTGTCAATGATGAGATGGATTTTTATAATAACTTGTTAGGAGGTTGTTTGTTGTTCATTAATGTATAGGAACTAAAGCTTGTCCCGCGGGGATGGATTTTAGTGTCAATGATGAGATGGATTTTTATAATAATTTAGAATTACAATTAATAGGAAGATAAAATAAATTTAATTTAATAAATAATAATATGTTTTAGTGACAGACAATACTGTAGGAATAGATTAAATTTCTATTTACATTTTTCTAGGTTTTAGTGACAGTCATTATTGTAGGTAGAAATAAAAAAACATATTGTGACACTCCTTAGAGAATGTAGTGACAGTCTTTAAAGTGTAGCAGGACGCCCCCTTAAAGTTGACACTAAATTTTAGTGTCACTCAATGTATTATTGACCTTTAACTACAGTTTATAACTTTTAGTGACACATTTTGCGTGTCACGATATGTCAATTTTTTTGTAGTGTAACCTGTGAAACTATGTTATCATTGATTATGATATCTATGTGTATTTAAATATTTTGTGAATTTGATCAATGTGTTATGAGCATGAATATGATTTGGTGTTTACTTAAGTATTTTTTGATGTGAATTAGCACGTATTTTCTAATGGAATCACTAGAATGAAGTATAATATCTACCTAAACGCATTGGTTGTTGAATCTTATATCATATGATTGTCGATTTTTATTATACTATTATGATGGTGTGAATATGAGATGTTAAAGTGCGCTTGAGATTGACTGTAATTGTGAAAAAATGAAGGGTAATGATTACCTTGATGAACATTGTGAATTATTGAGTAGTGATTATCAAATGAAGTCACTAGAATATATATGTGCACTGCATTGGAGTCACATGATAGATAAATTTGATTGAGTTGACTTGTGATGAATGCCACTCATGTTGATGATGGTGGTCTTAATGGAGTAGATAGTCTAGACAATTGACGGATAGATTTGAATATTGGAGATATTTGACTTGGAAAAATATGTTTCCAACATAAAATCGCGTATTATTATTATTATTATTAATTATTATATTAAAATAAAAAGGCACGTGATGTGTCAACGGTAGCTATCAAACACATTCAACAAATGACAACCATGAATTAATAATAAAAAGCTCCTAAAATTGGTGGGAAACAAAGAAAAGCTAAAATTCCAAGTAACCACATTAATATAGCCCTGCCATAAAACCAATAATTTCACTAACTAATACAAACAAAGTCTATCACATTAGTCTTGTTTCTATCTCATCAAAACAAATTACATCCCAACAAAATGGAGAAAAACAGTCATAAAAACAAGTACATATTCCATAAAACAAGTAATCACCAAGGAGCTATCTCCTAGCACATTTTATTGAAAGAAGAGAAATAGTAAAAGTACCAACAACAAAGTACAAAATTTAAAATAAATTGTCACAGTTACAAATTATCAATTCTGCTATAAGCACCAATGAGCTACATCTTAGATGGCCACAAATCCTTTTACAATGCATGAACAAACTAGAAAAGTGAGCGAAAGAGATTAAACGTTATGGTTATTAGAAAAGTAGAACATTGTAGCTGTGAAGAAGCGAGAAAGATTAAACGTTAGTAAGCAAACATAGTGTGTTTGGAGACAACCGCCGCTACCAGATCGTCTCACCATCCACCACCCCACAGTCAATGTCGCCACGCTCCTCTCATACTCTTAAAATCTCATCATTCCCAGTCCCTCCGTCTTCCCACCATTGAAACTCAAACCAGAATTGTCCTTTGTGGACAAGACAAAACCACAAATGCTAGATTCGAAAATGAGTTGCTGACAACAACACCTAGGTTGAAGTGTTCATGTGGGACTACTTTTTCTAAAAGTTGAGAGAACTGCAAATAAATTCAGATTCAGAGATTGACACTAGTGAAAAGTTGAGAGATTAGATGACGACGACAATGGCTTCAAATTTGGGAGATTTGAGAGATTGAGAATTTGGAGAGATTGGGAAAAGCAAAAGTGTATTTGGGAGGGTTAGGGAAGGAAATAGAGATTTGTGGTTTCTAGAGCGTTAGATAAATGAAAAGAGGAACGTGGGACTGTGAAATAGTTGAATGTCTTTTTTATTCTACAAAACAATCGCAGCGGTTGAAAAAATATGTCTTATAAACTACCGTTAATCATCATAGTAGGCAGTTTTGCATTAAAGAACTGACGCAAACTATGTGTTCTAAAAGTGAAAATTTCTTGATCTACACTAACATGGTTGTTAAAAGAGGTACTCAATTAAGTAGCCAAACTATTGTGGGCAATTAGATAGGTGTAACTACTTGTAACTACTTTAGCTAGTTAGTTTGTTAGTTCAAAGGTGTAAACAAACTCTATGTAAACCAAGGCAAGGCTAGGAAGTGGGTAGAACAATAACTAGAATGCAAAAGTTGCAGTTTTACAAAGTGCAGAAAACTTGCAGTATAACTATTGTAATCATCTTCATCTCATTATAGTGATTCTTTAAGTCGGATTCAGTTCTCCAGATGTAGGAGTTAATCTCTGAACATGGTTAACAAGTGTGTGTGTTCATCTTAGCTTTACAAGATTGAAATTCTGCTTAAAACAAATCAATCTTCGTTTATGTCAAAAAACGAAGAACGATCTTGAGGTTGAGAAGATCAATCTTCGTTTTCTGCATAACTCATTTTTCTGCATTTTCTGGAAAAACCAAGAATGATCTTAGTTTTAATTACTCATTGATCTCCATTTTCCCAACAACTGGTATTTAGAGCACGGGAGCATTCGATTCAAAGGAACGATGACATCAACAAAGTATGCAATTGATAGATTCAATGGGAAGAATGATTTTGGGTTATGGCGTCTCAAGATGAAAGCGTTGTTGGTTTATCAAGGTTTGGCATGAGCATTGGGAGGAGAGAAAGACATGGCATCCACACTACCAGAAAAGGAGAAGAAGGATATCATGGACAAGGCTCGTAGTGCTTTAATCTCGAGTCTTGGAGACAAGGTTCTTAGGGAAGTGTCAAAGGAAACCTCTGCAACAGGTATTTGGCTCAAATTAGAATCTTTATACATGACAAAATCATTAGCAAATCGTTTGTACTTAAAACAAAAATTATATACTTTCAAGATGCAACCTGGGAGGTCAATTGAAAATCATATGGATGAGTTTAATAAGATTGTGTTAGATCTTAAAAATATTGATGTAAAAGTGGATGATGAGGATCAAGCCCTATTGTTGATAAGTTCATGACCATGCTCTTTGGAAAATATGTGTGATGCACTTCTATAGGGTAGAGATTCTTTGTCATTATAAGAAGTACAAGCTGCACTAATCTCCAAAGAATTGAAGAGGAATTCAGATGGGAAAGAAGAAATCAGTGGTGAGGGATTGTTTGTCAAGGTTAAGGTAGGGAAGAAGCATCAAAAACAGAAGAATAAGTTCAAGAAAAAAGAAAATGATAAGTCAAAAATGAGATGTTTCATATGCAAGAAATAGGGACATTTTAAGAAAGATTGCCCAAATTGGAAAAGTGGGAAAGGATCAAATAGCAAAGATGATTATTAAAATGCAGCTATAGCTTCTAAAGGATATGAAAGCACTGAAGTTCTCATGGCAAATTCAACTGAAATCATGGATGATGGCTGGGTGCTTGACTCAGGGTGTTCATTTCATATGACTTCAAACAGAGATTGGTTTCTTGACTACAAAGAAACTAATGGAGGCAAAGTGATTATGGGGAACAAATCAACATGCAAGGTAGTTGGAATTGGTTCAATCAAACTGAAGTTGGAAGATGGAACCATGAAGATCTTGTCAAAGGTTAGGCATGTTCCATAATTGAAGAGGAATTTAATTTCTCTAGGAATGTTGAAAGAAGCTGGTTGTTCATACAAAGCAGAGAATGTCATTCTAAAAGTCATAAAAGGATCATTGGTAATCATGAAGGGAACAAGGGATCATGGAATCTACCTTATATATGGTCAAGCAGTGACTGTAATTGCAGCAGTGGCAGTACAAGCATCAAGCAAGGCCAGCTTGTGGCATCAAAGGCTGGGACATGTAAGTCTAAAGGGAATGCAAGTTCTGGACAGGCAAGGCATGCTAGGAGGGGACAAGATTAGTGATCTTGAATTTTGTGAGCATTGTGTGTATGGAAAGATGCATAAAGTCAAGTTCTCTACAGGGAAACATTGCTCAAAAGGAATTTTAGAATATGTTCAAAGTGATCTATGGGGCCCTGCAAGGATTGCTTCACATGGAGGTAACAGGTATTTCATTACATTTCTTGATGATTATAGTAGAAAAGTATGGATTTACTTGTTGAAAAGTAAGGATGAGGCATTTAAAACCTTTAAAGATTGGAAGTCTATGGTTGAAAATAGGACTGATAAAAGGGTGAAAACTCTAAGGACAGATAATGGTCTTGAATTCTGTAGTGAGGAATTCAACAGTTTTTGCAAAGCTCGTGGTGTGAACAGACATAGGACTGTAAGAAGCACACCTCAACAAAATGGACTAGTTGAAAGGATGAATAGAACCTTGCTTGAAAGAATGAGATGCATTCTGTCAAATGCAGGGATGCCTGCCCAGTTTTGGGAAGAAGTTGTCCATACAACTTGTTATTTAATAAATTTGAGTCCTTCTACTTTAATTGAACTCAAAACCCCTCAAGAAATGTGGACAGGGAATGCTGCAAATTACAATCATCTAAAAGTATTTGGATGTGTTGCATACTACCATGTAAATGAAGGGAAGTTGTCCCCTCGAGCCAAGAAAGGGTATTTTGTTGGATATCCAAGTGGTGAAAAAGGTTATAGGATATGGTGTCCTAAAAATAGGAAATGTATCATCAGCAAGGATGTAAAGTTTCATCAGGTTTAGCTATACAAGTCTGTAAATAATGCTGCGAATAAAGACTCACATAAAGTTGAAGATGAGAAGATTGATCTTGAGGTGGAGAAAGATGAGGAAAAACAGAGAGCAATCATGGAACAACAACAAACTCAATAAGACAGAACTGAGAAGATTGATCTTGAGGTGGAGAAAGTTGCAGAAAAACGAAGAACGTTCCAGACTTCAGCCACAGTAAAACGAAGAACGATCTTGACTTCAGCCACAAAAATGGAGAACGATCCACATAAGTCAATAACGTTCCTAACTGCAGAACAACATCATGCTCATCCAGACAAGATTGATCCATACCCAACAGAACACGTTATGTTTCCAGAGCAGGAATTAGATGATTATAACCTCATCAGGGATAGAGAAAGAAGAACATCAAAACCCACTCAAAGATATGGCTATGCAGACATGATTAGCTATGCATTACATGCGACTGAGGAAATTATACAAGAAGATCCCATGAACTACAATGAAGTTGTCAAGTCTCAAAACAAAAACAAATGGATTTTAGCTATGACAGAGGAGCTGAAATCATTGGAGAAGAACAACACTTGGGAACTCATACCCAAGCCAACAAATTCCATAATTGTAGGCAGCAAGTGGATTTTCAAGAGGAATGAGGGAATTCCAGGAGTTGAACCACTCAGTTTCAAAGCTAGGCTAGTAGCAAAGGGATTCACTCAAAGGGAAGGTGTAGACTACAATGAAATCCTTTCTCCTGTAGTCAAGCATGCATCTATAAGGATAATACTAGCCCTGGTAGCATTCTTTGACATGGAATTGGAGCAAATGGATGTCAAAACAACATTTCTCCATGGTGATCTGAATGAAACAATCTTAATACAACAACCATATGGCTTTAGGACTCAAGGAAAAGAGGATTGGGTCTGTTTGTTAAAGAGATCACTCTATGGGCTAAAGCAATCACCAAGGCAATGGTATTTGAGGTTTGATTCATTCATGCTTAGTCAAAGCTATATGTGGATGACATGCTAATAGCATCTAAGAGCATGATGGAAATAGAAAAATTGAAGGGGCAACTAAAGAAAGAATTTGAAATGAAAGACTTGGGGCCAGCCAAGAGGATCTTAGGAATGGAAATCTTTGGAATTAGAGAGCAAGGAAAATTGATAATTTCCCAAGAGAGCTACATTGGAAAGGTTTTAAATAGATTTAATATGTGTGAATCAAAGGCTGTGAGCTCTCCCCTAGCAGCTCATTTGAAGCTCTCTTCAACCATGTCACCAAACACAAACCTGGAAGGAGAAGACATGAAGAACATACTATATGCAAGTGCTATTGGGAGTATCATGTATGTTATGGTGTGCTCAAGGCCAGACATTACTCATGTTGTAAGTGTCACAAGCAGATTTAAGGAAAACCCAGGGATGAGTCATTGACAACCTGTCAAATGGATTCTAAGGTACCTAAAGGGTACTCAAAGCATGTGTTTGGAATACATCAAAAGTTTAGAACCATCAAAACTAGTCCAAGGATTTGTATACTCTAATTTTGCTGGAGATTTGGATAGAAAAAGATCTCTCACAGGATATGTGTTCACGGTGTTTAACAACATAGTAAGTTGGAAAGCTAATCTTGAACACATAGTGGCATTATCAACAACAGAAGCATAATATGCTGCTCTTGCTGAAATTCTGCTTAAAACAAATCAATCTTCGTTTTTGTCAAAAACGAAGAACGATCTTGAAGATAAGAAGATCAATCTTCGTTTTCTGCAGAACTCATTTTTCTGCATTTTCTGGAAAAATCAAGAACGATCTTGGTTTTAATTACTCATTGATCTCCGTTTTCGCAACAATGGTAAAAATCACGTTTGAGTTCAAACTCAATTTCATACAAAACAAAATTCTAAAGACTCCATCACTAAGAAATTTTCAATCACTTAGGCTTTTATTGGTAGTGAAAAGAATTTGAGAACTGAGAAAAATATGAGAAAGAGTGTAAGAAGAGAGAAATATGTGAGAAATAAAGTTGATTTGATGTGTTGATTGGTATAAGAGAAAGATGAAAGAAATAGAGAAAAGAGATGTGTTGATCATTTTTAGAAGTATCAAAATTCCCTTAATTAAAAAAAAAATTCATCAAAATAAATTATTGGATTTTTTATCAAATAGCTTAGTTCAATTTTCTTGTAATTTTAATGGATTGGATTAATTCAAAAAAAATGAATTTAAATGAAGATTATTATTATTACTATTATTATTATTATTATTATTATTATTATTATTATTTAATTTCCAATTTTAACAAAAAAATAAAACATAATGCAATATCTTTTTAATTTAATAAGAAAATCAAATGGAAAAAAGTTAACGAATAAATAACAAAAGAAATCCCTAATTATCTGCATCCCTCTTCCTCCACATGTACATCTCCAAACCCAAATCTATGCTTGATAAAAGAAATTGATTATGTGAGAGTTTCTTCCAATTTGGACACCATTGCCTTCCTCACTCCTATTTTTTCTCATCGCTCGTTCATTGGCAATATATAAATCATGTAGTAATTTATTTGTTCGTGTTAGACAATTCCTAAACCATTATTGCAACAGAATAATCAAAATATAAAAATTGATTGTAAGTGTAGTTATGGAACACCAAAATTAAAAGACTCTTTTCACCCATTTATTCGCTACTTTGCTGAGAAAGGAAAAAGTGGTGAACTCCATGGTTTTTTAATCTCTTCTCTTTTTCTCTTTTTCTCTCTTCTTTATTTCTCACCAACCAAACAGATCATAAGAACATTTTGCTACATATTTATAAATCCAATTTTTTTAACCAAAGTTCAAGAAATAAAATGCAGAAAGGTTGACTCTTGAATTTATCCTAGTTTAGCCACCTCATTCTCGGTTGTGGCCAACTCCATTCTCCTAAAAACTTGTGAGATATTTTCTTTCACCATTATCAATTTGAATTCATTTTATTTCAACAAAACTCCCTTGAGAACTAATAATCCTAATCAATTTTAAATCAATTGTCTTCTAATTCTGATGAATCTTGAATGAAACCATCAAACTATAAACCCTACAAATATGGTCTTAAATCATATATTCCATGTAGTACACACTTCAATCCTGAACACTTCAACACCTTAAATTGTCAACTCTCATGAATATTGATACCTTCAAAATTGAAGAACAATGAAAACCTAATAACCTAGAATCCCTAATTCTAGGGGTAAAGAAATTTCTTCTTTTCCCTTCAAACAACTTGCAATTGATTCCAATAAATTTTCTACAAACCTAGAATCCCCAATACTATTATAAGTAATAATATTACAATCTATTTTGAAGCATGTCTTTTTAGTACTCAATTCAAGAAATACTTTAATTCAATGAAAAATATGTTGTTATTTCAATATTTAGGGTGGATCAAACCACAAAACAAGATGTTTCATGGAGCTGCTTGTTTTTATTTTGACAATAGCAAAGGTTTAAAGCTCCACAAAGTTTATAAATTTTTTTTATAATTTAAATACAGTGACATGTCTCAACCTTCAGAAAGTATAATTGTCAAGTCACTATACACCTAAAGAAAATCCAAAAGGTTCATGGCTATTTAATTTTCACTAAATCTTGATTTGTTTTTTGGCACAAAATTGCATATTTTGGGTCATCATCCACTTTGCTTGTATTTTCAATCTCTAATTAGGCACCATATTGATCACTTAATATACAACCTTTATCTCCAATTACCTATTCCTCCCATCCCAATATGTTTAGCTTTTGGGTTTCTAATCCACAAGACCCCCCACAATGATCAAAGCTTTCCAAAGTGTGGAAATGCGGTGATCCTCCAACAAATGATGGGATCACCTTTATGAATTAGGCAACGTGATTGATTGCTACTCGCCTACTCCTATTCTCGACTTTTCATGTTAAAAAATCATCTATAAGAAATCTATTCCAGACGTCTACAAAATTGATAATAAGAGTATGTGAAGCAACATAATGGCCAAGAGCTTGTTGTTAAAAAGTCTATGACAAAAATGAAAGGCATTTACCTTTAACCTCATTGTGATTTTTTTTGGGCTCTCCTCTCTTGTATTCTTCAAAGAAATTCCAATTACAAGTAAATTCGACTACCTTATTTTCAATATCATTTATCTAGAAACTTATTTTTTTTCTTTTATTCTTCATATTTTAAATTTAAATCACAAAAATTTGCTTCTATAAATAGGAATTGAAAGCTTTATGCAACGTGGTCAAGCTCAGCTTGCACCGAAGATAGTCAACAACTACAAGGTACAAAACATGATACCACAAGTCCATCGGTAACTTTTTAAATCAATTGCATTTTACTCTTTCATATGGCACAGGATTGTAATCAAATTCTATAAATATATCATTAATCACCGTCATATTTATATAAGGATTCCACATACCCATAAACAAACAATTTGATTGAAGGCTATTACAAACATATATAGTTTTAAGTTGTGGTCACGGTTACGCAACAAACCTTTATATTTCAGGGAAATGCGGTCGAAGTGGCATAAATTGCGGTTTGTAGTGATTTTAAAATCTCCAATATTACATCTCCAATTGCAGTTTTAGCCCATAATTTTAAACCATGATTAGTAGTACCGGTTATACCTTGCTTATAGACATGTTGCGTTATTCTTTTTACTAGATTTATATAATAACTAAGAACCTTATGTTTATTGGATTCGAACGCAGGTTATGATCAATGGAAGAAACTGGCCGGTGGAAGAGCCTACTGTTCATGAAAGGATGGATTTGGAACTACATGATTACCCACCATCTGGGGCTAATGGTCGTCACACTCCAAGAGTACCATATCCTTAGTGTGTGTAGTTAGTACAAATTTGAAGCTAGCTAGTAGCACTACGCCAAAACTAGCTTTTAACAGTGCTTTTTTTAAGCCTTTTACAGCGTTTTTTCAAAAAAACAAGCGTTGTAGAATCGAGCGCCGTAAAAGATACTACAACGCTTTTAAAAAAGCGCTATAAATCATGTAAATATAACGCGCGCTTGTTATGCACCTTTTAGAGCGCTTTTGGTAAGAAGCGCTGTAAAAAGCATACCCATAATTCATATTTTGGTGTACCTTTTACAGCTCTTTTTGTACAAAGCGCTGTAATAGGCATACCCATAATTCATATTTTGGGGTACCTTTTTAGAGCGCTTTTTGTAAAAAGCGCTGTAATAGGCATACCCATAATTCATATTTTGGTGTACCTTTTACAACACTTTTTTTGTAAAGAGCGCTGTAATAGGCATACCCATAATTCATATTTTGGTGTACCTTTTTACAGCGCTTTTTGTAAAAAGCGTTGTAATATGCATACCCATAATTCATATTTTGGTGTACCATTTACAGCGCTGTAACAGGCATACCCATAGTTCATATTTTGGTGTACCTTTTACAGCGCTTTTTGTAAAAAGCGCTGTAAAATGTGTATTTTTTTTTAAAGCCCTATATATATTTTGAAAAGCGCTTTTTAACTTTTTATGGCATTTTTTTTATAAAGCGCTGTCTTTTATCTTTTTATCCAAAATAATTTTGAATCAGACAACAGAACACAACCAGAATCAGTAAGTTACAACATGATACATATATATTACCCTGTAACACAGTAATTTACTATAAGCAATTCACAAGCAGTTCACACAATATGATACATATATATTACCCTGTAACACAGTATTTTACAACATAAGTAACTACATATACATTAAACCTAATTTACAACATATTCATATGCATGTTTATATATTGTCCTATGATCATATACATATAATAACTAAAAAAATATACATAATATGCACTAGCTACCATATAATATTCAGATCCCTTGCCCAGCAGCATGCTATTTCCCAGAAAATCAAATAATTTTCATTTCAAGCACATACTGACACCATTCTTCCTTTAATTCCATCAGATCTTGCTCAGAATATGATGGACTGGAATTGTCAAACCACTACAATATAAAAATTGAACATATTATATTAAGTTAGTATCAAATATATAGATAACTTATATATGAAAATCATATAATGAAAATACCATACCGTTTCTGGGATAATAGTTTTATTCTTGACAACAATCTCCTTCATGAATCTCAATACGTAGTACCCACAGTCGATGTTGTTTATTTGACGAGGGCACTTTATTGGGATCCATGTAATGTTATTAGACTTTTGCTTCGACACTATAGCACCTCTTTGAGCTCGATAAACTTTTTAAGGCACTATCGAATAAATAAATGTGATTATTATAGCATGAACAAACACATTATATATATATATATATATATATGTAAGAAATAAATGAATATTACTTACGTGTCGAGCATAGTCTTTACTTTGGAGTGATTGTTGTAATCGCCATGCACGGGATCCAAATAGTATATAACTTCATTGACCCCATTGATTGCAAATAGCACCCAATGTGCCCTACAACAACAAAAAATTGGTTAAGCAATTTTATTTATACACAACTAATAAATTAAATTGTCATCAATTAAATTGTCATCAACTAATAAATTAAGAATTATATGGTGCGAAGAACAATTTATCATTTTCTTTATTTGCTAATAACATATCTACAATATATTTCTTTACATTGTCTGGATCGAGTTTCCACATTGACATCTTGTGCGGAGACAAGAATGAGTATTTATTTGACAATTTCATCGTGCACACGACCTTCTCATACAAAAATCTTCAATGAAAATTTTAAACTAAATTAATTACCAATACATTTAATTAATTACCAATAAATGCAATTGAATTAAAAGTATTTTTTACCTTATGTACAAGCTCATTACAGTAGCACTGAGCTCCTTATGTTCGAGAAGTTTGTATATGTGCTCCTTTTCGAGAAATTCATCATACTCATCTCCGACTATATCTTTATTCATGGGTACGATGCGCGAATCGTCGCTGCTGCCCATGTTCTTTTTTACTTGGATGTCAAGACACGCCCCGTATTTACCAAGGCATGGCTGACTTAATTTAGGAGCAGCAGCGGCGACCGATTTTCCCCGATCTAGTTTTTTTCTTACTACAAGTTTGGCAGCAGCTTTATTACCCGGCAGCCTTTGTGGTTTGGCAGCTTTATTAACTTCCAATTTTTGAGGTTTGCTGCCTTTTTTTGGATGTGCGGGTGGTTCATTTATTTGGATCTACAAAAATGAGGTTAAATGTTAGTTTATTGAATCTGAAAAAATTGACAAAACATTATGCAATAAATGTGACAAACCTTTTCGGGAGATGTGACTGATTCGTTTCTGGGAGGCATTTTATCGAGGGCAACAAGGTTTGTGGGCCATGCCACGTAACTACCAATAGCATCGCCCAATGTCTGCATATCTCTGTCGTTGTCCGGTATCGGCAACGGTGCAGTTGGTTCGAAAGCAACAGGATGCGATACTTTGACATGGCCCGCAGGGATCGGAGTATTGTGCAATACTTCTCCTAAAGTATTGTATAATTTTCCTTTTCCCACCTTCCGATGAGTAGGCGAGGATCAAGTATAGGAAGCATGAAGTGACACCCTAAATCAATAGTTAAAATATAAGTACAGTTAATATATAATATTGTTTAATGCATAAGTAATTAAAGTAAGTAATTAATTACCTCGGGAATACTCTTCAAACCGACGTTGCAACTCGCGGTTTCACTCTCCATTTGTATTTCACGTTGGAGCTGATCCGGAAGTTGCTTGTCTTTATTCGTATTCACCAAGAGTGCCACTTGCTCTGATAGGATTCTGAGCTTCTCTAATACTTCCTCGTTGGAAGGTTTTTGGCGCTTCTCTTGAGGAAAAAAGCCTTTGGGAGTTACGCCAAATCCTTTCCCCCTAACTCGACCGAAATACTCAGGGACATTAAAAACTTTGCCCATAATGTCCCTGCAACTAGCCTTGCTGCCCTCTTCATTTTCAGAACTTTGTTCGATGGTCTCCTAAAATACATGTAATATTAAAAAGATAAGTTCAATAGCATTTTTAAAATACAATATTAAAAAGTATTCAAGTGATAAATACAATATTAAAAAATATTAAAGTGATTATATACTTACACAAAGTTCTACTATTTTTTTGACATTTTCATTATCAACTACCCCGTTTTTATTTACACGAGCTTCCTTCCACAATATATGACGACCCAATGGTTGATCGGATTGGGTGTCTTATCGCTATTCGTTAATATCATAAATAAAATAATACAAATTAGTTACACACTATAGTTTATAATACAAATTCCCTCATTATATAAAAGTGATGTTTAATTACTTACAAGTCTTTACTCTAGACGTGCATATCCCATACGTGATTTTTTGTATGGGTGCGTCGGATTGCTTGCCCGTTCACGATTTGCCTTACTAATATTCTATATAAAAAAAATAGCAATTGTGTAAAAATTTAAAATACGCTACGAATATGAATAATAAAACACACAAATGCTAATAAATTGATCACTTACGACAAACGCGGGGTCAGAACGTTTGGAAACAAATGCTTTCCATTCATCGTTTGATATATAATGTTGATATATTTTTCGAGGTTCAGCAGTTGTGTTTCCTTCTCTATCTTTTAGATAGAAATTTGAGAGATGAGATCTAAATCCCCGATGGATTTTCCTTGCAACTCTCAAAACGTAACTCTTTCGTCCCTCATCAAGAACAAAAGTCATCTGCAATGAAACAAATTATAAGTAAAGTATTTCAATGAAAAAAATTATAAATGACAAAAAAGTGGATAAAAAAATTTACTTGAATGTCATTCCATATTATATCTTTGGCATCCTTCAATGCCTTATCTCTCCAATCGTCAATCGTAAAAGGGATATTTTGACGAACGACAGCCTCAATATATCTTACAAACATAGAACTGTTGGGGTCAATTGGCTGACCACTCTCATTCCAGCCAACCTAATAAACTCATATAGTAAGTACATGCTATTAAAAAAAGCTAAAAAAATACACAGCAAACAGAGTATAGTATAGTATAACCTCAAACTTGGTGCCATTGCTCCTTGCTTTAATCACGTTTTGCATTATAGTTGCGCCACGTTTGACTTCATTTTCATAAGTCGTAGTGGTGCCAACTTCTTCATTTTGACATTCTAAATCTTTGTTTGTATCCATTTAACTACAACAAGTTCAATATGCAGTTTAGTGTAACATCAACAAGCTCAACATGAATCATGCATTATTCTAAATAAGCTCAACACGTATCAGTATATATATTTTAAACAAGCTCAACATGCATTTTAATGATTACAAAAACCTAATAACATCAATACCTGAATAATGGTTCGAAGAAAGATGAAATGCAAAGAAAAGAGCGAACGCAGAAAGATCACAGAACTAAGGTTCACAGAAAAACGGTTTGAAGAAATACGTAATGAGGGTTACGTATTTCAATGAAAATATATTGGTAGCAATGGGAGAGATGATCTTTGATGGAAATAAGGTTCGAAATAAACGAGATGATCGTGGAAATACAGTTCGTAATGGACGGGATTATAGGGTTTGCAAAAGAAGAGAAGAACGATGAAGGTTGCTCTGATAGTGTAGTTTACGTAATGAAGAGGAAACTGAAGCGGTTACTGTTATATATATAACCATTTTACAGCGCTTTTTTATAACCCTTTTACAGTGCTTTTTCATAGAGCGCTCTAAAAGGGTTAGGCCTTTTATAGCGCTTGTTAAAAAAGCGCTCTAAAAGGCGTCCTTATTTAATTTTTTAAAAGGCTCTTTTACAGCGCTTTTCCAAAATAAGCGCTGTAAAAAACCTCATTGATTGAGAATGTTACATAATGTTTTTTTAAAGTCTTTTACAGCGCTTATTTCAAATAAGCGCTGTAAAAGGACTTTATTTTATTTTTAAAAGAGTCTTTTACAGCGCTTATTTGGACAAGCGATGTAATAGACCTCCTTGTTTAATTATGTTATATGAATGTTTTTTTACAGTCTTTTACAGCACTTGTTTAAATGAGCGCTGTAAAAGGCTTTATTGTTTTTTGATGTTATTTTTGTGTTTTGTTATGTTATTTTTTAAACTCTTCCTCTTCACCAAACTCTTCTCCTTTTATGCATCTTCTTCACAAACATCAAAGCTTACTCCTTTTATGCTGAACCTCCAAGCAAAACAATCTCCAGGTCTTCAGGTTCCTACTTAAATCAAAACAACACCCTTTTTATCTCTCTACATTCCTTCTTAAATCGAAACTTGGTCTTCAGGTTCATTTGCCATGTTGCGAAAAATTAATTTGTTAACAATGTGTTTTTGCAAAAAATGCGTACAAGGTGTTTGAAGGAAATCCTGTTCGAGAAGGTCCAGTTAGATGTCTGATGAATGTTATTTTTAAAACCTTTTACAGTGCTTGTTAAATAAGCGCTCTAAAAGGGGTCATTATTTAATTTTTTAGAAGGCTCTTTTACAGCGCTTTTCCCAATAAGCGCTATAAAAGGTCTCCATCAGACACCAAATATTACCTTTTTTATTTTATTAGGTACGTTTATTTTATTCTTTAAAATATAACTTTAATTAATATTATTAATTTGTTTTAGAATATAAAAATTATTGTTGAATACATTAAAGTTATATTATAAATATTAACACATTTTTGAATTCCATAAATTATATAGTCATATATTTAATTATTGAATAGTATTCAACATTCAATTATTTATTATCATATATTTAATTTTTGAACAGTATTCAACATTCAATTATTTATTATCATATATTTAATTTTTCCTGTAATATTAGTTACTCTTGAGCGTTAACCCCTAGAATTCACACTTGGAAGGCCTCGGTTCGAATCTGAATTAAGTGAACTTCGTAACTGTAAGCGCTTTTAAAATGTTCTTTTATAAGAGTCTTTTACAGCGCTTTTTAATGTAAGCCCTGTAAATTATATCTTTATTTAATTTTTAAAAGGGCCTTTTACAGCGCTTGTTAGAAAGAGCGCTGTAAAATATATCTTTATTTTTTTTTAAAAGGGCCTTTTACAGCGCTTGTGTTTAAAAAAGCGTTGTAAAAGGCATCAATATGTTATTTTTGTGTTTGTTTTATTTGGGTTCAATATTGGATGACTGTAACTCAGACATTTATTACATGCATAGTTCTTAAGAATTGAAATTGTCCAAATTTACATAAACATGCACTTCACCAAAGACCCTTATCCCCCACCCCTCATCAAAATAAAGACTCATCAACCAAACTATCCAAAAGCCAAAAACTTAAGCCCTAATTGAATCACTAGTTATGCTTGCCTTCTTAGAATAAAGACTCATGCTCCTGCACTTATAATATTCCCAACAATAATATCCCCTAAAGAAACAATTGAAACACACGTATAACATTTAAAATATTGTTTGAATATGGATAACAATTACAATTGCATTTGATTGTAAAGGCAATAAACTCAACTTCCACAAAGGCTTATGCTTCCAAAAGCTTCTGATATGAAATTTTTCATATTAGTATAAAACACTCAATTCAAATTACATGCATATTTATCACAATAATTCAGATTACATGCATGGCTTATATAAAACGATTAAACATGTACATTAAGATGCCCTTCTTCTTTTCCTGGTGGGATTCACATTTGTTTGTCCATTTACAATACGAAACGATGGATTAATCCAAATTCCCTCGTCATGATCATCTCTAAGATATAAACCATCATCAGTTGAATCAATTTCATGTGGTTGTTGTGATGTTGCAAATAAAAGATCATTACCAACATCTTCATCATTATTGTTATCATCACTTATTTTATTGGTTGATAGGACAACAGACCATTTATCATCAGAAGGATCAGTGACATAAAACACTTGTTGAGCTTGCGACGCTAAAATAAAAGGCTCGTCTTTGTATCCCACCCTATTAAAATCAACAAGCAAGAATCCTGACTCATCAATCCGAACGCCATTATTATTATCGACCCACTTGCAACCAAATATGGGAACACGAAACATTGTGTAGTCTAACTCCCATATGCGCTCGATAACCCCAAAATATGATAGATTTGCATATATTGGGTTTTTGTCTTTTGCACTGGAGACATGCATCGCTTCAGCTACGAGAGTGACTCCACTATTTTGCATAGTGGTCTGATCATCTTGTTTTTTGGTATAAAATGTGTAGCCGTTAATAACATAACCAGTGTAAAAAAAGACATGTAAGCTCGGACCATTTGCTAGCCACCTCAATCTCTGTGAAATTGATCCGGGGTCTATATCAAATTTTGACTTTATGTGATTTTTTAACCATGTTATAAAACATCGATTGTGCTCTCGAGTTATCCAATTTTGATTCCTATTCATGTTCAAACGAGATAACTGATCCATGTGTATTGTAACATACGGTTGAACCTCATCATCATTGTGCAGAACATACAATTGTGCCTGCTCCAATTCTGTCCTTGATATAGTCAGTAGTCTCCTTCCAATTATCCCTTCTCCTGATAGTCTTCCCGAATGACGAGACATGGGAAGCCCTATGGATTCAACATTGGACAGATATTCAGTACAAAATTCAACAGCCTCTTCAACAATGTATTGTTCAGGAATACAATCTTCTGGTCGACTTCTACTTTTTACGTACCCTTTTAATATTTTCATATATCATTCTATCGGATACATCCATCTCATCTAAGCTGGCCCACAAAGTTGTGTCTCCTTAACCAGATGAACAGTAAGGTGAACCATTATATTAAAAAACGATGGTGGGAAATACATTTCAAGCTCACACAAAGTAACAACAATTTCCCTCTACAATATCGGTAATTTCTGAGGGTCGATCACTTTACTACAAATTTCCTTGAAGAAGAAACATAATCTAGTTAAGGCTAGTCGAACTTTTTCAGGTAAAATGGAACGTATACCTATTGGTAGCAAATGCTCCATTAGAATATGACAATCATGGGTCTTCAAACATTTTAACTTGAGGTCTTTCATACAAACCAAATTTTTAATGTTCGAAGAGTATCCTTTTGGAACTTTAACTTCGTGTAGAAATTTACATAAAACAATTTTTTCCTTTCTAGATAGAGTATGAGAGGCTGGAGGTAGATATATGCGATTTCCTTTCTTTACTAAAGCCAATTCATTTCTTATTCCCATATTGACCAAGTCCAATCTTGCGTTGATGCCATCTTTAGACTTTCCTGGAACATTGAGTAATGTACCAATAACACTATCAAATACATTTTTTTCAATATGCATCACATCGAGGAAATGTCTTATATACAATGACTTCCAATATGACAATTCAAAGAAAATTGACTTTTTCTTCCACCCAGTTTTGACTAGCTCTCCCGCAAAAGGTTTGCCAAATTTATTGGTCATTCCTTGTACTTTTTCAAGTATTTGATATCCAGTCGGTGCTAAAGGAGTTTTACCTTCCTCTGATTTTCCATTGAATGCATTTCTCCACCCACGATATTGATGACTATAAGGTAAAAATCTACGATGTCCAAGAAACACATTCTTCTTACAATGTTTCAACCGCATTCAATTTGTACTCTCTTCACATATAGGACATGCACACTGACCTTTAATGCTATATCTTAATAAATTACCATATGCTGGAAAATTATTAATTGTGCCGAACAACATAGCCCTCAAATGGAAACATTCTTTCTTATACCCATCATAAACTTCCACACCTGTCTCTCACATACGTTTTAAATCTTCGATTAGAGGAGTCAAGTATACGTCGATATCATTCCCCGGTTGTTTGGGTCCAGAAATTAACAGAGACAACATCATAAACTTACGCTTCATACATAACCATGGAGGTAGGTTATATATTACCAAATCATAGGCCACATGCTGTGTGAGATGCTTTGAAGACCATGTGGATTCATTCCATCAGTAGAAAGTGCAAGTCTTAGATTTCTTGACTCTATCCCGAATTCAGGATACTCGTGATCAATTTTTGCCCATTGTGGGGAATCTGCAGGGTGTCGAAACATTCCATCTCTAATTCTTTCATCTGCATGCCATGTCAAGTGTTTTGAATCTTCTTCACTGCGATACATGCTCCTAAATCTTGGTATTATAGGAAAATACCACACAACTTTTGCTGGGGTAGATTCTTTCTTCTTATATCGAGAGACATTGCATTTCAGACACGCCTTAAGTAGTTCGTATTCATTTCGAAATAAAATGCAATCGTTAAGACACACATGAATCCTTTCGTAACTCATGCCAATAGAACACAAAATCTATTTAGCCTCGTAGGTTCGACTGGGAAGTTCATTATCATCTGGCAACATATCTTTTATGAGTGTTAATAATTCTATAAAGCTTTTATCTGACCATCCATTACTCGCTTTTAAGTTGTACAACTTTAATATCGCCGACAATCTTGTAAATTTAATACAACCATTATATAATTCTTTCTCTGCATCACTCAACAAACTTTCAAACATTTTAGGACAATCTCGAAGATCTTCTTCAACTGCTTTTGCGATCTCATCAACTCGGTCCGGCTCATATGCATCTGTATCGAAGTCAGTTGAAGCATGTGTCGAACTATTCTTAAAATTAATGTTTCCTTTTTTTTTTCTCACCATGTCTTATCCAACATGTGTAGCTTTGATCAATTCCATTACATACTAGATGTCCTTCTAATTCATCTTCTCTAACACGTTTTCCAAAACAATATTTTAAACAAGGACAAACTACTTCGTTTGGATCTTTTGCATTCTTCACTGCAAACTCAACAAACTCCTTCACTCCAATTTCATACTCTTTCGACAATCGATTGGCTGACATCCATTTCCTATCCATATTATACCACCTATATAAATGCAGTTACAAAACTAATAAGCTTTCAAAACATATTAACAAGATTCAAAAAGAAACCAATATCAACTAACAATTTCAAAATAGCACAGATCATGTGGTATGAGTTTTTGACAATTTTTGACAATTTCAAAACATAACAGATCATGTGTATATATGTGTAGAAGAGATTTAATATATATATATATATATATATAACAATTTTTAGTTTTCAATTATTAAAAAACTAGGGTAGTAAAGGATATTGACAAAAACAAATTAAAAAATACCTGAGACAACGTAGATGGCCGCACACAGTACGTATATTAGGATTTTGAAAGATGTAGAGCTTGTTTAGAATAATGCATGACACAGTACGTATATGAGAGTTTCCAACGTATATAATTATTTGAAAGATGAATTTTACAGCGCTTGTGGAAAAAGCATTGTATTAGGTAGTTAAATTCAATGAAGCGCATGTATTTTACAGCGCTTGTGAAAAAAACGTTGTAATAGGTAGTTAAAATCAATGAAGGCGCGTGTATTTTACAGCGCTGTAAAATAATACACGAAAGCGCTTCATTTTACAGCGCTTTTATTACAAGTGTTGTAAAAGCCTTATAACGTTATGCGCAAATGTTATATGACCTACAACAGCACTTCTTTTACAGCGATTGTCATCAAAAGCGCTGTAAAAGGCTCTGTTATTTTTAAAATATATTTACAACAGCGCTTGTGTTTAGAAAGCGCTGTAAAATGCGCGCTGTTAAATGTCATTTTTGGCGTAGTGTAGGGATGCTTTATTTATCTTTTCTTAAATACTCGTTTTCATTCTTTATTTTTTACTTTTATTCTTTATCTATTATAAATAATGAATGTAAATCGGTCTTTAAATGCCGTTTTTCTAATAGTAAATCTTAATACAAAAATATAAACATGATAAGGAATAATATACTTAATTTTTTATTTTTATAGTTCACATATTTAATATATATCATTATTATAATTTTGTTATCGTATTTAGATAAATTTTATTAACTAATTAATTATATTACTATTACGGATTATATAATCATATTATGCTTTTTATGATAAATTGTCATTGTATGTTAATTATGCATATGTTTATTTTGGTATGTACTAATGATTTTATTTTTTACTTTTTCATTTAAATTGTTTTGAATAATTATATGTAAAAATATTTACTTTTTTATAAATATTTTCAAGAAATTTTCAATGTGGGTCATTTTATTGTAGTTTAAGAAAGAGTTTAATTTGTATATATTGGTGTAATAAATCATGACTTTATAAATATTTATGAAAAAAGTCAAAAGTTATATAACAATAGCGATTAATTGATCATGTAAAAACTTTTTACTATGATATAAATTAAAATTTTCATGAAATATTCAATTTGTTTATTTAAAAAAACTAAAATTATAATAAAATAAATAAATATGTAATTTATTGAGTAACTTAAAAATGAATGACTAATAGATTTTTTATGTAGACAAATCTGAATTTTGTTATTTGAGGCTAGTTTTCAAAATAAAAATATTTATTTTTGGTTTACCATAATCAATATTAATGTACAGATATTATTTCCTAAAATATTTAACATAATTAGACATAATTAGACACTATATAAACAGAAGTGTCTAGAGAAAATTAGAGAGAGATCGGACTCAAACATTTTAACATAGACTTGACTCTATTATTAAAATGATGTTAGCGTATGCTTTTCTTTTTCTTTAGTGTGCGTTTTTGGTGAACACCAAACAAAATTTTTCTAGTAATGAAGTGCTTGAATCCACCATATGAAGAATGTTATTGGTTCTCCGCTGCACTATTTTTGTACAACCTTCTTCGTAATTACTCATTTCAAAATAAATACAAAGAGGAGATAAAAATAAAAATAAAGGTAGGAAGAAATGGAGAAGTGTTTGAATCTATCATTTAGTGAATTACAAATAATTTTATATCACATCTTTGTTATACGATATACACTATTATCATCCACTTCAACTAGTATTAAAATAAAAAGATTGAAATTTGCAAAAAGATAAATAGAAAAGAAAAATGAGAAAGACGGAATTGATACACTTTTTCTCAATTGATACACTTTTCTCGATTTTCTTATATACGTGTTGTTTTCTTTATATGTATAATACTTTATTTTTAGTAGTTATGCATATATACTCAGGTATAACACTTAGTGCTTTTTTGTTTGTATATATTGTTTGTAATTCTATGTATACAAAAAGAGGTATTGTTTGTTTCTTTTTTTATTTATTTAGAAAAATTGTATTTATTTAATCAAAACGATTAACAATATAATTTAGATTCGTTAAAAAAATAAAAAAGACGAATCTACCAATAAATTTACAATATTTAGATCAATGACATAAAACGATAAAATATGACAAAGTCTGTAAGTATGAAAAAATTAAAGTGTTCGAAATACCCTTACATTCAAAATTACAATAAGGAAGACATCAAAGTATTTGATTGAAGTTGCATTAGATATAAGCTGAATTATCAATTTTAAACCAAATGAACACGATAACAAGTCAAAAAACCAAAAACAAAACCGCAACAAGACGAAAAACAAAACAACGTCACACTAAAACAACAAAATCATGAAAAATAACACCGAAAAATGACTTATATTGATAAAAGATAAGGAGAAAAATGAATTCATTGTTTTTTTACATTTTTTTTTCTAATGTTCATTTCTTTTGTTGTGTCAAATACACTGTAAAGTTCATATATTTAGTTAACGTGCATACAAATTAAGAGTATTTCCAAAACTAAGAATATAATCACTCACTATGTTAAAAATGTCATTTAATAGCGCTCACTAAATACAGCGCTTACTAAGAATATAATCACTCCTTTTACAACGCTTACTAAATACAAGCGCTATTGTAAATCAGAGCCTATCACAACGCTTTTTTGCATTCCACGAGCCTCTCATAGAACTCTCCTGCATATATATGACACTTGAATGTATTGCCATGGCCATTGCATAAGGGAGTGTTCTTTGTTGGATTTAAATATTTGTCCTCTATTTCTTGTTGCATTCCATCATCATTTGTCGGTTAGAGACGTTGGGTTATGGATTTACCGACCTATATTTGCATGACAATATATATATATATATATATATAAAGAAGAGAAGATTGTTTCAATATTTTTTCAAAATATGTAAAAGATATTATAAATTAAAATTTTCAGTTCTATTATTAATCTTATTTTTTAGGTTAAATAACACCTCCAATTCTTTAAATTAATTTTAATTAATATTTTAACTTTTATTTTTTTATTTTTTATTTTTTATTTTTTTTATTTTTTTTATTTTTTTTATTTGTTTTATTTGTTTCTCTTTTTTAATTTTAAGTGACAATTTGATTTATGATGTTTTAAAATGTCAATAATATTATTATTATTTTTACAAAAATTCATCAAAATTTTCAAACAAAATCCATAAAATTAACTATCATCTTCAATATAATGCAAATTTCAGCAAGTTCATAACTTAAATCTTTAAATAAACTCATATTTTCATTATTTATTGAATGAATTTGATATGGCTAGAGATGAAAATATGAGTTTATTTGAATATTCGAGGTATGCATTTGATTAAATTTGTATTATATTGAGGATGCTTATTAATTTTATGGGCTTTGTTTGAAAAGTATGATGAGTTTTTTGAATTTTTGTATAAAACTGTATAACATTGTTGACATTTTAAAACATAAAAAATCAAATTATCACTTAAAATTAAAATAAAAAACCAATACAAAATAAAATAAAAGATAAAAATTAAAATGTTAACTAAAATTAAATTAAGTGACTACAGGTGTCATTTAACATAATTTTTATTATCGATTAGAGTTTTACACTATGAGACAGTAGAGTTAAGTAAAAACTAGCTAAATCATTGGCCCATTCAAATAAATGTTAACTCATTTAAACTAATAGAAAAACTACTTTGATGGTCTGTAAAAATTGTTTCAGCTAGTGAAAAAACAAAGGAATAAATATTAGGATTATGTTATTTGTGTTTTCTTGTTTATCTAGTTATTTTTTTATGTTTAAAATAAATAAATAAATAAAATTGAGTATCTATACCAAAAATAAGAAAATAAAAATTGAGGACTAATAAAATAAAATCAACTTACCAAATATTTTCAATCAAGAACTGTGTATTTTAATTTTCCTATTGCACCGAAAAATACGTAAGAGTAAAATATTCTCATTGTCAAATAAAATTAATAAAAAAATATATATTTTTTTTTGTTAATTTAAATAACTTATCTTCTTTTTTATTTTTTTAAGGTAAAATAAATAAATAATAATAGCTTAAAAATTTATCATAGAGTAACTATTTTAATGGGTGATGTATGATGTTAATATATTCCCTCATCGCAATTGACAGTGAAATATGAATTTTTAGTTCAAGATCAATCAATATATTTATGTTTTAGAGGAATATGAGTTTTTAGTTCAGGATCAATATATTTAAATTTTAGTGGAATATGAATTTTTAGTTCTAAGATCAATATATTTAAGTTTTATCTAATTTTTTTTTAAATGAAATTAAATAGGTGACGATTCTTTTTTAGCAAGTGAATATACAACTTGGTTATAACGACTCTACTTAAATAAAATTTATTTTTCTAAATAATTATTTAAGTAACTTGTTTGAAATATGTACTTATTTTAAATTGTTTACTTAAATTATTTGAAAGTATTAATTTAGTGAGTTATGTTTGAATGAGTGGAAAAACTACAATTTTAATTAAGTTTTGCAATTGGACCCAACACTAACTAATCAACCCACTCAAAATGATAGAAAGACAAACAATCTCTCACTTATACAAACATACAACATACATATCACATACATAATTTGAATTTCCTCCCTTCTTACCTCACTTATTTATCGTCTTCTTAAAACGCAAAACCTCCCTCTCCATTTCATTTTTCATTTTCTTCTAATTTGACACCAGAAAAACAAAAAAATTACAATTATCTTTCATTAAATCAACTTTCAACCTTCAATTCAAACACACTTCTTACCTCTATAATAGAAAATATTCATCAGCCATACCAAACCACATTCATTTTACATCAATTTTAAGTAGTCACTACTAGAAAAACTGCATTTAGCGTCGGTCAAAAACCGACACTAATAGACCAAAAGTCGACGCTAACTTTGATTTAGTGTCGGATTAGCGTCGATGTCGAGCCTAGACTAAAACAGTCGAAGCTAATATATAGCGTTTGCCAAATGCCGTCTGACGCTAATATAGCATCGACTTGGCCTACTCTAAGCCGACGCTACCACAAAAATATAAACAACCGACGCTACTTATGCCCGTTGCCACGCCATTAAAAAACTATTCGCGTTGGTTGGCCGACTCTAACGTCAACATAACAAAATATATAGCGTCGGTCTTGCCGATGCTAGTGGTGAAGTCAACAAATGGTTAGCGTCGGTAAAAGCCGACACAAATTTTAAAACATTGAGAACAACCTAGTTAGAACAACAGTCACGCTAATGAAAAGGGAACCAAAGTCCCTTTATTTTTATTTCACCACAATTGACATGGTTAAAGTGCCTCAACACAAACCACAAGTTGAAATAAATTATTAAAAGAATAAAAAATGCCATTATACCTAAAAACAACATGTGTAGTGCATGCATAGACTTCTCTCTCCCCTTCTTGATGCAATAGAGTTGCACCCTTGCCGATGGTCCCTATAAGACAAATTCAGAATTTATTGAGAGGACCATTTATAAGACTTGGTCATACCCAGTTGTAGCAAGAGTGACACAAACAATCAAGAATCCTAGAAGTATAAATTATCCCTTATGGCACTATAATTTTAGCAAAAGATAATTATGAAAAATGAATAAATTGATTAGTATAAGGCCAAGGAAGCAACCGTCAAGTTTTCGCTGGTATAAAACCAGGAATGATTTTCATCTCTAACTAACATGTCCATTCAAGCCAAAGCCAATTGCACTCTAAAGTTTGGGCAAAGCATAAGTCTAACATACAATTTGCTATAATCTAATCTAATTAAATGTGAAGATAGTTGAGCTGCATGGATTGAACTCTTGATCACTTGGTCAATAGATGCATTGATACCATGTCAATGAATAACAAATAAGAAGAGATGTTGCAATGGCAAATATAATTCAATTTGGATTCTCTCATCATTTTAGAACCCTAAGGAAACATCATTCAATGAATATGTATGAAAGCCCTATAACCAAGAAGAAGCGATTTCCCTTTGTTTCCTCTCTTGCATGTGGTTTAATCTATTTTTGGATGTAGCTAATATTGGGAATTTTGGGTATTTTAGTGGCAGAAAATCTGATTTTGATTTGGGGTTTAGAAGTTTAGGGATTTCAAAATGAGTGTGGGAAACTTTGTATTTTTGCATGTTAAGAAATATTGCATTCTTGCAATATGCATTGATTTAAATTAAAATAATAGTATACTTTTCTTATGTTCAAATTTTATTTTTCAATTATATGTTATAAATTAAACAACTGAAAACGATATCATGATATATGATGGTGTTTTGTTAAAGAAACATTTGTAAGAGAAGAGCAAATGAGACGTTTGTTGCGATGATGCCCAAGACCTACCTTACAAAATGATCACAATTATCTTGGTGGCTGATGTTGAGATAATTGGCATAGATTGTACTTATTTTTTTGTAAAAATTGACAAAAAAAAAAGTTTTCAAACGTAATTTTACCTAAAAGATTATACTTAAAAGAAAATGTGTAGTTTTTTATTGTTGATGTTTTCAAAAATATGTTTTCTAACTACTCTTCCCCTTTTATGGAACTCACTGAGATTAGCATCTCACTCCTATTTTATGTATTATAGTAGACTAGAAGGACTAATTTTCAATATTCAAGTAATGATGGATATTACAATGGTCTTTGAAATTTTATGTTTCGGTCAAATTAGTCCTTGAATTTTGTGAATCGGCAAATACATTCCTAACATTTTAAAAATATCAATAAAAGTAATTTGTGTGTAAACTTTTTTCGTTAAACATTTTAATATGACTCTATAATTGAATATGTGGTTTATCCACGTTAATTCCATATCATGGTCATTTTTTTGGGGACAATTTTGTCTATGAAATTTTGTATTATCAGGGATAAAATTACAAAATAATTGTAATTGTGTATTGATTAATTATGGACAAATTAGTCCATGAAAGATTTAAATTTCATTAAAAAATTTGTTCATTTTGTGATGACATTGCTATGAGATCAATGTAGATGAGTCAAATATATAATCTCTAAGCTAAAAGTTTAAATATGGACTATTTTAATTACTATTTTATAATTTTAAAAATATATTTGTTAATTTGTAAAATTCAGGAATTAATTTAACCGATGGTTACAATTTAAGAACAAATTTTTATTTTTCATTCATTTTTTATTAGACAATCCAAATGTGACACATGAGAGCAAAACATGGTTTAAAAAGAAACAAAACAATATAGAATCAATAATAAAAATTGGATTCTATAAATTTTAATACCAAATAATATTTCTTTTCAAAACTATTTTTTACGTATTGTATTATTCTAACAAATAAGTTAATTGATTAATTTATTTGGATAGTTAAGGAAAACTATGAAATTGAAATAACATCAAATTGATTAATTGATTAATTTATATTTATATTTCGTTTGATCTTACCATTGGAATTGGTTTTGTCAGAGTTAACATCAAATTTTATTGAAGCTCCTTTGAGACATTGACAAACATCACGTCGAACCTGAGTGGTGTTCTCCTTTTGATTTAAATTTTGTGATCCTTCACAACAGGGAGTAGATGGTGTTGGTTGGCCTAATCCTGTCAAAAAAAGGTACACATGGCACCAATGAAACAATAGCCTCAATACGTACAATCTGGGTTGGAGAAACCATCCAAATTTTCATGGAAAGGTCAACAGGGTGGATCTCAATGTCAACAAGGAGCTCAACCAAATCAAGCTCCACCTTAAAAAGCTTATTGGGAGAGTGATATTGAGAATTTAATAACAAGAACAAGTTCTTTCATTGAATAATCAAGAGCCGTCCAGAAAAACCACTCTGTATGAATAAAGAATCTGGAGACCCAACTGGGTCAACTTGCTCAACAAATGGCACAAAGAGCGCCTGAAAATTTTCCTAGTGACACAATTATGAATCCACAAATAATGTCAATGCAATGACAACGAGGTGTGGCAAGGTAAGTGAACAAATACCACCTAAAGTCAAACATAGTGGAAGTACTTCAACTTCAACCCACTCGGAGGAAATGGTCTCCCCGACATTAGTTGAGAAGCTCTCCGCTCTTGATAAGGAGGAAGAACATGCGGTACAAAAAAAAGGAGACACTACCAAAATCAGAAATTCTACTTCCATTTCCTCTAAGATTTAGAAAGGAAGAAACCGAAAAACAATTCTCTTAATACCTATTATAAAATTTTTGGAATTCAGACCTTTTAAAATACAATATTGTGCATAGAATAGTAGTGATTGAATTTTTTTTGAAATTTTTGGAATTTTTTTAAAAGGTCTGAATTTGAAAATTTTGAATTGCAATATTGTATTTTAATACCTATTATAACTTCTCTTATAATTTGAAGATCAATTTGTCTATTAACTAGCTTTTTAACGGCCAATCCAAATGCAACACATGGGAACAATAATATTGTTCAAGAAATTACCACATAACAATATAAATTGAATAATAAAAATTGGATTTTATAAACTTTAATATTTCTTTCCAATACTTTTTTTAGCATATTGCATGCTTCTAACAAATAAGTTCGTTGATTTATTTATTTGACTCTAATAATTGTCATGGTTAGAGAAAATTATGAAATTTAAATATACAATCATGATGAAATTTTATATATATTTTTTTATCGAGTTGTTAGCATTCATTTTTTTAAAAGGAAGATAATGATGTTCTTGTAGAAAACATGTTTTACATTGATTTAAACTATATTTTAAACAACAATTTCTTTTTATAATATAATCTCCAAAATACACTACGCCAAAAATGACATTTAACAGCGCCCCTTTTACAGCGTTTGGTAAACACAAGCGCTGTTGTAAATGTATTTGAAAAATAACGGAGCCTTTTACAGCGCTTTTATTGACAAGCGCTGTAAAACAAGCGCTGTTGTAGGTCATATAACGTTTGTGCTTAATGTTATAATGCTTTTACAGCGCTTTGCAAAAAAGCGCTGTAAAATGAAGCGCTTTCGCGTACGCTTTTACAGCGCTTTTTTCACAAGCGCCGTAAAATACGTGCACTTTAAAATAATTGAACCACGTATTACAGCGCTTTTTTCACAAGCGCTGTAAAATACGTGCGCTTTAAAATAATTGAACCACCTATTACAGCGCTTTTTTCACAAGCGCTGTAAAATACGTGCGCTTTCATTGAATTTAACTACCTATTACAGCGCTTTTACTACAAGCGCAGTAAAATACATAAATTTCTAATAATTATATACATTAGGAACCCTCATATCCTCTACATCTTTCATCACCTCTACTCAAGGAACCCTCATACCCTCATACCCATTACGTACTGTGCCGCCATCTACGTTGTCTCAGGTATTTTATATCAAATTAAAAATTCATACCACATGATCTGTGTTCTGTTTTAAAATTGTTATTAAATCTCTTCTACTAGTCAAAAACTCATACCACACATGATCTGTTCTGTTTTTGAAATTGTTAGTTGATATTTGTTTCTTTTTGATAAAAGCGAGTAATGGATGATAATGGATGGTCTGATAAAAGCGAGTAATAGATGGTCTGATAAAAGCTTTACAGAATTATTAACACTCATAAAAGATATGTTGCCAGATGATAATGAACTTCCCAGTCGAACCTACGAGGCTAAACGGATTTTGTGTTCTATTGGCATGAGTTACGAAAGGATTCATGCGTGTCCTAACGATTGCATTTTATTTCGAAATGAATATGAACTACTTAAGACGTGTCTGAAATGCAATGTCTCTCGATATAAGAAGAAAGAATCTACTCCAGCAGAAGTCGTGTGGTATTTTCCTATAATACCAAGATTTAGGCGCATGTATCGCAGTGAAGAAGATTCAAAACACTTGACATGGCATATAGATGAAAGAATTAGAGATGGAATGTTTCGACACCCTGTAGATTCCCCACAATGGGCAAAAATTGATCACGAGTATCCTGAATTCGGGATTGAGTCAAGAAATCTAAGAATGACACTTTCTACTAATGGAATGAATCCACATGGTCTTCAAAGTATCTCACACAGCACGTGGCCTGTGATTTTGTTTATTTATAACCTACCTCCATGGTTATGTATGAAGCGTAAGTTTATGATGTTGTCTCTGTTAATTTCTGGACCCAAACAACCGGGGAATGATATCGACGTATACTTGACTCCTTTAATTGAAGATTTAAAATTTATGTGGGAGACAGGTGTGGAAGTTTACAGTGGGTATAAGAAAGAATGTTTCAATTTGTGGGCTATGTTGTTCGGCACAATTAATGATTTTCTAGCATATGGTAATTTATCAGGATATAGCATTAAAGGTCAGTGTGCATGTCCTGTATGTGAAGAGAGTACAAATTGGATGCGGTTGAAACATTGTAAGAAGAATGTGTTTCTTGGACATCGTAGATTTTTACCTTATAGTCATCAGTATCGTTGGTGGAGAAATGCATTTAATAGAAAATCAGAGGAAGGTAAAGCTCCTTTACCACCAACTGGATATCAAATACTTGAAAAAGTACAAGGTTTGACCAATAAATTTGGCAAACCTTTTGCGGGAGAGCTGGTCAAAACTGGGTGGAAGAAAAAGTCAATTTTCTTTGAATTGCCATATTGGAAGTCATTGTATATAAGACATTTCCTCGATGTGATGCACATTGAAAAAAATGTATTTGATAGTGTTATTGGTATGTTACTCAATGTTCCAGGAAAGTCTAAAGATGGCATCAACGCAAGATTGGACTTGGTCGATATGGGAATAAGAAATGAATTGGCTCTAGTAAAGAAAGGAAATCGCACAAATCTACCTCCTGCCGCTCATACTCTATCTAGAAAGGAAAAAATTGTTTAATGTAAATTTCTACACGAAGTTAAAGTTCCAGAAGGATACTCTTCGAACATTAGATATTTGGTTTGTATGAAAGACCTCAAGTTAATAGGTTTGAAGACCCATGATTGTCATATTCTAATGGAGCATTTGCTACCAATAGGTATACGTTCCATTTTACCTGAAAAAGTTCAACTAGCATTAACTAGATTATGTTTCTTCTTTAGGGAAATTTGTAGTAAAGTGATCGACCCTCAGAAATTACCGACATTGCAGAGGGAAATTGTTGTTACTTTGTGTGAGCTTGAAATGTATTTCCCACCATTGTTTTTTGATATAATAGTTCACCTTACTGTTCATCTGGTTAAGGAGACACAACTTTGTGGGCCAGCTTATATGAGATGGATGTATCCGATAGAACGATATATGAAAATATTAAAAGGGTACGTAAAAAGTAGAAGTCGACCAGAAGGTTGTATTGCTGAACGATACATTGTTGAAGAGGCTGTTGAATTTTGTACTGAATATTTGTCCAATGTTGAATCCATAGGGCTTCCCATGTCTCGTCATTCGGGAAGACTATCAGGAGAAGGGATAATTGGAAGGAGACTACTGACTATATCAAGGACAGAATTGGAGCAGGCACAATTGTATGTTCTGCACAATGATGATGAGGTTCAACCGTATGTTACAATACACATGGATCAGTTATCTCGTTTGAACAT
Organism: Cicer judaicum; assembly: GCA_037974835.1. Lineage (NCBI taxonomy): Eukaryota > Viridiplantae > Streptophyta > Magnoliopsida > Fabales > Fabaceae > Cicer > Cicer judaicum. The sequence continues at coordinate 1,853,952 of JBBPBS010000577.1, read as the reverse complement.
GAATAGGAATCAAAATTGGATAACTCGAGAGCACAATCGAAGTTTTATAACATGGTTAAAAAATCACATAAAGTCAAAATTTGATATAGACCCCGGATCAATTTCACAGAGATTGAGGTGGCTAGCAAATGGTCCGAGCTTACATGTCTTTTTTTACACTGGTTATGTTATTAACGGCTACACATTTTATACCAAAAAACAAGATGATCAGACCACTATGCAAAATAGTGGAGTCACTCTCGTAGCTGAAGCGATGCATGTCTCAAGTGCAAAAGACAAAAACCCAATATATGCAAATCTATCATATTTTGGGGTTATCGAACGCATATGGGAGTTAGACTACACAATGTTTCGTATTGCCATATTTGGTTGCAAGTGGGTCGATAATAATAATGGCGTTCGGATTGATGAGTCAGGATTCTTGCTTGTTGATTTTAATAGGGTGGGATACAAAGACGAGCCTTTTATTTTAGCGTCGCAAACTCAACAAGTGTTTTATGTCACCGATCCTTCTGATGATAAATGGTCTGTTGTCTTATCGACCAATAAAATAAGTGATGATAACAACAATGATGAAGATGTTGGTAATGATCTTTTATTTGCAACATCACAACAACCACATGAAATTGATTCAACTGATGATGGTTTATATCTTAGAGATGATCATGATGAAGGAATTTGGATTAATCCATCGTTTCGTATTGTAAATGGACAAACAAATGTGAATCCCACCAGGAAAAGAAGAAGGGCATCTTAATGTAAATGTTTAATTGTTTTATATAAGCCATGCATGTAATCTTAATTATTGTTGTATTCTGAATTATTGTTCGATTATGGTTTTATTGTTGTAATATGAATTATTGTTCTATTCTGGTTCTATTATGGTTTTATTGAATTATTGTGGTATTATAATCTGAATTATTGATCTGGTTCTATTCTTGTTTTATTGTTGTCTAAGAAGGCAAGCATAACCAGTGATTCAAATTAGGACTTAAGTTATTGGCTTTTGGATAGTTTGGTTGATGGGTGGGGGATAAGCATAACATTGTAAATTTGGACAATTTCAATTCTTAAGAACTATGCATGTAAAAAAAGTGCATGCCTTTTACAGCACTTTTTAACAAAAGCACTGTAAAAGGCCCTTTTAAAAATAAAATAATGAGACATTTTACAGCGCTCTTCTTACCAAGCGCTGTAAAAGGCCCCTTTTAAAAGGCCCTTTTACAGCGCTTACATCCAAAGGCGCTGTAAAAGACTCTTGTAGTTTAAAAACGCTTACATTTACGAAGTTCACTTAATTCAGATTTGAACTGAGGCCTTCCAAGTGTGACAACGTAGATGGGTATTTAACGTATAAGTAATTAATGTGTTAATATTTATAATTAATAATATTAATTAATAATTTATGGATTTCAAAAATATGTTAATATTTATAATTAATGTACCTAATAAAGTAAAAAATAAAGGTTACATTTGTTGTTAGATTGAGACCTTTTACAGCGCTTATGTGAACAAGCACTGTAAAAGGCTTTAAAAATAATATTCATCAGATACCTAACATGACTTTCTCTAACAGGATTTTCTTCAAACACCTTGTACGCATCATGGGAATCCCCAAAAACACATTGTTAACAAAAACATCAGACCCATTGTTAACAAAAACATCAGACACATTGTTAACAAACCCAGTTTTTGCAACATGGCAATGAACCTAAAGATCAAGTTACGATTTAAGAATGAAAGGGAATGTAAAGAGATAAAAAGGGTGTTGAGGTGGAGATTGAAAGAGTAAGCTTTGATGTTTGCGAAGAAGATGCATAAAAGGACTTTGAGGAAGATATTTTGGTGGTGACCAGTTACTACTATGTGGGTTTTGCAAAGCTTGTTTAAAAAATAACATAACAAAAAACAAAAATAACATAATAAGGCCTTTTACAGCGCTTCTTTGAACAAGCGCTGTAAAAGGCTTTTAAAAAAAACATTATATAACATACTAAAACAATGAGGTCTTTTACAGCGCTTGTGGGGATAAGCGCTGTAAAAGAGTCTTTTAAAAATTTAAATAAGGACGCCTTTTACAGCGCTTTAATAAAAAGCGCTGTAAAAGGCTTAGGCCTTTTAGAGCGCTCTTTGGAAAAGCGCTGTAAAAGGGTTATATATATATATAACAGTAACCGCTTCAGTTTCCTCTTCATTACGTAAACTACACTATCAGAGCAACTTTCATCTTTCTTCTCTTCTTTTGCAAACCCTATAATCCTGTCCATTACGAACTGTATTTCCACGATCATCTCCTTCATTTCGAACCTTTTTTCCATCCAAGATCATTTCGAACCTTATATTTTCATTGAAATACGTAACCCTCGTTACGTATTTCTTCAAAACCGTTTTTCTGTGAACTTTATTGCTGTGAAATTTCTCCGTTCGCTCTTTTCTTCGCATTTCATCTTTCTTCGAACCATTATTCAGGTATTGATGTTATTAGGTTTTTGTAATCATTAAAATGCATGTTGAGCTTGTTTAAAATATATATACTGATACGTGTTGAGCTTGTTTAGAATAATGCATGATGCATGTTGAGCTTGTTGATGTTATACTAAACTGCATGTTGAACTTGTTGTGGTTAAATGGATACAAACAAAGATTTAGAATGTCAAAATGAAGAAGTTGGCACCAGTAAGACTTATGAAAATGAAGTCAAACGTGGTGCAACTATAATGCAAAATGTGATTAAAGCAAGGAGCAATGGCACCAAGTTTGAGGTAATACTATACTATACTCTGTTTTGCTGTGTATTTTTTTAGCTTTTTTTAATAGCATGTACTTACTATATGAGTTTATTAGGTTGGATGGAATGAAAGTGGTCAGCCAGTTGACCCCCACAGCGCAATGTTTGTGAGCTACATTGGGGCTGTTGTTCGTCAAAATATTCCAATCACGATTGACAACTGGAGAGATAAGGCGTTGAAGGATGCCAAAGATATCATATGGAATGATATTCAAGTAAATTTTTTGATCCAATCTTTTGTCATTTATAAATATTTTCATTGAAATACTTTACTTATAATTTTTTTCATTGCAGACAACTTTTGTCCTTGATGAGGGACGAAAGAATTACGTGTTGAGAGTTGCTGGCAAAATCCATCGGGGATTTAGATTGCATCTCTCAAATTTCTATCTTAAAGATAGAGAAGGAAACACAACAGCTGAACCTCCAAAGATATATCGACATTATATATCAAATGATGAATGGAAAGCGTTTGTTTCCAAACGTATTGATCCCGCGTTTGTCGTAAGTGATTAATTTATTAGCATTTGTGTGTTTTATTATTCATATTCGTATCGTATTTTAAATTTTTACATAATTGCTATTTTTTTATATAGAATATTAGTAAGGCAAATCGCGAGAGGGCAAGCAACCCGACGCACCCATACAGAAGATCACATATGGGATATGCACGTTTAGACAAAAAACTTGTAAGTCAATGTAACATCAATGATGAGGGAATTTGTATTATAAACTATAGTTTCTAACTAATATTTTGTTTTAACGAATAGCGACAAGAGACCCAATCCGATCAACCGTTGGGTCGTCATATCTTGTGGAAGGAAGCTCGAGTAAATAAGGATGGAGTGGTTGATAACGAAAATGTTCAAAAAGTAATAGAACTTTGTGTAAGTATATTATGACTTTAATATTTTTCAATATTGTATTTATCACTTGAATACTTTTTAATATTGTATTTTAAAAAGGCTAATGAACTTAACTATTTTAATGTTACATGTATTTTAGGAGACCATCCAACAAAGTTCTGAAAATGAAGAGGGCAACAAGGCTAGTTGCAGGGACATTTTGGGCAAAGTTTTTAATGTTCCTGAATATTCCAGTCGAGTTAGGGGGAAGGGATTTGGCATAACTCCCATAAGCTTTTTTCCTCAAGAGAAGTGCCAAAAACCTTCCAATGAGGAAGTATTAGAGAAGCTCAGAATCCTATCTGAGCAAGTGGCATAATTGGTGAATACGAACAAAGACAAGCAACTTCCGGATCAGCTCCAAGGTGAAATACAAATGGAGAGTGAAAGCGGGAGTTGCAACGTCGGTTTGAAAATTATTCCCGAGGTAATTAATTACTTGCTTGCTTATGTAATTACTTATACATTAAACAATATTATATATTAACTGTACTTATGTTTTAACTATTGATTTAGGGTGTCACTTCGTGTTTCCTATACCTGTCCTCGCCCACTCATCGGAAGGTGGGAAAAGAAAAATTGTACAATACTTTGGGAGAAGTATTGCACAATACTCCGATCCCAAAGGGCCATGTCAAGGTATCGCCTACTGTTGCTTTCGAACCAACTGCACCGTTGCCGATACCAGACAACGACGGAGATATGCAGACATTGGGCGAAGCTATTGGTAGTTACGTGGCATGGCCCACGAACCTTGTTGCCCTCGTTAAAAGCCCTCCCAGAAACAAATCAGTTACGTCTCCCGATAAGGTTTGTCACATTTATTGCATAAGCTTTGTCAATTTTTTCAGATTCAATAAACTAACATTTAACCTCATTTTTGTAGGTCCAAATAAATAAACCACCCGCACATCCAAAAAAAGGCAGCAAACCTCAAAAATTGGAGGCCAATAAAGCTGCCAATAAGGCTGCCAAATTACAAAGGCCGGAGGCCAATAAAGCTGCCAAACTTGCAGCAATAAAAAAATTTGATCGTGGCAAATCAGTCGCTGCTGCTCCTAAAATAAGTCAGCCACGCCTTGGTAAATACGGGGCGTGTCTTGACATCCAAGTAAAAAAGAACCTGTGCAGCAGCGACGATTCGCGTATGATACACATGAATAAAGAAATATTCGGAGAGGAGTATGAAGAATTGTTCGACAAGGAGCACGTATACGAACTTCTCGAACATAAGGAGCTTAGTGCAACTGTAATGAGCTTGTATATAAAGTAAAAAATACTTTTAATTGCATTTATTGGTAATTAATTAATAATGTATTGGTAATTAATCTAGTTTAAAGTTTTCATTGAAGGTTTTTGCATGAGAAGGTCGTGTGCCCGACGAAATTATCGAATAAATACTCATTCTTCTCTCCGCATAAGACGTCCATGTGGAAACTCGATCCAGACAATGTAAAAAAATATATTGTAGATATGTTATTAGCAAATAAAGAAAAGGATAAATTGTTCTTCGCCCCATATAATTCAGGCTACGAAATTTTATCTTTCTTAATTGATGACAATTTAATTTATTAGTTGTGTATAAACAAAATTTCTTAACCAATTTTTTGTTGTTGTAGGGCACATTGAGTAATATTTGCAATCAATGGGGTCTCTGAAGTTATATACTATTTGGATCCCGTGCATGGCGATTACAACAATCACTCCGAAGTAAAGACTATGCTCGACACGTAAGTAATATTCATTTATTTCTTACATATATATATATATATATATATATATTTACATATATATATATATATATATATAATGTGTTTGTTCATGCTTTAATAATCACATTTATTCATTCGATAGTGCCTTAAAAGTTTATCGAGCTCAAAGAGGTGCGGTACTGTCGAAGCAAAAGTCTAATAATATTACATGGATCCCAATAAAGTGCCCTCGTCAAACAAACAACATTGACTGTGGGTACTACGTATTGAGATTCATGAAGGAGATTGTTGACAAGAATAAAACTATTATCCTAGAAACGGTACGGTATTTTGATTATATGATTTTCATATATAAATTATCTATATATTTGATACTAACTTAATATAATATGTTCAATTTTTATATTGCAGTACTTTAAAAATTCCAGTCCATCATATTCTGAGCAAGATCTGATGGAATTAAAGGAGGAATGGTGTGAGTATGTGCTTGAAATGAAAATTATTTGATTTTCTAGGAAATAGCATGCTGCTGAGCAAGGGATCTGAATATTATATGGTGCATAGTTATTATATGTATATGATCATAGGACAGTATATAAACATGCATATGAATATGTTGTAAATTAGGTTCAATGTATATTTAATTACTTATGTTGTAAATTACTGTGTTACAGGATAATATATATGTATCATATTGTGTGAACTGATTATGTTTTAACTGATTCTGGGCTCTGGTTCTGGTTCTGGTTGTGTTACTGATTCTGTTTCTGTTTTAAATTACTGATTCTGGTTGTGTTGTGTTGTGTGAACTGGTTCAAACTAATTTTGGATAAAAAGATAAAAGACAGCGCTTTATAAAAAAAGTGCCATAAAATAGGAAAATATATTATCCTAATAGAGTTTTGGGAAATTTAACTATGTTGATAGTAATTGATTAAGTTGTAATTATTAACTAATTTAAATTTAAATTATTAGGTTCTTAAATTGATTATGTTACGGCCTCACAGTTTTTGAGTTAATTATAATATCCCTTCTAAGATTATAAAAAAAAAGTTTAATTGTTAGATTAAAATGATAATTTTACTTTGGATTTAAATGCATGTTATGATTAATTTAAATTATTAAACTAATACAGTTAATTACATGTCATAACCTCTAATTCTTTAGTGAATTTAAGATTATAATTAAATCTTACCGTACATGAATTCACTTATTAAACTATTGTCTTTGCAACTAATTTAATTGATTTCATGACATGTATTTAAATCTAGACTACAAATTCATGAATTTCGTAAAGTCCACTCATGATTTAAAAGTACGAATCGTAGAAAATTTTAATGTTGATCAAGCAATAAAAAACATTATGCACAAAGATGAGAAAAATAATTAAATAAAGTCATTCATATAATTAGATATCAAATCAGAAAAATAAAGGTTTCATCTTGTTACAGTCATACCTAAAAAATAGGGTTTAGTAACTCATAACAAAGATAGAAATAACACTACAAAAAAATTGACTTATCATGACACACAAAGTTTGTCAATAAAAGTAAAAAACTGTAGGTAAAGATCAATAATACTTTGAGTGACACTCAAATCTAGTGTCAACTTTAAGGTGCGCATTGTTGCACATTGAGGACTATCACTACATGTTCTCAGGATTGTCACTACATGTTTTTGATTTCTACCTACAATATTGACTGTCACTAAAAATTAGATAAATATAAATAAAAAATTAATCTATTCCTACAGTATTGTCTGTCACTAAAATTTATTATTATTTATTAAACTAGTTTTTTTTATCTCCCTACTAATTGTAATTCTAAATTATTAATACTAGTAAATTATATTTAAATTTCTAATATAATTTTATTAACTAATGTCATTGAAACATACAATAAAAAATGTTCATACTGCAAACACAATATTTCTAAATAGCATAGATCTGATAATCACACAAATCTATTTTCTCCACACAACAAACATAGATGACAATGACATCCACAAACAGCTTCAACTAATTAAGTTACTGATTAGTTTTAATCCTCAACATAAAGAATCTGTTAGAATGCTAACACATGATTTCCGCAAAAACATATGATTCAATTTACACGATGAAGTTTTTGTTTTCTTAAAAAGAGAGAGAAGGGGACAAAAGCTAGAGGAAAGAGGGTATAACAAAAATGATGAATGAGTAGAAGCTACCTCTCCAAATTACCTTGTACTAACAATGCAATTATGTGGTTTTTCTTTTTAGACAAAATTTTAATCGAGTGCTATTTTCCTTAAACTGATATATTCTTTAAAAAAATCATAAAAGTTGAAAAGAGATGAACCTAAATTGATGTACGGTAAATTCTATTTCTAGCAGAGTACATAGTGACAAAATAGGTATGAAATTTCAAAAACCTATTGCACTAACTAATTAGGGGAGACAAGTAAAAAAAACAACCAATAGCATTTTATCCATCAAAAGGACAAATGGATTACTTTACCTGATCAAGTAGTCCTGAATTTGCTTTCTTATTGGGGGTAACTACATGTATTCCTTTGCGCAACCAATCATAGTAATAGCCAACAATGGCAGAATCAGCTGTGCAGTCCACTAATGCCATGTTTGGTATAAAATGATTTCCAAGCACGTGTTGAACAAATTTTTCCAAATCAGCCACTTCTCCTCTTTCCTCTCGAAGTTCTTTCCACCTTGCTAAGTCAATACCCCTGCAGAGAGCAGTTACAGTATGAATTAATTGAGCATGAGCCAATTTTGTCAATTGTGCATAGATAGCCAACGACATAAGTTAACACATCACATGATGCATTTTGTAAATGTAGTTTCATGATGTGTAGTGGCCAAAGAATTCCTATTGTCAACAGTTGAACTTTATAAGTATGTAAGAGAGTCACGATACTAAAGTAGAAACCATAAAATCACCCATACCAAGAAGCATGGATTACCAAAAGTAACCAGATATCACCTAAATTTTGAACTCACAACAGATGAATAAAAATGTTCAATATTAACTGCAAGCAACAAAGACTAGCTGTGTATCATTTAGAGAGATTCAGTTCAGGGAGATTTCACTTACACATCACTGAGAAGCATTGACTTTGAGCCAAGTATGCCCATTACACGCAAATCAATGTTAAATTCTTCTTTCAGAACTGAAGCCTGCATTGAATGAATTTAGAACGAACTTGTCACATATTTCAAGAAGCCTTCTGGTATTTACAAATATGAAATATCCAAATGAATTTTTAGCAAGTCAGATTCACAGCATCATATTTAAGGGAGGTAGACTACTCAAGAATTCTGCATTTTATTTCTATTTCTGTTATAATTTCAAATTATGATAATAACTATATGAAACTAATCTTAACAGATAATGTAAGATACTCTAAGATAAGAAATTAATCCGAATACAATAGATAATATAAGATGATCTGCAATAATAGTAAGATATTATAAGGTATTTTTATATATACTAATACTTTCCTTAAACTATAAAATATTGTTTAATAAGATTTTAGCTTGTTCCAATTACCTTTTGAAAGAGATAGATGCTATAAAATAGAGTAACTAGTTCCACACAAAGGACAGTAAAAGGCACAATACACATAAAAACTTTCAGGATAGGACCAAAATAAATCAAACTGTCTATGGTAACTGCACCTGATCCCTTAGTTGATCAAGTAGTGTGCTCCCAATTAATCCTGGTCCAATAATGCCCATTGCTATGGTGGTTCTTGAAAGATAAAATCGTAAAGTTCCTTGCTGCTGCAAAGTAGACCATAAAATTTTATGTTGATGGAGAAATTAGATAGTTCCTTGCTGCTGTAAAGTAGACCATAAAATCGTAAAGTTATTATGTTGATGGAGAAATTAGATAGTGTCTATACTAGTACTTACGCCAAAGCTGTCCAATTTCTTTGATGCTGCAAAGTAGACCATAAAATTTTATTTATGGCACTTGGTACTATCCATATAATGGCAACTATAGCACCAAATAATTTGCAAAGGAGAAATTAGATAATGTCTACTAGTACTTATGCCAAAACTGTCCAATTTCCTTGCTGCTGCAAAGTAGACCATAAAATTTTATTTATGGCACTTGGTACTATCCATATAATGCCAACTATAGCACCAAATAAATTGAACTCTAAATCTGACACAGTAGCAACTGCTACACCAGCTGATACAACAGCCAAAGCCAAAACCTGCATCATTGTATTCCAATGACATGATCAATACAGAAAAAATTAAAGGGTTGGATGGAATAGTTCTTTATAAAAGAGAGAGAAACAAAAGAAAGGAAAAAGTTTATTTTTTGACCTTTTTTGAAGAAATGGTTTTTCTATAAAGTATGAACTCTGCCAAAACAATTGTTGGGGTAGCAGCAATCTTAGCCATTTGATAGAAACCAACACTGCATGAACTTAACTGTCAGCATCATGAAAGGAAGTTCCAAAACTCTTATGATTGATATGTTAGAGCAAGAGCATGAACCTTTTATGCTTGAGGCTGGTGTTTGCAAGGCCAGAAGCAAAAGCCATAACAGCACCAAGCCACCAAGTGCAAATATAGAAGAAAATGGAGTTGTTTTAGATGGAGGAGACACAGCAAGCACTGAGAGTGCTATAAGAAATGCAAGGAGAACCATTGCAGTGATGTGATGAACAAATGTGAGGAAAATTGGGAAGTTGAAACTAACTCTTCCCATCACCTGTCAACAACAAAGTTTTATCAAATTCAAGAGGGCTATTTCAGTTTCAACCTTCCTAACATGTCATAATAATAATGATGATAAAATGCATGCAGCATAAGAAGTAAACGTTACATACCAATTTGTTTGCCATGATGATTCCAATTGCAACCATGAAGTTGAAAGATAATGCCACCACTGGTCCACAATATCTTTGTTGTTGGCGCTTGGCTCCTTCTGATGTTCGGAGCTCATAGTAGAGAGAAGATCTTAGTTCTTCCAGTGCTTTATTTGATAATTTTAACCATGAGAACTGTAAAGGATTGTTGAGTTTATATTAGTATTGGAAACTACGTAGCACGGTAAAGTAGTGTTTTTGTTGTCTGACGGGTGTCAGTGTACAACACGACGCAAAAATATGTAGTTATATTCAATTACTTCGATTTTTCAAATTATCATTAATGTCTATGTGTTGGTGTAAAATTGAACACAAACATAAGCCTCTTCACTAATAATAAAAAACAATAGCAATTTACAACTAGTACTACTAATACAACATCAAATCTTCATTTAAATTTTCAAAAAACAAAAAAACAAATAATAAGAGAATCAAAATGGAATTTCAATAAACAGTGGTAATCATCATTTATTTTGTGAATTTGACATTAGCATACAATTCATTCATTTTATTAACACATCTAATTCAATTTCAAATTTGCTAAAATAAATGTTATATCTCACAGTAGCAAATTATGCCGATAAGAACGATAATCCAGTAATTCTAGATATACAGAACAAAAGCGGACAGGGGAAATAATCAGCAACACAAAACCTCAAAGACGAGAAGGAAATCATAAAAGTAAATAAAAAATAGAGAGAATAAGTTGATTGGAATAGATATTTGTTGATACTTACAAAAGCGAATTCAGATAGCGAGATAGTGGCTGCAGACAATGCGAACCGTGGCGGTGCTGCGATCTGGAGGGGAATAGTAACACAGACAGCGCCACCTGCCGGAGAGAATGTGGCCTCCGGGGTTTCCTACGGTGGTTGTAGAGCAGAAAGAGCAACTTGGCAAAGTAGTATAAAAACCAATTAATGCAAACTACTAATAGAGAAAAAAAATTCCCTTACTCGTGTATCCCTGAACCGTTGAATCTAAATGCTGAGTTTGAATCTTAAATCGAAAATTGCTTAATCGTAAAAAAGATAATCAATGAAGAAATAGTTGAGTTTGAATCGGAAACTGAAGGAATTGATTCAAGATGGAATCGAAAAAATATGAAGAAAAAATATGAAGAAATCGGGAAAGGTTCTTGAACTGAAAAACGATATTTTGAGCAAATTTCAGAAGAAAATTTGATAAAGAAATACAATGAGAAGAAATAGAATGAAAAAAATATTACTAGATGAAAATGGAAAAGATGTGAATATGTTTAAAATGTATATATTTTTATTTTTTTCTTTTGTTTTTGAGTTTACACAATATATTCATATTAAATGTGAATAAGTCACACTCTTTCCGTAATTAAAAATTAACTATAGCCGTAATTAAAAATTAACTATAGTGACAGACAAAAATATATCACTAAAAGTTGAGTGTCACAATAAATTTTTTTTTTTATAGTGTAAGAGAAGAATTACAAGAAAAATTCATGAATAATTTTTTATAAAACTAAAAAAGATGTCTAGAAAGTGAAAAAAGAGTATGAATGTATGTTGTCCCGTGCAACACGTCCCAGGCGTATTGTTGCGCTTCAAGTGAACAACTTCTTCTAGTTTACGTTTTCTGCAATTTTCTCATCTATTGAGTATGAATTGGATTCCAGTGTCTTCATGAAAGTTGTATATATGGATTATAGTTTTCATTTGCACTTGTTTGACTCCAATTTGACATTTACAATGCATCATATGACTGAAATACTTAACATTGATCATGTTGATTTCTTAAAAAAATTCAGCACTGCGCTAAAACAAAGTTACAATGCAAAACTACGAAAAATCTCTTCTTAATCAAGAAAATAAAAACATAAATGTTTCATTAAAGCAAATAACTAAAATCAACAAAGTATATCAAATAACTCCTTAAGTTAACTAAAAATGATGAAAGGTATGTCTATGTAATATCATGCATGCAATGCACAATTTATCAACAAATCTAATGTAGCCACTCAATCAAACTCAATATGTTAATACATAACTAGAAGAAAACCTTAATTGAGTACTCGTTTAATTGGAAGAAATCACTTATTTGCGTTGTCTAATAAAGGAATTTAGATTAGAGGAAACATGATCAGAAGCATACTCGAGTCAGAGGCAACATGATCTGAGGAACTTGGATCCGAGGTAAAATGAAAAGAGGCATACATGAGTCAAAGGCAACTATTGAAGAAGCATGATCAGAAGAAAAGTTAGAGGAAGCTTGATCAGAGACAGAGTTAGAGGAAAGATGATCAGAGGCAGAGGTAGAGCAAGTATGATCAAGGGCAGAGGAAGTGTAATCAGAGAAAGAGTCCAAGGAAGAATGATCAGAAGGTTACTTGAATCAGAGGCAGCATGAGTAGAAGCAGTGTAATAAGAGTCATACTTGAATCAGAGACAACATGATCATAGGCACATTCTAATAAGAGACAATATGATTAGAGTCCTACTTGGATCATAGGCAACATGAAAAACATGAAAAGAGGAATATCATAGGCAAAAAAGAAGAATACCATACATGGGATAGATGAAGGAAATCGTAGACAATAGAGAAGAAAATCTAGGCAAGATAAAATAATAAAATTCACAATTTACACATAAAATTAGAAATTTAAAATTCACAATTTAAACTTATAAAATTAGATTTCAATAGTTAAGTAGAGAATTGAATAACTTAATTGGTTAACTGATGTGGAATTTAATAATGATTATCGTAACTCAAAAATAGGAAAAGATATTATCCTAATAGTGTTTTGAGAAATTTAATTATATTGATGCTAATTGATTAAGTTGTATTGATTAACTAAATTAAAATTTAAATTATTAGGTTCTTAAATTGATTATGTCTCGGCCCCATTTTTGTCAGTTAATTATAATATCCCTTCTAAGATAAAAAAAAATAAAAAATTAATTGTTAGATTAAAATGATAATTTTACTTTGGATTTAATGGATGTTATGATTAATTTAAATTATTAAACTAATATAATTAATTACATGTCTTAGTGACAAAATCTATAATTCTAAAGTCACCCCTAATTTTTTAGTGGATTTAAGATTAGAATTAAGTATTACCGTTCAAAAATTCTCTTATTAAATTATTGCCTTTGTAACTAATTTAATTGGTTTCATGACCTGCAGTTATACCTAGACTACAAATTCATGAATTTCTCATCTCAAGCATTCGTAAAGTCCACTCTTGTTTCAAAAATACGAATCGTAGAACATTGTAATGTTGATCAAGCAATAAAATATATTAAGTACAAAGATGAGAAAAATAATTCAATAAACTCATTCATATAACTAGATATCAAATCGGAAAAAAAATAAGGGTTTAATTTGTTACACTCATCCCTAAAATATAGAGTTTAGTTACTCGTGACAGAGATAGAAAAAATAGAGATTAGAGAAAAATTACAAGAAAGATTCTTGACAAAACTGCTCAAATGGTGTTAGAAACGGATATATTTGAGTTTCTATGCTATGACACAAGTCTCCAAACTTCCCAATAGTCAAAAAGATGCATGAAAAGTGAAAAAAAAATGAGTTTTTATATATGTTTTCGCGTGCAACGTGCCCCTGGCATAGTTGTTGCGCTTTTGGTGAACAGTTTCTTCTAGTTTACGTTTTCTGCATTTTTCTTATCTATGGATTATAGCTTTCATTTGCATTTGTTTGACTCTAATTCAACATCTACAACGCCAAATATGGTTGAAATACTTCACATTGATCATGTTGATTTCTCACTAAAATTCAACACTGCGCTAAAACAAAGTAACAACCCAAAACTACAAAAAATCTCTACTGAATCAAGAAAATAATAACATAAATATTTCATTAAATCAAATAACTAAAATCAACAAAGTATATCAAATATCTCCTTAAATTAACTAATGAATAAAACATAAATAAGAATAAAATAATAAAAATTATGCATATGATGAAGAGTCATCACTATGACTTAATGTATGTTATGCATATGTAATATCATGCATGCAATGCACATTTCATCAACAAATCTAACGTAGCGATTAAATCAAACTCAATATGTTAATACATAACTAGAGGATAAATTAACTTCAATCATTCATTGAAGAAAGTGATAATTGAGTACTCGTTTAATTGGAAGAAATCACATAATTATGTTGTATGATAAGGGAATTTGGATTAGAGGCAACATGACCAAAAGCATACTCAAGTTAGAGGCAACATGATCCGACGAACTTGGATCAGAGGTAAGATAACAAGAGGCATACATGAGTCAAAGGCAACTATTGAGGAAGCATAGTCAGAAGAAAAGTTAGAGGAAGCTTGATCAGAGATAGAGTTAGAGGAAACATGATCAGAGGCAGAGGCAGAGCAAGTATGATCAAGGGTAGAGGAAGCGTAATTAGGGAAAAAGTCAAAGGAAACATGATTAGAAGGTTAAACGAATTAGAGGCAGCATGACTAGAGGCAGTGTAATAAAAGTCATACTTGGGTCAAAGACAGCATGATCATAGGCACATTTTAATAAGAGACAACATGATTAGAGTCATACTTGGATCATAGGCAGCATGAAAAGAAGAATATCATAGGCAAAAGAGAAGAAAACCATACATGGGATAGATGAAGGTAATCTTAGACAACATAGAAGAAAATCATATGCAAGATAAAAGAAGTAAAATCAGAGACAAAATAGAAGAAAATTATAGGAAAAAAAAGAATTAGAGATAGAATGACATGTGATGGAATTTTGGGAACACATTAATTTCGTATTCCACGCATCACGATTAATTCTATTTCATGGGATTCAATTTCAAAAATATTTCATGCGAAAATAAATTTTGATCTCAAATAACTCACAGTTTCGTAATAATAATCCCTTCACTTCGAATTGGGGTTTGGAATATGCTTGTCATATCAGCTCTTTGTTCCTTGTCTTTTATGTTTTGTTTTAGACTCAAAGGTTTCTAAATCTTTTTCTTAACTTCCTTAACAAAATCTTTTGTTGATTATAGTGTTATGGAGAGGAAGAAAGGGACACAAAGGGTTAGATTGAAGGTAAAAGACACTAGATGGTGGTTGTCTTTGAACAAGTCTAGGAAGAATAGGAAAATGGATAATTGAAGAAGACGATGAAAAGTAACCGTGTGTTGGTGTTTTCAAAAGGTTTTTTAGAGTGTATAACTGGAAGTGAAAGAAAATGAAGGTGGAAGATAAGTTAGTACTCATAAGCGCAGGAGCATGAGAAAATAAAGGTGGCATATTCTCTGTTTGCCACTTGGACTTGTTGATGCTACTAATTTCCTATTCCACCTTGATCCTAATATAATATTAATAAAATAGTGTCAAGGTTGTTATATTCTCCCCCCTCCCTAAGAAAATATTTTCCTCAAAATTTCTGAGTTTACCCACCGAAAGAAATTTGGATTAATTGTTTGAAGAGTACATTGTTGGATTCATCAAAGTCATTACCAATATGGAAAATGTTGATGTGAGTATTGAAGATGAAAACCAAGCTTTACTTCTAATAAGTTCCCTGACAAATTTATATGAGGACTTACGTGCTACACTAGTATATGCCAAGGATAACTTTTCCCGTGAGGAGGTTCAATCAAAACTTATTTCTAACGAGCTGAAAGAAAGTAGAAGGATTTATGAAACTGATAAAGGGATGTCATCATAGAGACTAATTCAATATTTGGACTCAAGATGCTCACTACACCTGGCCCAAGGGAGGTCATGAAACCTATTAAATTTGTTGCATAGACATCGATTTAAAAAAGACAACTCTTGTCTTGTAAAACATAATTCTAATTTTAAATCCACTAAGCAATTAGGGGTTACTTTGGAATTAAAAGTTATGTCACTACGACATTATAACAATATTAATAAAGATAATTCGGTAATAATTCAATAATGGAATATAGTAACTATGATCAAATTAGAAACCAATGTTGGATTCGAAGGGAAATCCATCCCTATCGTTTTTCTTATTATAAAAGTTCAATTCTATTACTCTTGTTAATTTTAAATATTATTTTAATCAATTCGAAAACTTTTTTATTCAATTTAGTAATTAAATACAACTCAATAGTAAAACACAATTCTTGAGTTCAAGACTCAGTACTCCCGTTTTATTATTACTTGCAACGATTCAATATACTTGCTGAAATACTATGAAGTTTTTAGCACCGCTCTCGGTGATTGTCATATCAGTATTGAATTATAATTTATTTATTTAATTTAAATTAAAATTTGTTTTTATTTTTTTTTAATTTTGAAAAAAAAAACTATTTTTCTTGTGTTTTGTATTTTTATTTGTTTTTGAGCTTGCTAAAGTCGTGTGTTAGTGGTTTGTCTCTTCTTTGAGATAATTTATTGGTGTAGAGCATAGAAGACTATAATGATGATATTCTACTATAATTATATGAAGAGTGTGATACATTATTAGAGATACATTTTTTAAAAGAAGAGTATGAAGAGTTTAAGCCCTTATATCTACTATATTACGTATAATTGACTCACAGATCTTGAGTAATACATTTTTAAAAGATCACCCTCAAATTGGGCCTCTTATAGGTATGATTTTTGTGGAGAAAGACATAAGAATGAAACTTACTTTGATTCCTACAAGGTTCCTTGTTCGAATATGATGTAAGACATCAAGTCTAACAATATCGATAGTTGAACTAAGGTTAATCGTTTAGGGATATTACAATTTGACTCTTCCAACGGTCTAGGGTTAATCGTTTACGAAGAAATCCCAATCGACACTGACCTAATTGTTCTACCTCAACACATTCCTTTACACTTCACCGATTCCGACTCTCTCCTACTTCAGTTCACCAACCACGTTCCCAGTAAATTTCATTTCTCTATTTTTAATTTCATTACTAACTTAATTTGTACTGTTTGAATTTCAACAAGTTGAATTGATTGGATATTGTGGTAGCATTTACCTAGTAGGCGTCATTATGCATCGAGCTATTGGATTTTGCCTATTAGCATTTACCTAGTTTTGTGCTTTGATTTTTCCAGTGTATTTTTGCATTTTGCAATTTCACTTTTGCATTTAAGCTATTGATAAACTAAATTTGGATGCCCAGTTTGGTCTTTTGTCAATGATGTGTGATCCATGCAGGGATCTTTTGGTGAGATTTTGAAAGCTCATCGACGTGGAACACCAGTTCCCGTCAACCGCATTCTTCCATCTCTTTCAGAAGATAAAATGGTGATGTGAGAGCCTTTCTTTTATCTCCTGCGATTATTGTGATAAATGTTCTCTGACTGCATGGGGCTGATGATGATGAATCTGTTAAAATAAATTTCTTTGCTGTGAAGTTGTATGTGGGACTATAGGGTAAACTATAAACAAGTAATTAAACTGTTTTTGTTGAAGGTATTTTTTCAGGTTGAATCTACTTTTCCTCTTGAAACAAAGGATTTATTCTTAACCCATTAGATATTCAGACTTCATATTTTATACTGAATAATTAAAACCAAAGGAAGCAAAGGCAGTTTTTTCAATCCACTTATCAGATGATTGAAGAATGACTTTAACGAAGCGGTATATCAATAAAGTACATTACTGCAAACGTGATAGATTGAAACTGTGGACGAATAGTAGCAACATCATCCGCTGCAGAACACCACATCAATAAAGGATTTAAGAGCCAAACCAAGATTTGGGCTGTGGTAAATGCTCTGTAAGTATAATGGAGTTAAACTCATACTTGATGATGATGATAGTGACAATATTCCTTGTTCTCATTCATAAGATAGGAGTGGAATCTTGTGCTAAGAACATCTCTGAAATAATAAAATTGCTTGGAACTATAGATTAGTCTAGTTTCTTAGAAGCTTTTGAGTCACACGTAATTGAAAGATCATTAATTTAATTATATCACACCAGGAATTTATTGATGATACTCTTTGTGACCATTGTAATGATATACAATACACTATTGATAATCTTAATATGATATAAAATTGGAACCCATAAAATTGGTTTGAGTGTTTTTTACTGTCTTTGTTTTTATTCTCTTTAATTATTACTAGCAGCTAGCAAGGTAACTAATTGAGGGTTGTGATAACAGGCAACCTAGTTTCTTTAACACTAGTAACGTTTTTTGGATTGGCTTAAGTGGCCTCAAGTATTGAAATTGAAAGATTGGCATTGGCCTCCTTGCGGTGTCTTGTTACTGAATTAGTGTATTTTTAAATGTTATAAATGCAGGAACTTGAGTCATAATCATCTTGATGGTCCCTTGTCTGCTAAATTTGGAAATCTCATAAGCATACAAATTATGTAAGTCTTGTTGATGTTTTCTAATCTAAACGATTGACTTTTCAACGTCTGGTTAAGTTGTTTTTCCTTGGGGTTTAATTGGTTCATAATGATTTATATTTTCTCTAGTGATATGTCCTTCAACAACCTTTCGAGGAGCATTCCACCAGAGATTGGACAGCTGCAAAACCTTGCGTCTCAGTATGTCTAACTATGAAGAGTTTTGTACTTGATGTTTTGTGTTTATTCCTTGTCGGGTAACCCATTTATGTTGCAATAAATGATGTTAATGTACATGGTTTGTGATGTTTTGTGTTCAGATATGCCAAGAGCTCTGATTGCTCCTGATACAGAGAACATGAGTGGAACCTGGGGCCAATAGCATAATGTGAATGAATTACCTTTCATTGATGTTTTATAATTTTGCAGGATTTCGTGCACTTGGTTTCAATGTGGGTTTCTTCCTTCATATTTACAATTATTCTTCATGCAGCTCTCAGTTATTATACTCTTCCTGTGAGACATCTTTCTACTATAGCACAAATCAGCATACACTACTACAACATCTTATTACTTGTACTTACATTTTTTTGAATTTCTTCCACAGACATGGCTACCTTCACCTATGTTACCAATTTACATACAAAATATACACAGGGCTAAGCATGGAAGTGACTCAGGGAGCTATGACACAGAGGGAAGGTGAGTAAAATTAATTAACAAGATTGACATGTTGATGTTATAGCTTTTGTGATTGATAGTATTCGTGACTCTTCAATTTATGTCATTGCTTGTGTTCTCATTGTTGCTTTGGATCCAATTCAGTTTGGTTTTACGGTATGACATTAAATTTTATTTATTTACTTTTTTTTTCTCATCATTTTTTCAAAATTCATTAAAACAAAGCTTTATTATTATTAATGATCATTTCTTGCAGGCACGGTATACATCACCTACACAATCAGCTATAATCACTGATCTTGGCCTCTCAGTTTCTGAGGTATGTAAATTATGATCATATATGAGAAGTGGTAAATACATTATGTTTGAATGTTAATAAGATATAAAATTAATTTTGACTCTAAATAATGGTTTGACTTAAAGTGATAAAAACAAAATTTTGTACTAAGTTGTTTATTTTGTATAAAACTTTTTCATATCCTCATTTGTTTTGTTTTTGTTTTTATTGGCTAGTTCTCTTTGTTTGGTTCTTTGTCCAATGTTGGTGCCATGGTTGGAGCAATAGCTAGTGGTCAGATTGCTGAGTATATAGGGCGCAAAGGGGTAACCCCTTTTTCTCTTTTCATGTATTAAATTGTATATTATTTGGTGTTTTTCATTTACTTACAATATTCATTGTCTAAAATTGCAGTCTTTGATGATTGCATCCATTCCTAATATTATTGGTTGGTTGCTCATCTCTTTTGCAAATGTGAGTTTGGATCATTTTAATTTTTCCTCAATTTAGTTTAAGTTCTTATTATCCTAATTTTGGTCTTCTTAACATAATTTGCATCTTTCAGGATACTTCTTTTCTCTATATGGGAAGGTTGCTGTAAGGGTTTGGCGTTGGAATAATATCTTACACGGTAATCTAAAATGATTTAATTTATTTTCATAAACAATATATTTTTTTTTACAGTGTCATACAATCATAACATTTTGATTTAAAAAAGTTTTATTTTCATCATATCTAATTTAACTTTCATGCAAATATGATAGTTTGCGATTTACTAACAGTATAAAAATTTTTACATCGACAATGCATCAAAATTATTTTCAGTTTCAAAATGTTTGACTTTTGTTAGTGTGTGATTAAGTTATGTGAGAAGATATAATTATTTTGTTTTCAAATTCATATAGGTGCCAGTATATATAGCAGAGATAGCACCTCAAAACTTGAGGGGAACTTTGGTTTCAGTTAACCAGGTTGGTTGATTTTGATACCACGAAGATTAATTAGTATTAAACTGGTATTTTGATGTTAGATATTAATAAATTAGTGACATTTATTTTATCTTTTTGTTTTCTGCATAGCTTTCTGTCACCATTGGAATTATGCTGGCTTATCTGCTAGGACTTTTTGTTGAATGGGGATTCCTTGCAATTTTAGGTAATAGTTTATACAGCTATATACTATAAGATTTCATTGAATTAGTAAATTAATACGTACTTTCAAATGGATGGATTCATGTTTCTGGTTGGTAAGTGGTAACTATCAAATGTCTTAAAACTAAATTTGGAGAGAAGACAAGTTGATTTTCCAGCATTACTACATAAAGTTGACTTAAATGTCATGTTAGAAAATTTACACTAAGCAACTTTTGTGATCTACTCTTGCAGAAGTTTTACCTTGTACAATATTGATACCTGGTCTATTCTTCATTCCTGAGTCTCCAAGATGGCTAGTAAGCTTTGTGAATCAGTAATCATTCAAGTGATTTGGTTGTGTTAATTCATATGAATCTTTTTGTGTTAATCTTGATTATTAATATTATTACTATCTTTTATGTATATTCAGACTTGTGATTTGTTTATGTTTTCATGTTAAGTATAATATATTGTCAACATAGTTGGTGCCATCATTTGACTCCTTGGATCGAAGCATGTTCAATTCGATTTTGTCTATAATTACATTAGCATTTTGGTTCTACTTATTTGATGTGACGATGCTACGATACAATTGATATTTAGTTGATTTATTAATTGCTATAATGAAGAAAGTATGAAATTTAGTTAAATTTTGAATGACTTGTTAGATTGGTTCAAATTTAACAGATGTAATAAATCAATTTCGAATTTGACTTGTTAGATTGGTTCAAATTTAACCGATCTAATAAATCAATTTTAAATTGACTTGTTAGATTGGTTCAAATTTAACTGATGTAATAAATTATTAATAATTTTGACTTGTTACATCTGTCATTTTAACCGATTAAATAATTAACTATTTATTACAACACTTGATGTTAGATCGGACAAACAACTGATCTAACATGTACATAGGAATCGATGTAACAAGGTTTAATTGTACTAGTGATTTAATGGAAAAATTGACATAATAGAATAAAAGGTTTTCAAACGTAAATTTACCTGAAAGACTGTATTGAAAAGGAAATGTATAATTTTCTATTGTTGATGTTTTCAAAAATATATTTTCCAATTTTCCTTTCCTTATTATGGAACTCAGCTAGATTATTATCTCACCCCATATTTTTATTTATGATAGCAGACTAGGTGGCTTGAGCTTTAGTTTGAAACTTTTGATTTCTAACATTGTATTAAATACCTATTATGACTTCTCTTACAAAGTTAGATTGTAATGAAATTAATTTGTAATATTCTACATTATTATTTAGATAAGTAATGTGGGATATTATAATGATTCTTGAAATTTTTTGCTTCGGTCAAATTAGTTCTTGAATTTTGTAAATTGACAAATACATCCTTAACATTGTAAAATATCACTAAAAATAGTTTGTGTAAACTTTTAATGTGATGCTATAATGGAATGTGTGACTTATAAACATTGGTTCTACATCATTGTCATCTTCTCGGGGCCAATTTTGGCGATAAAATTTTGTTATTTCATAGATAAATTTATAAGGAATTGTAATTGTACATTGACTAATTATTGACAAAGTAGTAAGATTTAAATTTTGTTGGAAAATTCGTTCGCATTGTTATGACAACGTTATGAGATAAATGTTGAGGGGTTAAATATTCAATTAACATGCCCCATTATAATCTCTAAAGATAAAATTTTAAATATAAACTATGTTTAATATTAGATTATAATTTCAAGAATTCATTTGATTGACACTTACAATTTGAAGGACTAATTTGTCTATTAACTACCTTTTTAATGGTCAATCCAAATACGACACATGAGAAAGAAAAATTTGTTTAAGAAGTAACCAAACAATATAAAACATATATTAAAAAATGGATTTTATAAATTTTAATACCAATTTATATTTCTTTCCAACATTTTTTTACATATTGTATTCGTTTAAAAAATAAGTTCATTGATTTATTTATTTGACTCTAATAATTGTCATAGTTAGGGAAAATCATGAAATTGAAATATATAATCATGATGCACTACGCCAAAAATGTCATTTAATAGCACTCTTTTTACAGCGCTTACTAAATACAAGTGTTGTTGTAAATATATTTTAAAAATAACGGAGCCTATCACAGCGCTTTTTTGACAAGCGCTGTGAAAAAAGCGCTATTGTAGGGTCATATAGCGTTTGCGCATAATGTTATAAGGCTTTTACAGCGCTTTTCTCACAAGCGTTGTAAAATGAATCGCCTTCACGTATTAATTTACAGTGCTTTTTTCACAAGCGCTGTAAATGAAGCGCTTTCACGTATTATTTTACAGCGCTTTTTTCACAAGCGCTGTAAAAGACATCCGCTTTCAAATAATTGAACTACCTATTACAGCGCTTTTTTCACAAGCGCTGTAAAATGCATGCGCTTTCAAATAATTGAACTACCTATTACAGCGCTTTTTTCACAAGCGCTGTAAAATACATGCGCTTTCAAATAATTGAACTACCTATTACAGCGTTTTTTTCACAAGCGCTGTAAAATACATGCGCTTTCAAATAATTTAACTACCTATTACAGTGCTTTGTTCACAAGCGCTGTAAAATATATGCGCTTTCAATCAATTTAACTACCTATTACAGCACTTTTTGCACAAGCGCTGTAAAAGACATGCGCTTTCATATAAATATCATTTACTTTTAATTAAATAAAAACACATTTACGAACCCTCATCACCTCTACTCTGGGATCCCTCACATCATCTACGTACTGTGCGGCCATCTACGTTGTCTCAGGTATTTTTTAATTTGTTGTTGTAAAAAAATCTTTAGTTTTTTAATAATTGAAAATTAATAAATTGTTATATATTAAATCTTTTTTTTTTAAATTTGTTGATCTGTTCTGTTTTGAAATCTTTTCTATTTTGAAATTGTTGTTAGATATGTTGATATTGGTTTCTTTTTGAAACTTGTTGATATGTTTTGAAACCTTATTATTTTTGTAACTGCATTTATATAAGTTGTATAATATGGATAGGGAATTGATGTCTGCCAATCGATTGTCAAAAGAGTATGAAATTGGAGTTAAGAAGTTTGTTGAGTTTGCAGTGAAGAATGCAAAAGATCCAAATAGAGTCGTTTATCCTTGTTTAAAATGTTGTTTTGGAAAACGCGTTAGAGAAGATGTATTAGAAGGACATGTAGTATGTAATGGAATTGATCAAAGCTACACATGTTGGATAAGACATGGTGAGGAAAAAAATGAAACATTAATTTTGAGAATAGTTCGACATATGCTTCAACTGACTTCGATACAGATACATATGAGTCGGACCAAGTTGATGAGATCGCAAAAGCAGTTGAAGAAGATCTTCGAGATTGTCCTAAAATGTTTGAAAGTTTGTTGAGTAATACAGAGAAACCATTATATAATGGTTGTACTAAATTCACAAGACTGTCGGCGATAATAAAGTTGTACAACTTAAAAGCGAGTAATGGATGGTCTGATAAAAGCTTCGCAGAATTATTAACACTCATAAAAGATATGTTGCCAGATGATAATGAACTTTCCAATCGAACTTACGAGGCTAAACGGATTTTGTGTTCTATTGGCATGAGTTACGAAAGGATTCATGCGTGTCCTAACGATTGCATTTTATTTCGAAACGAATATGAATTACTTAACGCGTGTCAGAAATGCAATGTCTCTCGATATAAGAAGAAAGAATCTAGTCCAGCAAAAGTCGTGTGGTATTTTCCTATAATACCAAGATTTAGGCGCATGTATCGCAGTGAAGAAGATTCAAAACACTTGACATGGCATATAGATGAAAGAATTAGAGATGGAATGTTTCGACACCTTGTAGATTCCCTGCAATGGGCAAAAATTGATCACGAGTATCCTGAATTCGGGATAGAGTCAAGAAATCTAAGACTGACACTTTCTACTGAAGGAATGAATCCACATGGTCTTCAAAGCATCTCACACAACACGTGGCCTGTGATTTTGTTTATTTATAACCTACCTCCATGGTTATGTATGAAGCGTAATTTTATGATGTTGTCTTTGTTAATTTCTTGACCCAAACAACCAGGGAATGATATCGACGTATACTTGACTCCTTTAATTGAAGATTTAAAATTTATGTGGGAGACAGGTGTGGAAGTTTACAGTGGGTATAAGAAAGAATGTTTCAATTTGAGGGCTATGTTGTTCGGCACAATTAATGATTTTCCAGCATATGGTCATTTATCAGGATATAGCATTAAAGGTCAGTGTGCATGTCCTATATGTGAAGAGAGTACAAATTGGATGCGGTTGAAACATTGTAAGAAGAATGGATTTCTTGGACATCATAGATTTTTACCTTATAGTCATCAGTATCGTGGGTGGAAAAATGCATTCAATGGAAAATCAGAGGAAGGTAAAGCTCCTTTAGCACCGACTAGATATCAAATACTTGAAAAAGTACAAGGTTTGACCAATAAATTTGGCAAACCTTTTGCGGGAGAGCTGGTCAAAATTGGGTGGAAGAAAAAGTCAATTTTCTTTGAATTGTCATATTGGAAGTCATTGTATATAAGACATTTCCTCGATTTGATGCATATTGAAAAAAATGTATTTGATAGTGTTATTGGTACGTTACTCAATGTTCCAGGAAAGTCTAAAGATGGCATCAACGCAAGATTGGACTTGGTCGATATGGGAATAAGAAATGAATTGGGTCCCGTAAAGAAAGGAAATCGCACATATCTACCTCCAGCCGCTCATACTCTATCTAGAAAGGAAAAAATTGTTTCATGTAAATTTCTACACGAAGTTAAAGTTTCAGAAGGATACTCTTCAAACATTAAAAATTTGGGTTGTATGAAAGACCTCAAATTAAAAGGTTTAAAGACCCATGATTGTCATATTCTAATGGAGCATTTGCTACCAATAGGTATACGTTCCATTTTACCTGAAAAAGTTTGACTAGCCTTAACTAGATTATGTTTCTTCTTCAGGGAAATTTGTAGTAAAGTGATCGACCCTCAGAAATTACCGACATTGTAGAGGGAAATTGTTGTTACATTGTGTGAGCTTGAAATGTATTTCCCACCCTCGTTTTTTGATATAATGGTTCGCCTTACTGTTTATCTGGTTAAGGAGACACAACTTTGTGGACCAGCTTATATGAGATGGATGTATCCGATAGAACGATATATGAAAATATTAAAAGGGTACGTAAAAAGAAGAAGTCGACTAGAAGGTTGTATTGCTGAACGGTACGTTGTTGAAGAGGCTACTGAATTTTGTATTGAATATTTGTCCAATGTTGAATCCATAGGGCTTCCCATGTCTCGTCATTCGGGAAGAATATCAAGAGAAGGGATAATTGGAAGGAGACTATTGACTATATCAAGGACAGAATGGGAGCAAACACAATTGTATGTTCTGCATAATGATGATGAGGTTCAACCGTATGTTACAATACACATGGATAAGTTATCTCGTTTGAACATGAGTAGGAATCAAAATTGGATAACTCGAGAGCACAATCGAAGTTTTATAACATGGTTAAAAAATCACATAAAGTCCAAGTTTGATATAGACCCCGAATCAATTTCACAGAGATTAAGGTGGCTAGCAAATGGTCTGAGCTTACATGTCTTTTCTTACATTGGTTATGTTATTAACGACTACACATTTTATACCAAAGAACAAGATGATCAGACCACTATGCAAAATAGCGGAGTCACTCTCGTAGCTGAAGCGATGCATGTCTCAAGTGCAAAAGACAAAAACCATATATATGCAAATCTATCATATGTTGGGGTTATCAAGCGCATATGGGAGTTAGACTACACAATGTTTCGTGTTCCCATATTTGGTTGCAAGTGGGTCGATAATAATAATGGCATTCGGATTGATGAGTCAGGATTCTTGCTTGTCGATTTTAATAGGGTGGGATTCAAAGACGATCTTTTTATTTTAGTGTCGCAAGCTCAACAAGTGTTTTATGTCACTGATCCTTCTTATGATAAATGGTATATAGTCCTATCGACCAATAAAATAAGTGATGATAACAATAATGATGAAGATGTTGGTAGTGATCTTTCATTTGCAACATCACAACAACCACTTGAAATTGATTCAACTGATGATGGTTTATATCTTAGAGATGATCATGATGAGGTAATTTGGATTAATCCATCGTTTCGTATTGTAAATTGACAAACAAATGTGAATCCCACCAAGAAAAGAAGAAGGGCATCTTAATGTACATGTTTAATTGTTTTATATAAGCCATGCATGTAATCTGAACTGTGTTATTGTAAATATGCATGTAATCTGAACTGTGTTAATTTAAATATGCATGTAATCTGAATTGTTTGAACATTTTTATATAAGCAGCCACGTATTTGATTTTTTGATTAATTTATTTTCTGCTTGTATTTAGCTTGATTTGAGTGTTTTATACTAAGTTCATGTAATTTAATATAAACTAGTAATTTACATGAACTGAACAAAACTGAACTGAAAAAGAGCCTTAAATATAAAAATAAAACCATGAGGCCTTTTACAACGCTTATTTGAATAAGCGCTGTAAAAGACCCTTTTAAAATTAAAATAAAGAGACCTTTTAGAGCGCTTATTTGAAAAAGCGTTGTAAAAGGCTTTAAAAAAACATTCATAGAACATAATAATAAAACAAGGAGGACTTTTACAGCGCTTATTTGAAAAAGCACTGTAAAAGACTTTAAAAAAAACATTCATATAACATAATAAAACAAGGAGGTCTTTTACAGCGCTTGTTCAAAAAAGCGCTGTAAAAGACCCTTATAAAAATAAAACAATGAGGTCTTTTACAGCGCTTATTTGAAAAAGCGCTCTAAAAGGCTTTAAAAATAACATTCATATAACATAATAAAACAATGAGGCCTTTTACAACGCTTATTTGAAAAAACGATGTAAAAGGTTTTAAAAAAGCATTCATATAACATAATAAAACAAAGAGGTCTTTTACAGCGCTTGTTCAAATAACCGCTGTAAAAGAGCCATTTAAAAAATTAAATAAAGATGCCTTTTAGAGCGCTTTTCAAACAAGCGCTGTAAAAGGCTTAGGCCTTTTAGAGCGCTTTTCTAACAAGCGCTGTAAAAGGCTTATAAAAAAGCGTTGTAAAGGGGTTTTATATATAACAGTAACCGCTTCAGTTTCCTCTTCACTACGTAAACTTCACTATCATCTCAACCTTCATCGTTCTTCTCGTCTTTTGCAAACCCTATCATCCTGTCCATTACGAACCTTATTTCCACGATCATCTCCTTCATTTCGAACCTTATTTCCATCCAAGATCATCTCTCCCATTGCACACAATATATTTTCATTGAAATATGTAACCCTCATTACGTATTTCTTCAAACCGTATTTATGTGAACCATATTTCTGCGAACTTTCTGCGAACCCTCTTTTCTTCGCATTTCGTCTTTCTTCGAACCCTCATTATTCAGGTATTGATGTTATTAATTTTTTGTAATTATTAAACTGCATGTTGAGCTTGTTTAAGATATACTGATACTAATATGTACTTAGAATAACTACATGTTGAGCTTGTTGATGTGATACTAAACTGCATGTTGAACTTGTTGTAGTTAAATGGATACAAACAAAGATTTAGAATGTCAAAATGAAGAAATTGGCACCACTAAGACTTATGAAAATGAAGTCAAACATGGTGCAACTATAATGCAAAAAGTCATTAAAGCAAGGAGCAATGGCATCAAGTTTGAGGTTATACTATACTATACTCTGTTTGCTGTGTATTTTTTTATCTTTTTTTAATAGCATGTACTTACTATATGAGTTTATTAGGTTGGAACTGTTGTTCAATGTTTGTAAGTTAAATTGGGACTGTTGTTCGATAAAATATCCCAATTACGATTGATGATTGGAGAGATAAGGCGTTGAAGGATGTCAAAGATATACTATGGAATGACATTCAAGTAACTTTTTTGATCCACTCTTTTGTCATTTATAATTTTTTTCATTGAAATACTTTACTTATAATTTTTTTCATTGCAGACTACTTTTGTTCTTGATGAGGGGAGAAAGAGTTATGTATCGAGAGTTGCTGGGAAAATCCACCGGGGATTTAGATCTCACCTCTCTAATTTCTATCTAAAAGATAAAGAAGGAAATACAAATGCTGAAGCTCCAAAAATATATAAACATTATATATCATATGATGAATGGAGTGCATTTGTATCCAAACGTTCGGACCCCGCATTTGTCGTAAGTGATTAATTTATTAACATTTGTGTTTTATTATTCATATTCGTAGCGTATTTTAAATTTTTACACAATTGCTATTTTTTTTTTATATAGAATATTAGTAAGGCAAATGTACGTCTTGATCAAAAACTTGTAAGTAATTAAACATCACTTTTATATAATGAAGTAATTTGTATTATAAATTATAATGTCTAACTAATTTGTAGTATTTTGTTTATGATCTTAACGAATAGCGACAAGACACCCAATCAGATCAACCGTTGGGTCGTCATATATTATGGAAGGAAGCGCGTGTAAATAAAAACGGAGTGGTTGACAATGGAAATGTCCAAAAAGTAGAACTTTGTGTAAGTATATTATCACTTTAATATTTTTTAATATTGTATTTTATCACTTGAATACTTTTTAATATTGTATTTTAAAAATGCTATTGAACTTATCTTTTTAATCCTACATGTATTTTAGGAGAATATCGAACAGAGTTCTGAAAATCAAGAGGGCAACAAGGATAGTTGTAGGGACATTCTGGGTAAAGTGTTTAATGTCCCTGAGTTAATTAGGTTGTAAATTAGGTTATATATATGTATATGAATGTAGTTAATTAGGTTGTAAATTACAGAGTTACATATATGTTAATTAAGTTACAGAGTTCTGTTTTTTGTCTACTGATTGTGTGAACTGTTTATGGTATTGGAATATGTTTTGTTGTTGTGTAAACTGATTGTGAACTGATTCTGGATCAAAATAATTTTGGATAAAAAGATAAAAGACAACGCTTTCTAAAAAAATGCCATAAAAAGCTAAAAAGCGCTTTTCAAAAATTTAATTTACAACGTTTTAAAAAAAAAAATTGCACATTTTACAGTGCTTGTTCAAAAAAGCGTTGTAAAATGTGCACCCAATATATGCATTATAGGTGCACATTTTACAGCGCTTTTTCACCCAATATATGAATTATATGTGCACATTTTACAGCGTTTTTTAAAATAAGCGCTGTAAAATGTGCATAATAATACATATTATTGTCGCACATTTTACAGCGCTTTTTTGAAAAAGCGTTATGAAAGATGCATAATAAGCGCACATTATATTTACATGTTTTATAGCGCTTTTTTAAAAGCACTGTTGTATCTTTTACAGCGCTCGATTCCACAGTTCTTTTTTTTTTTTGAAAAAGCACTGTAAAATCCTATTTTTCGCATAGTGATGAAATTTTATATATATTTTTTTATTGAGTTGTTAGCATTCATTTTTTTTTAAAGGAAGATAACGATGTTCTTATAGAAATTTTCAATTAATTTTATATAGAATAAAATTATATTTTGTTCAGCAATTTCTTTGTATAATACAATTTCCAAAATATCATATTACACTTCAGAAATTAAGAAATACAGAATAAATAATAAATAAATATAATTCAAATTTTTATAAATATACCGGTAAAAGTTATAAAACTTTAAAGAATTGGTATAATTTTTCACTTTGCTTATTGCTATAAAGTTTTACTTGATTTATTTATAGTTTAACCTGACTTGTTTAATAAAAAAATTAGAGTCGATTTTTTTTTTAAAGTTTATTAATTTAAATAAATCAAATTAGACTTATAAAAAAATTCTATTAGACGTGATATGCTAGCTTATATATTTCTCATGTGTTGCGTTTGACCATTGTCATTTTTTATTATTATTTATTAGTATTAGTATTTGTTATTTTAAATTTTCTACATAAGGTCATTTTGTTTATTTAATTTTTTAGAAGGTTGTTGCATTCTTGCTACTTATAATTTTATTAGATTTGATTATTGATAAATGCCTAGTTTAACATATTTAAAAAAATATAAAATACACTATTAAAATGTTTTAATGTTTTAAATAGGCTTTCTGGACATGTCAAACTTTTAAAAAAAATCCAGAAAAAATCAGGCTAGGCCAAAAAAAAATCAGCCAAATTCAAACCGAAAAAATTAATTGTAAGATAGACTCAGTTATTTTAAAACACCTGACCTATTTCCAACATTAATTGTAATTGATTACTTAATTAGGTAGGTTCTTTATTGAATGTTAGTATTGTTGTTGTCCACAAGAGTTCAAAATAGGGCTGTCCATAGCTTAGAATTGTCTTATTTTTATGATGCACCTTAATGTATTTACCAATGATGTTGATATATAAACTACATTTTTACAAGATTATATATTTTTGTATGAAGAGCACATAGTAGAGATAGAATTAGTGACCAAATTATTTAACATTTTGTTACAAACGGTCTTTAAATGCCGTTTTCTAATAGTAAATCCTAATAAAAAAAAATATAAACATGATAAGGAATAATATACTTAACTTTTTATTTTTATAGTTCACATACTTAATATATATCATTATTATAATTTTATTATCATATTCAGATAAATTTTATTAACTGATTAATTATATTACTCTTACGGATTATAAATAATCATATTATGCTTTTTTATGGTAAATTTTTGTTGTATGTTAATTAAACATATGTTTATTTTGGCATGTATTAATGATTTAACTTTTTACGTCTTCATTTAAATCTTTTTAAATATAATTTTTTGAATATAATTTTATGTAAAATTCACTTTTTTATAAATTTTTGAAAGAAATTTTCAATGTGGACCATGTTATTGTAGTTTAAGAAAGAGTTTAATTTGTATATATTGGTATAAAATGTTTTACACAATTAATAAATCATGGTCAATCATATGAGTGACTTTATAATATGAGTGACTTTATACATAGTTATGAGAAAGTCAAAAGTTATATAACAATAGTAATTAATTGATCATGTAAAATCTTTTTACTCTGAAAGGAAAATTAAATTAAACTTTTTACTTTGAAAGTATGTATAAATTAAATTTTTCATGAAATATTCAATTTGTTTATTTAAAAAAACTAAAATTATAATAAAATAAATAAATATGAAATTTATTGACTAACTTAAACATGAATGATTTATTTATTCTTTATGTAGACAAATCTGAATTTTGTCATTTGAGGCTAGTTTTCAAAATAAAAATATTTATTTTTGTTTTACCATAATCAATATTAATGTATATATATTATTTCTTAAAAAATTTAACATAATTAGACACTATATAAACATTAGTGTTTAGAGAAAATGAGAGAGAGACCCGACTCAAGCATTTTAACATAGACCCGACTCAAGCATTTTAACATAGACCCGACTCTAAGGCTAAAATGATGTTAGCGTATATATTTTTTCTTCTTTAGTGTGAATTTTTGGTCGATGCTAAACAAAGTTTTTCTAGTAATGAGGAATGTTATTGGTTCTCTGGTGCACTATTTTTGCACTATTGATTCTACGGTGCACTATGAAAGGAAAAGTGAAAAAAAAAATAGAGAAGTGTTTGAATCTACCATTTAATAAATTATAAATAATTTTATGTCACATCTTTGTTACATGATATTCACTATTACCACCACTATTAGAAATTTGCATTTGTCCTGCGGATTTAAGCAAAAATTCCGCAGGAATGCATGTTATCTGCAGATTTCCTCACGGAAAAATCTGCAATAATGTTCCTACAAATGTAGTTCGCGTGAAAATCTGCAGGTATATCCAATAATTCGTTTCACATAAAAATCCCGTTGTAATTTCGTATCAAAATCATTTTCAAAAGAATCCACATGCTTAAATTTCTAATTTCCATATTTTTTTTTAATTTTTTAATTATATTCAAATGTCAACTAAAAATATATGAAAATATTATAAAGACATTTTTTAAATATTTAATATTAGTCTTTAATTGAAATACTATTGCAATACTCTAAAACAAAATTTATATCATATTTTAAAATCAAAATTAAATATTAATTAAAACATGATCCAACTATTGTGATAATTTAAACAAAATTTATATCATGTTCACAAATCAAAACTAAGTATTAATTAAAGCATGATCCAAATAAAAAACCAATACAATCAAGTACATGATACAACCAATTTAACAAAATAAAAACAAATACTACTTAATAATCACTACCAATGTCATCATCCCATGAACTTGGCCGAGAAGAAGATCTAACAAATCCTAAATATTGCATCATAAAAGTTAAATTTTTGTTGGTCTCGACCTTTTTCTTGTCATTGCAGGCGTTGCTTCATCAACAACTTTTCTTGTTCATGTTTTTGCAACAATTCCTTCAAAGCATGAACTTGACTTCTCATAGCATCAACCTCTGAATCACAACGCATTGATAGCTGATTTGGATTCAATGTTTTGGGTATAGATCCAAAACTAAATATTCTCCCTTTCTTTCTCCCAACGACATCCACCCATATATCAAATATCAGATGACATATCTTTGATTGAGACGATAATTCAATCTTTTTGTTTTCAAATTTCTCCTGCAAGAAAATAGAAAATTTGAGTTATAAATGTTTTCATAAGTGTTTTTATAGAAAATTTGAGGCATAAATAGAAAATTTTTCCTGCAACAATATTTTGTGCTTCTCTTCCTTGTCGTCCCTTAGAAATCATCTAGCAATAATTGTTAATAACAGAGTAAGTGTAGGGTAAAAAAAATTACATGCATAAAAAAATATTACAAATGAACACACTCAAAATATATACATATAAAGAACAATCTAATAGAAAAGCCACATGAAAAGGACATCAATTTCTCTAACAAAAATTTACGATAGCTGCTAATCAACAAGTTAAAAAATATGTTTATCATATTCTTATCATTTAAGTGAGTTGAGATTAACATGGGAAATGCAAACAGAAGGAGAATATCGTATCTAACTAAAAAGAAAAAAAAACTGTTATTAGATCAACAAACGTATAGTACAAGTAAACGCAAATTTGTTTTCCTGTTTGAGAAGCTTCAAGAAGAATATGTGATAGAAAATCTAGATAATCTAAATGACAGTTCAAAAGAAAATCACTATAAAATGCTAGTTTCAGGCTTCTTCTAATCATAGATCATTCTTAAAACTATGCCTTAGCTATAAACCAGACCTCCTAGTCTCACCAAACAAAAAAGAAAGAAAAAAATCATGACATATCAATTTACAAAATGTTGTGTGGATAACAATTTATCAGTATGGAGGAATGGATATCAATATATCAGTATGATTATCTATGCCCTTTAAATATAAAATAGATATTCAAAAGCTTTGATATGTTTTTCATGGTAAACTGTTTAAGAACCATAAAAAAAATGAAAGATCTCATGTTACAAATAACTTTTCATTATATCACTTTTTTCCCCTCTTCCTAAAAGCAATAAAACTTGAATTTTCTGAGTTTACTACTGTTTTGTTTTATTAAAATAAAATTTAGGTGTCTGCTTATGTCTCTTTTCTCTCCAACATAACTACAGATAGACAACATTCTCTTTGTAATATTTCTTTGGGAATCACATAAAACATGAAGGACAAGGCAAATATCAAACCAGATTACAAGTATCTCGGATGGTATGGAGAAATATAGTCCCCTAATTTCATGGAAAAAACAAGGAACCGCATAAGAGTTTCAGCCAATGGTTAAAGCAAACTACTCTAGTAGCCATGCGCAAGCTTACCAATACAGTAATAAAATGGTATAGGATGCTTTGACAGTATCCTATCCCAACCATCATCAAATGAGTTCCTGAAGTTCCCATCTTTATCCATGATGTACGCAAAGCCACCAATAGCAGCAATCACCTGGAAAATAAATAGAAAGTCATGAATGAGGCGCTTTCTGTGTAAACACCCACCTCCCAGAACATGTAGCACAGGTAAACTTGAACAGCGGACAATATGACAACATATGTCAAAACAACAAGACAGGTCAACCCATAAACAACAAGACAAAATGTTGTGTGGATATCAATTTATCAGTATGGAGGAATGGATATCAATATAACAATTTAAAGGGCATAAATAATCATTACACACAATGGAATTCTGCAACAAATAAGACAGTAAAGGAACTGAGCTGAAGGAAATTTTGGTCTCATAAAGAAAGGATTGTTCGCTAATGTTGGGATGCAATACATATGTGAATGCATGCACACTTAGAGAAATTGTAGTGTTTTAGCTTCGCTAGTGTTAAATAATTCAATCAACAAAAGTGTCATAGACACAATGCTCATATCTATCATTCATGCATTTTCACTTAATTGCTTAAACTTTTGGAATAATTGGTTCATGACATTGTATTCAAGCCTTCTATTACCAAGTGATCTAGAGTAAGCAATGAGACTACAACCATTATACAATGATGATGATGATTTGATTTATTAAATAGAATAAAAATGAAATCACAGTCAAATTGGACCAAACAAATTAAACATCTCAGCAAAATTCATCCATTCGGCGGCCAAAATGTATGAAAAAACAATAAAAAGTTTCAAAAAAATGTGCTTACTCATAGTATCATCCACACATTCCATTATAATTCATTGCTGCATCATATGATAAATACAACAGAATCAAGTTTATATGTATACCAACTACAATGTCGAATTTCACATTGACTTGAAAAAACTAAAAGGAAATGATAACATACCACAGTTCCTTCAACATCCTGCTCTCAAATCGATGACTCTAAACAAATTGGACATTCAAAACCCTAAGCGAATCTAAAATTAGCATCAACTCAAATCTATGACTCTAAACAAACACAAAATCAAGTGAACCAGAAAAACGAATTGAAATGTACCACGATTAATGTCACAAACTAACGAGAAAGTAGCATTAGTGATAGAATCAAATACCTCAATAAATTGAAACTGAAATCGGCTTATTAAGCTGAGAAATATTTGAGGAATGAGAAGTGAAAATCAACGTAAATGAGAAGCTGTGGGAGAGAAAATGAAAATATGATAAGCAAATCCCAAATTTTGAAGAATAACATAAAATCCCTAATTTTGAACATACGAAAAACGCTAGCAATGATTTCAGAACACAAATATATTACTAATAATCTCAATCGAATAATGAATCAATCAAATCACTAAACCCTAAAACAACGTAATTTTGCGATGGCATACCTTGTTGTTGAGTTGATGATTTTTAACTGTAGTTGAAGGCCGAACAAGGAGGTATTGGTGGCTTGATTTGCACCTACGTGAACGGAGGAAGGCGGTGGAGGCCTTGGTGGTGGCTATTTGCGATGAAAAGAGGAAGAGAAAGAAGAACATATTAAAATGTATTTGCGATGAACGGAGGATGGCGGAAGAGAGAGTGACATGTTAATTTTAAAGATGGCTGTGGCGGCTATTTTCAAATATTTTCCTTCTCTATATGTATTTTTCAAATGTATTTGCGATGATCTGAGGAAGTAACAATATTTTTTCTTCTCTAGTTTAGACATTTGAATTTAGGTGATTTTTAATGTTAAAATGATAATTTTGACATCAACATTAATTTGGATTTTTATATTTTAAAATAAAATAATAGTATTAATAAGAGATGTATTTAGATAATAATAATAATAAATATACACAGTAAATTAAAAATAATTTATATTTAAAGTTTTTAAATAATACTCCAGTAAGGTTTTAAAATTTATTCGAAACTTTGGTAAATTTAAAACTTTCAAAATGTAAATATGCTGAAAAAATTACCAATTTCAAAACTTTGTAAAAATACCAAAAACGGCTATAAATTCTATAGAAAAATTCATCACCAATCAGATATTATTATTATTATTATTACTAGTACTGATAATCCATCACCCATCAAATTTTAATAATAATAAATTAATAGTAATAAATAATAATAAATTTATAATAATAAATAGTAATATATTTATAGTAATAAATTAATAGTAATAAATATGAAATAAATTAGATGAAAAATGAAATAATTAGATATACAATTTCGGAAGTTTTAGTAAGTTTGTTAAAAAAATTGAAAGTTTCGAAACTTCTGAAACTTAACTTTTGAAGTGGAATTACTTAAAAGGTTTGAGATATTCGAAGTATATGAGTTTCGTAAGTTTTAAATTTATCCAAACTTTTGAAACTTTCTAGAAAAATACACTTCGAAAACTTCATATTCATCCAAAGTTTCTAAAATTTATGAAATACTTCATTTCGAAAGTTTGATATTTTTCCAAAGTTTCGAAATTAGTAATTTTTTC
This sequence comes from Cicer judaicum, assembly GCA_037974835.1. Taxonomy (NCBI): domain Eukaryota; kingdom Viridiplantae; phylum Streptophyta; class Magnoliopsida; order Fabales; family Fabaceae; genus Cicer; species Cicer judaicum. The sequence goes on along the minus strand of JBBPBS010000577.1, from coordinate 1,816,923 downwards.
TGCATAATTACATTTAGAAATTTTTCAATTTCACAAAATTTTTTAATAAATTAAAATACTTGGTATTATTTCGATAGTTAATAAATTTTTTATAATTTTCGAAAGTGGAGGGTGAGAAACTAGAATGATAAACTTTTCCATAATTTTATACAAATTAAACAAGGGCAAAATAGTCTTTTAAAAAATTTGAGGGGTGGGAGGTAAAATGGAGGGGATGCACGGTAGGGCTGGACATTGGGCCGATTCGGGTCGGTCCGGGCCCAAAATCAATAACCGGCCCAAACCATAGGTGAGGTACACTAACCCATTATAGCCCGTTTAATACGTCGGTTTGAGCGGATTACAGGTTAACAAATTATCGGGTAAAATTTACGGGTTTAGTCGGTTTGGAGCAATTAATAGACTACAAAATATATTTGGCCCAACTAAATTTTCATTTTATTTTTATGTGAAAACCGATTTTGACCCAGATTTTTTATCTATTTCGAAAATAATTATTAGACACATTGTATAAACTTTGAATTTGGAGTTCATTTGTACATATTTGGTATTTTTCTATTGAAGTGCCATTTAGGCTATCAAGTCTCAACTACAAACTCAAATTTTCATAGTACATAACATACTAATATCAAATTTAACCATACACAACTTACTCAAGAGAATATTTTTATAGACATACAAGTCTCAACAAAAATATTCAATAATATGAATGTATCTGGAGAAACAATTCAAATTATAAAAATCACACACTAACGAAATGTTTAAGTTTTAATTTGAATGGTGTCATGAAACGCCACTGATTGTTTCAAATGACTCTATGACATGACAATATTTCAAATCAACACAAGTTTTATCATCAGCTTGTAATCTTTCTTGTACATCCTGATAAATCAACAAAAAATACAAGTCAATAGAAATTATTGATAATAATAAGGATATAAAATAACATTGAACAAACTAAACATAATCATCTTACTTTTCTCCTCCATGTTTAATGAATGATTATGCAACTTGCTACCACAATTGTTGAAATAGCTTGGAATTGAACCTGTTATAAACAAAAATCAGATTTTAATAAAACACAAATAAGGAAATAATTAGGAAAAACAGAACAAAGAAAAATAATAACAATGGCACCCCATCAAACAGAATAGAGAAGTTCATAATTCTTACCACATCAAGCATAAATCAATAATAACAATGGCACCTCAAGCATCAAGACAGTGCATATTAATTTGAATTGGAAACACCTAACACAAAATTAACACCACAAATCAATTATGTTTGCTTTATTGAATAATTACTAAGTAACAAGTATTTAATAAATGTTTCTAATCATCATAAAACTTAATTTTAAACAACATAAAATTTAAAATAGCAACAAATAATTATGTGTTTACCTGTAATGTATTTGCTCAGGTCTACAAGGTGCTCTTCCTTTGACCATGATAATGAGTCTAAAATATGAAGGTATGTGTCTCTCTTGGTCCCTACATGCCAACCAAATGATTAATAAAATGACTCAAGTATTTAACAAAAACAATAAGACAACACCAATGTTAAATTTTGACACTAAATTGAAATATATTTAGATTTACTAGTATAGACAAATTAACATCATCAAACTAAAACAACATATTTAATAAAGACTAAAACAACAACATCAACGCTTCGCAAAATAAATTAAAAAAGTCAGACTTGCCATTATGTCATAGACAACAACATCAACATAAACATCAACATAAAAAATTCAAACACTTCGCAAACTATGGCGTTAACGCTGCCATTATGTCATAGACAACAACATCAACATAAACAACAACATCAAGAATAAATTAAGAGTAAAAATCCATACACTTCGCAAAATATGGTGTCAACGCTGCCATTATGTCATAGAGTCAAATGCAGTGAGTCAAAAGTGTGATCCAAAATATTCAAAAAAGTCAAACCTGAAATAGTTGGAACTTATTAATTAGTACAAAAATAAAAATTGAATTCTCATTTCAAAAATTTCAAATTAAAAACAAGTAAAGAGTTGGGAATGACATACATTGGTTTTAATCAAGCATAACCAGATGGTTGTGCCGGTGGTTGTGATGATGAGCCACCTGAAGCTGCATTTCCTAGTGACATACCTTGGAACTCTATAAAATAAAAACATCACAATTTATTAGATATATACATTTTTATGAATTGAAGTTAATTTAATATACATGAATAATTTTACCTGCTATAGTTTCTTCAAAAAGTTCAACCTCTTCCATGAGATTCAAGTCTTTGAAATAGGTGAAGGAAGGTTTCAACCAATTTTGAGTACAAATTAATGCCTCTGCCATTTCTGGTTTTAGAGAGCTCCGGAAGGTTTCTATTACTCTACCCCCAGTGCTGAAAGCACTTTCAGATGCAACCGTAGAGACCGGTATGGCTAAAATATCTTTATCTATTAATGATAAAACTGGGTACTGGGCTGAATTATGTTTCCACCAAGATAGGATATCAAAATTTTCACTCATTTTCGCACATTTACTAGCAAGATACCCCTCAAGCTCATTTTGTTGGTCAATTGCATCTTTTTCTTTTAAATGGACTTCAAATGCTTGTGCCCTTGCCAGTTGAGAAAGATTGGCAGCAGCAACAAATGTTTCATCATTAGAAATATCTTCACCAACATTTGGATTTGGTTGAGATGCATTGTTTTTTAGGTCATAAGCCTTCTTATATCAATTATACAGATTAGTTAAATTGTCTTTTATAGAGATGAGCAACTCTTTAGCAAATGTTTCTTTAGTTGCATACATATCCTTAAAAGACCATTCAACATATTTTAATTTATAACGCGGATCAAAAATTACCCCAAAATACAACAACTGATTTATTTTTTCTACATTTCCCTAATACTTTTCATATTTTTCCATCATATCCACACCCACATTAGCAAAAATAGTATTTAAATTTAAAGAAGCAAAATCTAGTCCACAATAAATTGCAGACATTTGGTGAAAAACTGTTTGAATACTCACATGTTATGAAGTAGAAAACATCCTTGTTGCCTCATAAAATAACTTCAAAAATGTTGCAAAAGCCCGAGCAATATCCCAATCAAAACTACTTGGGGGACCAGTATCTCCAAAAAACTCCTTGTAACTAGAATCCTCTTCTTCAAGTTTTTCAAAGGCTACTTGAAACTTCTCAGCAGCCTCCAACATCAAGTAAGTTGAGTTCCATCTAGTGGAAACATCAAGAACAACCAATTTTTTACAAGAAATTCTAGCAAATTCTATACATTCCTTAAACTTGGCAGCCCTGTGCGGCGAGGACTTAACAAACCTAACAGCATTCCTAATAGCAGAGATGGACAAGTGTTTCTCTGTCAAACCTTCATTTACAACTAAATTTAAAATATGTGCACAACACCTCATGTGGAAAAATTCACCATCTCCCATCAACCCATTCATATTTTTAACTTTTTTCTTCAAAAGTGCCACTGCTACATCATTAGATGATGCATTATCAACTGTTATTGATGACACATTTCGAATTCCCCAATCCTTTAAAACTTCTTCTATCTTTTTACCTACGGTTACACCCTTGTGGTTTGGTATAACTGTAAAGCTAATTATTCTTTTTTGATAATTCCATTCATTATCAAAAAAATGTGATGTAAGAGTCAAGTAATTAAGGTTTTGAATTGATGTCCAACAATCAGTAGTAAGGGCCACCCTATTGCAATCAGACTTAAAGAAAGCTTTCAACTTAAGTTTTTCATCCAAATACAACTGAAAGCAATCTTTAGCTATTGTACGCCTAGATGGAATGGTAAATTGGGGCTGCAATGTTTTACACAAGTTTTTAAATCCTTCACCCTCAATCGCTTTAAATGGTTGTTCATCTAAAACCACAAAAACAGACACTGCCCTACGACATGCTTGAAGGTTAAACCTACTACTAGTTGGAACTAAACCAGATCCCTCAACAGATGGAAATGTAAGAATTGTTTGGTTAGGGTCACTTAACACGAAAAGTGGTTTTTTGAGACATTTACTAACGTGTTTGTTCATGTTAGTGGTACCATGAGATTTAGAGTCACACAAATACCTCTTGTGGCAGTGTTTACACGTTGCAATGTCATTTTCACAATCAGGTACTCGGTTGAAATGTTCCCAGCAGTTTGATGACTGTCTAGGCCCACTTGCATTAGGTTTTCTCTTCTTTTTTTCTTGGGTATTATCCAATAAAGGTCCAGTAACATTTGTTACTGTTGCTGCTGCACCATGTTCATTATTGTTGATATTTTGAGTAGGTACATTTTGACTAGGCTGGTCCATCACTGAAATAATGAACGAGCCTTAATCAATAAATACCAACCACATTAACGTTCAATATTTAAAGGGTTGTAAGTTATTATTTAAAGGATTGTATTAAGATTTAAGGATTGTTACAAAATTTTAAGTGGTGGTGGAGGTAAAAATATAATATAATTTATTTATTGTATTATTATTGTAAAATATTTTACAAATTTTAATGATTTATAAAGGTGTCTAATATGAATTTCTCAATAAATATGTAACAGTTGACATTTATTATTGTTAACAAAAATGAATTTTAAAATAATAAAAAATAAACAATGAACATAATATTTTTTAGAAGAATTTACTAAAATGCATTATTTTGCAAAATCACATTATTTTATAAATTTAAAAATGTCTAACTTGTTATGATGTAGCAGTATATACATACTTGGATTTGAAGCATACATAAAATAACTTAACATAATGAGAACAAAAAAATAATAAACACAAAAATATTGATACCTGAATTTGATGCCCTCCTGATATTAGTTGTGACTAGAAAATGGCTGGTCTGAAAGCGCCTATGTCATTACTACTGATCATAATTTAAAATAGAAAAAAAAATTAGCATCAGTTCGATCACTTCTATTTCTATACCAAATAATGCATAAATTATTTCTTGTTGACATGTGCATCAGTTCGATCACTTCTATTCCTATTATTTTGTCGCGAGATCAGATTTAACAATCATGGTTCCTATTATAATTTTCTTCATTTTTTTTTCATGGTTCCTATTAATGGAGTTCAACAATCATGGTTCCTATTAATTATCATGGTTCCTATTGTAATTTTCTTCATATTTTTTTTTTTTGGAGTTCAACAATCAAACCCATAACAGATTTAACAATCGAGTTCAACAAAAATTAAAATAGAAGAAAAATCATAATACACAAAAAAATATAAACCCAAAACAGATTTAAAACAAATTTCAATCACTTCTATTCCTATTATTTTGTGGCCAGAACAGATTTAAAAATCATGGTTCCTATTATAATTTTCTTCATATTTTTTTTCATGGTTCCTATTAATGGAGTTCAACAATCATAGTTCCTATTAATTATCATGGTTCCTATTATAATTTTCTTCATATTTTTTTTTTTCTGGAGTTCAACAATCATACCCATAACAGATTAAACAATGGAGTTCAACATAATTTTCTTCATAAACCCAAAACAGATTTAACAATGGAGTTCAACATAAATCCAAAACAAATTTAACAATGGAGTTCAACATAAACCCAAAACAGATTTAACAATTAAGTTCAACATAATTTTCTTCATAAACCCAAAACAGATTTAACAATGGAGTTAAACATAAACCCAAAACAGATTTAACAATGAAGTTCAACATAATTTTCTTCATAAACCCAAAACAGATTTAACAATGGAGTTAAACATAAACCCAAAACAGATTTAACAATGAAGTTCAACATAATTTTCTTCATAAATCCAAAATAGATTTAACAATGGAGTTCAACATAAACGCAAAACAAATTTAACAGTGGAGTTCAACATAAACCCAAAACAGATTTAAGAATGGAGTTCAACAAAAATTAAAATAGAAGAAAAATCATAATACACAAAAAAATATAAACCGAAAACATATTTAAAAACAAATTCCGATCACTTATATTCCTATTATTTTGTGGCCAGAACAGATTTAACAATCATGGTTCCTGTTATAATTTTCTTCATATTTTTTTCTGGAGTTCAACAATCAAACCCATAACAGATTTAACAATGGAGTTCAACATAATTTTCTTCATAAACCAAAAACAGATTTAACAATAGAGTTCAACATAAACCTAAAACAGATTTAACAATGGAGTTCAACATAAACCCAAAACAAATTTAAGAATGAAGTTCAACATAATTTTCTTCATAAACCCAAAACAGATTTAACAATGGAGTTAAACATAAACCCAAAACAGATTTAACAATGAAGTTCAACATAATTTTCTTCATAAACTCAAAATAGATTTAACAATGGAGTTCAACATAAACCCAAAATAAATTTAACAATGGAGTTCAACATAAACCCAAAATAGATTTAACAATGGAGTTCAACAAAAATTAAAATAGAAGAAAAATCATAATACACAAAAAAATATAAACCCAAAACAGATTTAAAACAAATTTCGATCACTTCTATTCCTATTATTTTGTGGCCAGAATAGATTTAACAATCATGGTTCCTATTATAGTTTTCTTCATATATTTTTTTCTGGAGTTCAACAATCAAACCCATAACAGATTTAACAATGGAGTTCAACATAATTTTTTTCATAAACCCAAAACAGATTTAACAATGGAGTTCAACATAAACCCAAAACAGATTTAACAATGGAGTTCAACAAAAATTAAAATAGAAGAAAAATCATAATACAACAAAAAAATCATAATACACAAAAAATATAAACTCAAAACAGATTTAAAACAACCCAACAACAAAACAACTCTTCAACAAATTTAAAATGTCAAAAAATTCCTAAAACGCAAAAGAAAATAAAAAACTCAAAATACCGTTATTCAATAAATACTAACCTTAGTGACGAAAAATGATGGAGATGGCTCTGCGACGAAGACGATGGATGTGCGATGAAGACGATGGTTATGCGACGAAGACGATGGTTGTGTGACGAAGACGATGGCTCTGCAACGAAGACGTGAGAGTGAGTGATTAGGGTTACTCTTAATGAATGAATGAAGAGAGAGAGACGAAAGTAGAGAGTGACGGCTGAGTGTTTGATGAAAATTAGGGTTAATGTCTGAGGTGAGTGCTGGGCTGATGTTACTGGGCCAACCAACTTTTAATTTTTTAATATTGAATCGGGCGGGTTCGGGTACCCGCAGTCAAAATATTATAAACCGAACCCGCCCATTTAAAACCATATAGACCCAAATAAACTGACCTGTGAACCCATTAACCCGTCCTTACCCGCCCAATATTAAATTTGGGCCGCGGGTGGTCCAGTTATTTTCGGGCCACGGGTTTGTGTCCAGCCCTAATGCACGGTACAAAACCCCTATTAAGTTTTAAAAAGAAAAAAAAAATTTAATTGATCAGATTAATAAAAAAAAGATAATAAAATTAGACAAATATATTTCATTAATGTTTTTTTAGAATTTTAAATTTTACATCACTTAAGTGTTTTTAATTAGTCATATTCACTTATCCATAATTTTCCAATAACTTAATCTCACTTAAGATAACTTTTACTCAAAAAATAATAATTGAAAAAAACACTCATTATTCCTAAAGTATGATGTTGCCTCAACTATTTTTCGCAAAGTAAAAACCTTAGATCATAGTTAATAACCTTAAAAATAAATAAAAAAATTAAATTTGTCAAAAGGTAATAAAATCCACAAGAAAATCCGCAGGAAACTACCTGCAGAATAGTGCGAAACACATGGCAAAGTCCTTGGGTATTACCTGCGGATATATTTCCGCAGGAAAAATATTAATTTCTGGTAGTGCCCATTTCAACCCGTATTAAAATAAAAAGAGAGAAAATTGCAAAACATAAATGGTGAAGAAAAATGAGAAAGACTAAATTGATACACTTTTTCACTTAATTTTCTTATATAGGTGTTGTTTTATTTCGATGTATAATACTTTATTTTTAGTAGCTATGCATGTATACTCAGGTATAACACTTAATGCTTTTTTGTTTGTATATATTGGTTGTTATTGTATGTATATAAAAAGAGTTATGGTTTACAATTATTTTTTTTATTTTGAAAAATGTATTTATTTAATCAAATCGATTAAGTTAAATACCATTTGTGGTCCCTTAACTTAATTTCAATTAACGTTTAGTCTTTTTTGTCTTTTTGATTTGGTCCTTTATGTTAATTTTTTGTGATAATTTAATCTCTTATGTTTTAAAATGCCAACAATTTTATCCTTTTTTTTTATAAAAATTCAAAATTTCATCAAAATTTTTAAACAAAACTCATAAAATTAATTATATTCTTTAATATAAAACAAATATCATCAAATTCGTAATTCAAATCTTCAAATAAACTCATATTTGTCATTCTTTATTTGATGTTGTTAGAGATGAAAGTATGAGTTTATTTAAAGATTTAAGTAATAAATTTGATGAAATTGTATTATATTGAGGATGATAATTAATTTTATGGGTTTTGTTTGAAATTTTTGATAAATCTTTTGAATTTTTGCAAAAATATAAGGATAACATTGTTGACATTTTAAAACATAAAAGATCAAATTGTCACTTAAAATTAAAATAAAGGACCAAATCAGAAAGAAAAAAAAAAAGATAAAAGACTAAAACGTTAACTGAAATTAAGTTAAAGGATTACAGGTGGTATTTAGCCAATCCATTAATAATACAATTTAGACTCGTTAAAAAAATAAAAAGGATGAATCTACAAATAAATTAACAATATTTAGATTGATTACATAAAAAGATAAAATATGACAAAGTCCGCAAGTATGAAAAAATTAATGTATTTGAAATATCCATACATTCGAAATTGCAACAAGGAAGACACCAACGTAATTGATTGAACTTGTACTAGATAGAAGCTGAATTATCAATTTTAAACCAAATGAACACAACAACAAGCCGGAAAACCAAAACAAAACCGCAATAAGGCAAAAAAACAAAACAACATCACACTAAGACAACAAAATCATGAAAAATTACACCAAAAAATGACTTATATAGATAAAAGAGAAAGAGAAAACTGAATTCATTCTTATATTGCGTCAAATACACCGTAAAGTTTATATATTTAGCTAAATCACTTCAATAAAAAAGAATCTTATTTATATACTTTATAATTATAAAGAGTTTTTACACTATAGATTACACTTTCTAAAACATTAATAATATTTAACTTTTATTATAACTACTTACTTATATAGTTATTTTCATAATAATTTTAATTTATCTTACATAGTATATACATATTAAGATTTAACTTTTATTATAACTACTTATATAGTTATTTTCACAATCAACTTTAATTTATCTTACATAGTATATATATATTAAGAGTATTTTCAAAACTAAAAATATAATCACGGAATAACCAAAATTTTGACCATCTACGAGGCTCTCTCAAAACTCTCCTCCATACGAAACTTGGATGTAATGCCATGGCCATTGCATAAGGGAGTGTTCATTATTGGATTTAAATATTTGTCCTCTATTTCTTGTTGCATTCCATCACCATGTGTTGGTTAGAGATGATATACATATATGGATGAACCAGCATCAGAATACTTGACACTAGAAGTTATTGAAAAACTTAATTTTACCCTACCGTCATTGTATTGTATGACTTCTTTAAGATTGTTGTTTGGTTTTGATTGTTTAAGAGATTGTGATCATATATATATATATATATATATAAAGATTGTTCATCTATCTCAATATTTTTTCAAAATATGAAAAAAATATTATAAATTAAAAATTTCAGTTATATTATTATTCTTATTTTTTTAAGTTAAATAACACATGCAGTTCTTTAACTTAATTTTAATCAATATTTTAGTCTTTTATCTTGTTTTTTTTTACGATTTGTTTCTTTATTTTAATTTAAAGTAACAATTTGATCTATGATGTTTTAAAATGGTAATGATGTTATTATTTTTTTTACAAAATTTCCTAACCAAACCCATAAAATTAACTATCATCTTCAATATAATATAAATTTCACCATATTCATAGCTTATATCTTTAAATAAACTCATATTTTCATTATTTATTTGATGAATTTGATATGGATGGAGATGCAAATATGAGTTTATTTGAATATTTGAGTTATGCATTTGATTAAATTTGCATTATATTGAAGATGATTATTAATTTTATAGGTTTTGTTTGAAAAGTTTCATGAATTTTTTAAATTTTTATATATATAAAAAAAAGATAACATTGTTTACATTTTAAAATATAAAAGATCAAATTATCACTTAAAATTAAAATAAAAGACAAAAAAGGAAAGAACAAAAAAGGTAATTTGTTTAAGACTCAAAGGTTTCCCAATCTAACTTCTTATCTTCCTTAAGTACTGTTTTTGTTGATTATAGTTTTATGGAGAGGAAGAAAGGGACATGCAAAGGGTTAGATTGAAGTTAAAAGACTCTATATGGTGGTTTTCTTTGAATAAGTTTGGGAAGAAGAGGAAAATAGACAATTGGAGAAGACGATGAAAAGTAACCAGGTGTTGGTATTTTAAGAATGTTTTTGAGAGTGTATAACTGGAAGTGAAAGAAAATGAAGGTGAAAGATGAGTTAATACCCATGAGTGAAGGAGAAAGCGAAAATAAAGGGGCCATGTTCTCAGTTTGCCACTTGGACTTGTTAATGCTACTAATTTTCTATTATGCCCTTGATCCTAAAATAATAGTACTAAAAATACAACATTAACAATTAATAAAATTTTAGTAATTCTAATTATTGCTTAAATCTTTCAAATATTTCTAAGATTGTGTGAAGGATGTTATATTCTCCACCCCATAGAAAATATTTTCCTCAAAATTTATGAGGACTTATGTGTTACATTAGTATATGGCAAGAATAACTTGTCCCTTGAGGAGGTTCAATCAGAACTTATTTCTATGGAGCTGAAAGAAATTAGAAGGAAGAGATAAATAAAACAATGAAGTTTGTTGGAAACATTAAATACAAGAAGAAAATATCCAAATACAATTTAAAAACTGATAAGGGCAGTAATAAAACATACAAAAAATGTTTTCAGTGTGACTAGAAGGGCATTGAAAAGAAAGATTATCGTGGTAAGAAATTCAAGAAAAGAATGACGATGTGGAGGATACTTCAAAAGTGTCAATTGCATTAGCAGGTTACTTAAATGTTCATATGTTAATGGTAACTACAAGATATTCAAATAATGAGTGGGTCTTGGACTCAATATGCTCATTCCACCTGGCCCAAGGGATAATGGATTCTTGGATTTAAGATACTGATAGAGGGAGGTCATCATAGATAATAATTCAATATTTGGACTCAAGATGCTTATTCCATATGGCCCAAGGGAGGTCATGAAACCTATTAAATTTGTTGCAAAGACAACGATTTAAAAAAGATAAGTCTTGTACTGTAAAACTTAATTCTAATTTTAAATTCACTAAGCAATTAGAGATTACATTGAAATTACATGTACTTTCACTAAGACATTAGGGCTAGAATAATAAAGATAATTTGGTAATAATTCAATAATGAAATTTAGTAACTAGGATCAAATTAGAAACCAACGTTGGATTCAAAGTGAAACTCATCCATGTCATTTTTCTTATTATAAAAGTTCAATTCCTCTGCAATAAAATTTTTGTTTTTATTTTATTATTAATTTTGTTAAAATTACTACTTTTATTTTAATTTGTATTTTTATTTGTTGAGCTTGCTAATGTCATGTGCTAGTTGTTTGTCTCTTCTTTGTTTGAGATAACCTATCGCTTTGAGATAACCTATCGCTGTAGAACATGTAAGATTATAATGATTATATTCTACTACAATTATATGAAGAGTGTTATACATTTTTTAAAAGAAGAGTATATGAAGAGTATGATGAGTTTGATGTCTTATATCTACTATATTACACATAATTGAGGGACAAATCTTGAGAAATATATTTTTAAAAGATCACCCTTATATTAGACCTCTTAGGTGTGATTTTTTCAAAGAAAGACATAAGAATGAAACTTGTTTTGATTACTATAAAGTTCCTTGTTCGAATATGATATACAACGTCAAATTTAACAATATCGATAGTTGAATTAAGACTTAAGAACATTAACGTAACTCTTTTATCAAAATGATAATAACTAAGCTTGGTTTATATATATATATATATATATATTCAATATAATGACTTTTTAAATTTTATACAAAGAGTTATTATTCGGATGACCAAATTTCAAATATTTTATAGGAAATTTCACCACATCGATTTAGAACTTTTATGATAAAATATTACCATATAAATTGGTATATTTTATTACCATTATTCAAACTTATTACCTTATTTTGGCGTTAATATAACCATATTGAGTCCATATGTTCAACTAGTTAAGCTAAAAAAATTATATCAATAGTGGTTCTATCACAACAGAGAATATCTGTGGATTTTGCTGCGGCTAACAATTATTTAGAGAAATTTTTCTGCGGTGGCAGACTTTGCAGGTAAAATGGTAAACTTTTTGTTTACTACGAATTACACTTAACTGTATATCCGCAGCAAACTTCATATTTTTTTTTAGGATTTATCTACGGTAGATTTCTACGTAAAATGTTTACCGCAAATTTATGTAGTAAGTTTCCATGGTATTTCATATCATTTTTTATTTTAAAGTAGTTTTTTTTTAAAAGTTATTAAACTTTTATTATCTAACGCTCTTATTTTTAGAAAAAATGGTTGATATAGTATATGGTTTGTTAGGAATAATGAGTTTTTTTGAGTAAGTGTTATTTTAGGTGAGGCTAAGTTATTGTAAAACTATAGAGAAGTGAATATAACTAATTAAGAACACTTAATACTTAATTGCTGTAAAACGTAAAATTTAATTTAAACAAAAATTGATGAAATATACTTGTCTAATTTTAATATTTTTCTAATTAATCTGATCAATTATAGTTGATTGTGAATAATCTATCACTATTGTTGTAAAACAACGTATAATTTTTTCTTTTTAAAATTTAATAGATATACACTGTCAATATAAAATAATTTTATATTGACATTGAGTTATTTATTTTGCTATAAATACTTGCAAATACTGTTTGAGAGAGCTTATAACGTATCAATAACTTACAAATTGACAGCATTCAAATTATTGTACCTTTTCTCTTATCTCTAATGATGTGATATATCAACTCATTTGCTATGTTTTTCACTAACAAACCTAACAAGTCGTCATAAAACCAAATATGAATTGGTAAAATCTATTCGAATCAAATAAATTCTTGAAATAAAAGTCGGAAGAATAGTATTACGATAACTTTTTCAAAGTACTACTCATACAACTTATTTTATTTCCAAATTGACATCAACATGAACGCATCGAAAACATAAGAAAAAAGAATAAATTGTGTTTGTAAAAAAACACTTTTATCCAAAAAAAAATTTGAAAACCTTTTTAAAAACGATATAAATTGTAAAATCTTTATTTAAAACAAAAGATTGAGTAAAACAATGTCTACAAAGAATAAATACATATAAACATAGGTATTAATTTAGACTTGTTTAACGCAAAATTAATTGATACATCTAAACTCTTTATAACTTAATAATTTTCCATGAAATCAACTATTACCACTTACTTCCACCTGTATTAAAATAAAAAAGTAAAAGAAAAGAAAAGTGCATAACGAAAAATAGAGAGAAAAATAAGAAAGACAAAATTGATACGGACTTTTTTCTTTAAATTTTCTTATTTACGTGTTATGTGATTTCTTTTTTTAATGCTTTCTTTTTATTAGTTTTGCCTATAATGTTTAGGTATAACACTTTTGTTTGTATATATTGTTTGTTATTTTATGTAATTAAAAAGAAGTATTAATTTTCAATAATTCTCTCTTTTTTACCAAAAAAACATATTTTGTTATCAAAAATTGACTAAAATTGAATCAATCAAGAATACAATTGAGATTCATTAATTGGCGAAGCCTCTCTCGAATGTATCCTCCATACGAGACTTGGATGTCATCCCATGGCCATCGAAGAAGCAAGTGTTCTTCGTCGGATTTACATTCACCCGCACTGTTATGGCAATCCAACCGATGTGTGTTTCTATTTCTTGTTGTGTTCCATCCGCACGTGTGGATTAGAGACATCGGTTATCAGTTTACCCTATTCGACCCATATTTGCATGACAAGAATATCAAAAAAGTAAAACACGGTTGTTGAACTGTCTCCAATGTTTACTAAAAATATGTAAAAAATATTATCAAATCGAAATTATAAGTAAAAATCTGATATTGATTTGGATTCTAGAACCTTAGAGATTTCAAAATGAACGTGAAAAAAATTGTATTTTTGAATGTTATGAAATATTGCATCCTTGCTACTTTGGGTTCGTTGAGAGAATGTCAAATTCAATAAGCAAATATGACATATTTGAAATTTTGTTTGTAGTTTTAATGTATGTTTTGTTTGTAGTATTTGTTATTGTTGATTCTAATTATATTGTTAATATTTTCTTGAACAATAAGCTTGATTTTGCGATATAAATTGATTTAACTTAAAATGATACTATATTATTCTGATGTTCAAATTTTATTTTTCAATTATATAATATAACAAACGATTAAAAATGAAACACTGATATATGATGGTATTTCATTAATGAAACATATGTGAGGAAAGAGCAATAGGGACACATGTTTCAGTCATAGCCAATAACTACCTTACAAAATAATCACAAAAAATGTTGTTGGCTCACGTTAAGATAATTGGATTAGACTATCCATATTTTATAGAAAAATTGACATAACAGAATAAAAGGTCTTCAAATGTAATTTTAACTAAAAGACTGTATTGAAAAAGAAATGTGTACTTTTCTATTCTCAATGTTTTCAAAAATATATTTTTTTAACTACCATTCTCTTATTATGGAACTCAGTTAGATTATTATCTCACCCCATATTTTTATGTATGATAGCATACTAGATGGTTTGAGCCTTAGTTTAGGAGCATGTATATGATGTCAATGCTTAGTAGTGATTGTATTTGTATTTTGGAATTTTATTATATGGTCTAAGTTTGAAACTTTTGATATCTAACATTGTATTTTAATACCTATTATGACTTCTCTTACAAAGTTCGATTGTAATGATATTAATTTGTAATATTCAATATTATTTTTTAATAAGTAATGTGGGATATTATAATTATTCTTGAAATTGTCTGCGTCGGTCAAATTAGTCTCTGAATTTTGTGAATTGGCAAATACATCCTTAACATTGTAAAATATCAATAAAAATAGTTTGAGTAAACTTTTAATGTGATACTATAATGGAATTTGTGACTTATCCACATTGATTCTACATCATTCTCATCTTCTCGGGGTCAATTTTGGCGATAAATTTTGTCATCTCTTAGATAAATTTATAAGTAATTGTAATTGTGCATTGAGTAATTATTGACAAAGTAGTACATAAAAGATTTAAATTTCATTGAAAAATTCGTTCGCATTGTGATGACAACGTTATGAGATAAATGTTGAGTGGTCAAATATTCAATTAACATGTCCCATTATAATCTCCATGAGATAAAATTTGAGGGGTCAAATATTTATCAATTTGTAAAATTCAAGAATTAATTTGATTGACGCTTACAATTTGAAGGATCAGTTTGTCTATTAACTACCTTTTTAACGGTCAATCCAAATGTGACACATGAGAACGAAAAAATTGTTTAAGAAGTAACAAAACAATATAAAATATATATTGAAAATTGGATTTTATAAATTAATACCAATTTATATTTCTTTCCAACGAATAAGTTCATTGATTTATTTATTTGATTCTAGCTAATAATTGTCATGGTTAGGGAAAATGATGAAATTGAAATATATAATCCTGATGAAATTTTATAAATATTTTTTATCGAGTTCTTTGCATTCATTTATTTCAAAGGAAGATAATGATGTTCTTATAGAAATTTTCAATTAATTTTATACAGATTACAATTATATTTTATTCAGAAATTTCTTTGTATAGTGCAATCACCAAAATATCATATTACACTTCCAAAATTAAGAAACACATAATAGATAACAAATAAATATGATTGAAATTTTCATAAATATTAAAAAATTATCAAACTTGGTACAATTTTTCACTTTGCTTATTACTATAAAGTTTTTGTTGTTGTTCTTCTAGCTTACTTCATGATATGGTATGATATGGTTGACCCATGTTGTACCATTTTGTGTGATTTAGCGAGATATTGCGGTCGTTGATTGAGATTTTTCATGAAATATTCAATTTGTTTATTTAAAAAAATACATATTTATTTAATCAAATCGATTAATAATACAATTTAGACTCGTTAAAAAAATAAAAAGGATGTATCTATAATTAAATTGACAATATTTAGATTAATAACATAAAATTATAAAATATGATAAAGTCCGCAAGTATAAAAAAATTAAAGTGTTCAAAATATCCATATATTCGAAATTGCAACAAGGAAGACATGAAAGTAATTAATTGAACTTGCACTAGATAGAAGATGAATTATCAATTTTAAACCAAATGAACACAACAACAAGCCTGAAAACTAATTTTTTTAGTTATATTATTAATTTTATTTTTTAGGTTAAATAACACCTGTAGTTCTTTAACTTAATTTTGGTTAATATTTTAGTTTTTTATCTTTTTTTTTATGAATTATTCTTTTATTTTAATTTTAAGTGACAATTTGATCTATGATGTTTAAACATGTCAATAATGTTATTTATTTTTTTAGAAAAATTCAAAAATTCATCAAAATTTCAAACAAAATCCATAAAATTAACTATCATCCTCAATATAATGCAAATTTCATCAAGTTCATAACTAAAATCGTTAAATAAACTCATATTTTCATTACTTATTTGATAAATTTGATATGGTTGGAGATAAAAATATGAATTTATTTGAATATTTGAGTTATGCATTTGATTAAATTTGCAATATATTAAAGATGATTATTAATTTTATGGGTTTTGTTTGAAACGTTTGATGCGTTTTTTGAATTTTTGTAAAAAAAAAGGATAATATTGTTGACATTTTAAAACATAAAATATCAAATTATCACTTAAAATTAAAATAAAAGACCAAACCGAAAAAAAAAAGATAAAATTAAAACGTTAACTAAAATTAAATTACTTGACCGCACGTGTCATTTTGCATATTTTTTTTATTGTGATTAGTGTTTTACACTATCAATCTATCAGACACTATAATTAAGTAAAAACTAGCTAAATCCTTGGCCCATTCAAATCAATGTTAACTCATATTTAAACTAATAGAACAAGTAATTTGATGGTCCGTAAAAATGGTTTCAACCAGTGAAAAACAAAGGAATAAATATTAGGATTATCTTATTTTGTTTTCTTTATTATGTAGTTATTTTTTTATGTTTAGAATAAATAAATAAATAAAATTGAGTATCTATACCAAAAATAAAATAAAAATAAAAATTGAGTACTAATAAAATAAAATCAACTCACCAAATATTTTCTTTCAAGAACTGTATATTTTGATTTTTCTATCGCACTGAAAAATACGTAAAAGCAAAATATTCTCTTTGTCAAATCAAATAAATAAAAAATATATTTTCTTCTTTAATTAATATAAATAATTTATCTTCTTTTTTATTTTTTTAGAATAAAATAAATAAATAGTATGTTAAAAATTTATCATAGAAAAACTATTTTAATGGATGGTGTATAGTGTTAATATCTTCCCTCATCGCAATTGACAATGAAATATGAATCACTACATGTATAGCTACGGAAATTTACCCACGGATCTTAGTTTGTCGGTAACTTATTTAATATCTACGGACAAACTGTGAGTAAATTTGTTGTTAAATAAATTCATTTTTGTTGATTGGATTCCACGGATAATTCGTAGGTAAAATTAAAAAAATCCATAGATAAAGTTTAAAAAAATGCAACACAACTTAAGTTGCCAAAAAAATTTCGTATATCTTTAACCACTAATTTTCCGTAGATAAATAAAGATAATTTTCCGTAGGTACAGTAAAAATAAAATTTTATTAACTATTCTTTTAATTTTCACGAAAACAAAAACTTTTTCTAACAAAAAAAAAAGTTATTCTAAGAAAAAAAGAACTTAGACCCTTTCCTCTCTCTTTCAAAAACAGACTTCGCAAAACTCACTCTCACCAGCAAAACCCTTTCCTTGGCTCGCGCCACCGTTCTGGCCGTCGATCAGAGCTTTTTGGCCGCCGATCAGAGCTCTCTGGCCGCCACTTCAAAGTCTCATTCACAGGTTCTCTCTTTGTCTGTGTAGTTGTGTCGTTCACACTCTCTCTCTTGTTTGTCTATGTAGTTGTGTCGCTCTCTATTTCACTTTCGTTCACCTTGTTCATTGTCGTTATCTCTCTTGCTCTCTCTAATTAGTTCTATTTTCATGATTATTTGTTGTGTAGATGAATGTTTATTAATTTATTTGTAAACCCTAACTCTGCTATCTCTTATGCTTCACTTTGTTCATGCTTTAATTTATTTATGTTTTAATTTAATATTTCTCATCAGTATTCTTCCTCTAGTGAGTCTAGTTTGACTATGCCATGTTCTAATTTAGGATTATTTTTAATTATGCTTTAATTTATTTATTGCATTCTTAAGTTTCTACACAAACAATTGCTACTACTCTGTTGTGTTTGGTTTGGTACTATTGCTGTTATTCTTTTTAGGATTCCACGGTTATTCTTTTTATTCATGAAACATGGCAGTTCCTTTTGGTTTGGTATTATTGATGTGTTTGGTACTATTGATAAGATTTTGCTTGTGTTAGCAGTTAAAAGAGATATTTGATCATAGCTTGATTATGGCTTGCGAGGAGGTTTATTATTGTTGTGTTTGGTTTACAACTCCGCTGATTACCGATGGGTGGTAGTGTTAGTGCATATATATTGTGAAAATGTATAACTGATATGCAGTTGTGACTAAGGTTTGATCTTTGAGTGCAGGCAAAAAGTTCCGCTTCTGTGCAGGATAAATGGCAATTGGTGAACATACAATCTACCAAGGAATTCAACTCACATATGGTAATTTATTCGAGGTGCTCCGTATTCAATTTTCTTGGTTATTTGTTTCAGCAACATCATTACTCATATCAATTTTTTCTTCATAAAGCTTAATCGGGATACTTGGGTAAACGATGTTGTTTCTCACACCATTAGTACAAAATAGATAACATGATAGAAAAGATTTATACTTGCAGTTGGGGTATATCATTCCTTGCCAAAAAACTCACAAGGTGAGGGACAATACCTGCCCTTTATATATTATATACAGTGTCTAACACCTCATTTTATTTAAAGTGTCAATCAGTTGCTTCATATAATCTAATTATTGTTTAAAGTGGCATCATATAATCTAAGTAGTTATTATTGTTTAATATTCTGCTGCAGGTTAAGGTTGGAATCCAAGGGGCTGAAGACTTTGGTGAGTTTGAGGAATGGTTCAATTAAAGGCTATCGAGAGCAACACCTGAAACATGTGTTGATTTCCTTGGAAGTTTCATAGCTGATAAAACTAACTAACAGTTCATAAAAGGTGGAAAATGGCTTGTTTGGAAGTTTGAGGTTAGGTGCTCTGCCTCATATTTCTATTTCATATATAAATAGACATAAAATTACATTTTATAACTATTTCATTTTAGTGGTTTTGCATGTTATCTTGATTTATCATCTTAGAACATAGTACATATATTAATAAACAGGAGAATTATCGATATCACATGGAGACCGTACTCTTGTCGATTACATGAAACAATGCAACTTCCCTTCAAACTTAGAATCTGTAATGTTTGGACGTGTCTTGCAAGGTGTAGACTCTTCTAGGCGAAATGCATTGATCATCAAGCAGATCATGCGCCAAATAATTACTTCTCTAAAGAAAATTCATGATACATGCATCGTTCACAGAGATATAAAGCCAACCAACTTAGTGGTTATTAAACGGGGGAAAATTAAACTCATTGATTTTGGTGCAGCAACAGACCTGAGGATCGAAAAGAATTATATTCTCCACCGCACCCTTTTGGATCCCAACTATTGCCCTCTAGAACTATATATACTCCCGGAAGAAACACCAGATCCTCCACCGAAGCCTATTGCTACTATCTTTTCACCAATGCTATGGCAAGTTTAATTACTTATATCTACTCCTTCATGACCTACACTAAGAATTTACTGCTTATTCCAGGCCTTATGTCGGGGTTATCCTACAAAATTTGCATCATACTTCCATTACTGGCGCTCATTAAGGTTTGATGATAAGCCAGATTATGCTTATCTCAAAAGAATATTTTGCGATCTATTTATTTGTGAAGGTTTCAAATTGTTATCATACAAAATGAATTTCTTTTTCCTGACTTCTCAAGTTTGTCTACTGCATGCTTTCTCTTATATTTTGCATTTGAGTCTGTGTAAGATTATTGTTTAAAGTTGCATATGTTATTAAATTAACATTTGAACAGGATTCAAGTTTGATTATGTGTTTGACTGGACCATCTTGAAGTATCAACAATCACAGCTTGCCACACCTCCAACACGAGTCATTGTAATTGTTTTTCTTTTTCTTCCCCAACTATGATTATTATGTCATCTGCAATGGATAGAACTCATAGATGCTCGCCTTTGTTTAGGGTCCTAGTGCGGGAACCAGTTCTGCAATGCCACCTGCTATTACCAATGCTGATAGACACACAGGTAGTTTATTTAAGATCCCCTATAAGAGTATGCTTGAAACGTTTCGCACATGCACACACATTTTTTTATCAATTAACTCTATACGAGTCGGTATTTAGTTGAACAGTCACGAATTATATACATGTCAAATTGTCAATGTCTCAATACCACCAAACTCTTGTTTAGTTTAAAAGGATTGCTGTAAGAAATGAACTCAAAAATTGTCAATGTCTCAATGCCACTGAACTCTTATTTGATACTTGCGAGCATGGTATTGTATAGTCTTTCGTAGCTCTTTTCTTTTGATAAGTTTAGGACCTAGCTTATTTGGCTTATTCAATATGAACTCTAAAAATGCATATTAAAACTAATAATGAAAAGATGTATATATGAATGTATAACTCTATATTGAATATGAACTCTATATGAATGATTTGAGAAGTAGAACAATGAGGAAAAAATGAAAGATACACTTTGAATAAAGGTAGAGGAGTAATGCATGAAAGAGTTAGTTTATTTGAGTTATGATGTGGTTTAGTTTTATTTAAAATGTTTTTTTTTTCTATTTTGATGTTGCCCACGGAAATGCCGTCGGTAAGGTTTATTCATGCCATTTTCGTGGATAATTGTTTTCTTTCAAACTTGACATTACCTATAGAACTATCATCAGTAAAATTAACCACGGAGAAGTCGTGATCAAGTTTATCTATGGAAACGAGTAAGTATACATTATGCAAGGCTTTTCGGTCGGTAAAAAAATTCCTACGAGCCAATTATCTACGAACTCGTGTCCGTAGGTATTCCATGGATAATTTTACGTTACCTACGAAATGTTTGTGGGTAAAGTCAAAATTTGCTAATAACTACTTTTCTTGTAGTGAATTTTTAATTCAAGATCAATATATTTAAGTTGTATCTAATTTTTCTTTAAATGAAATTAAATAGGTGACGATACTTTTTTAGCAAGTGAATATACAAATTAGTTATAACGACCTACTTACACAAAATTTATTTTTCTAAATAATTATTTAAATAACTTGTTTGAAATATGTGCTTATTTTAAATTGTTTATTTAAATTATTTGGAAGTATTAATTTAGTGAGTTATGTTTGAATGAGTGGAAAAACTAAAATTTTAATTAAGTTTTGCAATTAGACCCAACACTAACTAATCAACCCACTCAAAAGGATAGAAAGACAGAATCTCTCACTCATACAAACATGCAACACACACAACATACACACATCACATACATAATTTGAATTTCCTCCCTTCTTCCCTCTACTAGCCCTCACTTCTTTATCGTTTTCTTAAAATCCAAAACCTTCCTCTCCATTACATTTTTCATTCTCTTCTAATATGATATCAGAAAAACTACAATTATCTTCACCAAATCAACTTTCAACCTTCAATTCAAACACACTTCTTTCCTCTATAATAGAAAATATACATCAGCCATACCAAACCGCATTCATTCTACATCAATTTTAAGTAGTGGAAATTACAAGCAAAGATCATCTTAAACCCTAAATAAACATCATTCAAGGAATATATATCAAAGCTCTATAACCAAGAAGAAGTGATTTCCCTTTGTGTCCATTCTTGCACGTGGTTTAATCTACTTTTGGATGTAGCTAGTGTTGGGAATTTTGGGTATTTTAGTGGCAGAAAATATGATTTTGATTTAGGGTTTAGAAGTTTAGGGATTTCAAAATGCGTGTGAGATATTTGCATGTTAAGAAATATTGTATTCTTGCGAAATGCATTGATTTAACTTAAAATGATATACTTTTCTCATGTCATAATTTTACTTTTCAATTATATGATATGGTGATATATGATGTGTGACATGCAAAATCCTAAAATAATATATATAAAAAATTTGCAGCGAATAAATAAAAATTTGTTTCAAAGAAAATAAAACTTTTATTTTTAATTTAGGATATCATATTTCTCAAAAATCAAAAGAAACACTTTAAACTTCTTTACTCCTAGAAAATTATGCAATCTCAATAAGCTTGATTTAAGTATAATTACTTGATTTAATTCTAAAAACTTACTAGTACTTATAAGGTTTTCATACAAAAAGTCGTTTCAAATTAAATAAATAAAATAAAAATTACAACCCTTATTCCCTGTATCTCTTATCATGGCAGGATTCCTCCAAAAAATGAACTTCAAGACTCGTTTACCAGTAACAAATTCAATTTTGCAAATGCAAGGTCAAACTAGTCAAACACAAACAATGAAAGAGATGAGTTTTGAAATCATCTTAATAGTATAATATAAGTAAAAAGAACACACAATTAATCATAAATAAATCGGACCATTACACAAACATTCTTCAAGGGAAAACGTAACATTATAAAGTCAAAACCCCTCAAGGAAAATAAAAAAATTTCACTCTAACATCAAATTATTTGAAAATTATTATCACTTTTGAAACACATCAATCACAACAAAACAATCACAAGAAAATAGAGGAGGTGAGTTTTGAAATCATCGTAATAGTATAATATAAGTAAGAAGAACACACAACTAATCATAAATAAACTAGACCATTACACAAACATTTTTCAAGGGAAAACATAACATTATAAAGTCAAAATCCCTCAAGAAAACATCAAATTATTTGAAAATTATTATCACTTTTGAAACACATCAATCACAATAAAACAATCACAAGAAAATGAAGGAGGTGGATTTTGAAATCATCTTAATAATATAATAAAGTAAGAATAACACACAATTAATCATAAATAAATCGAACCATTACACAAACATTCTTCAAGGGAAAATATAACATTATAAAGTCAAAACCCCTCAAGAAAAATCAAAACATTTCACTCTAACATCAAATCATCTATGAAAATTATTATCGCTTTTGAAACACATCAATCACAACAAAACAATCACAAGGAAATCCAATGATATGCATGAGTTTAGACTCTACTTCACAATGTGGTACCATTCTAAATCTGAAGTACTTGGTTAGGAGGCTTGATACTATGCCACCATCCCGGTGGACGGACAATTCAAATTGGCCATGTTCTCATAAAACCACTTAACTCAACCCGAGACACATATACACGACAATCGAGGTAATGTGGGTTGCATGGTAGCTTCCGATATTTAATGTGCTACCTGCAAGTCATCTAGGAATTTCTCACCCGAATACCTTCAAGGTCTAACAATCTTGCCTTAAGGCTCAATAGTAGACCACCACAATCAGTCTCATTAAGTTGTACTTCCACTGAATCACTAGGTTTGATATGCCCTACCTATATGATGACAAAATAATCTTCAATTCACAAATTCTCAATATTTATTTTCTCACGTCGTTGGTCTATGGTACTCCATTAAGACCGTCATCTCAAACACAAACTGGAATCACAATTATTTCATCAACTATGAGGTTACTTCAATATTCTCATCACAATTTATAACATCACTGTCATTAATCACACATCATCACAAACTCATCACAATCTTATAACATCACTCCCATCAATCATACATCATCACATAGACTTATCACAAATTTATAACATCATTATTATTAATTATACATCATCATAATCACATAAACTTATTAAAATGCATCCACCTTTTATTCTCACATCACCAAAACTTGTCTAATCAATCATATAAATAAAATGCATTCGACATCCAATATCACAATAAAATCAAATATCACATATTTAACGAAAATAAATCAAATATCACAATAATATCAAATGTCACACATTTAACGAAATTAAATCAATTATCACAATAATATCAAATGTAACCCATTTAACGAAATTAAATCATATATTACAATAATATTAAATACCACACATCTAACGAATCAAATGATAACATTGCATTCCTTATTAAGTGCAAATGTTTCTTCTTCTTTGAATTTTCTCTTTTCAGTCAACAACTTTTTCATGATTTTCGCGTAAGTATGCTTTTACTCCAATGCCTCGGCAAAAGAAATGTTTATTTGCAATCGAGACAAAATCTTTAGGAACTTTGCAAATTGTTCGTCACTTTCTTTCTCTTCACTTGAGGGTACGGTAACTTCACATAAAAGAGAATGATTTGGGGCTTATCCACCTCTTTCAATAGTTGACTTGGTGACTTCTTCAAAATGGAACTTTCATCGATTAACATGGTTTTATCCGCATCCTTCTTGACCTTTGTACCCGCAATTTAAGCTTATTCCATCTTTTCTTGCTCTGGTTAACTTCCCACAACCTCTTTGTGTTTTTTCTGGACGTTTTGAAATATGTGGTCAAGTCAATTTTCCACCTTTCAAACTTATGGTCTTACAACTTCTATTCTTGGGATTACCAATGGTATTACCAAAGAAACTCCCACTAACGTTTTCTGCTATTTGCTCGGACAACTGCCTAACTTGTATTTCTATGATTTTACAAGGAGGTAGCTTGACTCTTGTTGACCTCCTCTTACTTCTCCCATGATGATTGAGCTACCTACATAAATTTATTGAGAGTTTCCTTCAATGATGGTCCTTTATTTTGTTATTGAGCTTGTTGATTGGAACATTATCCATCATTTTAAAACACCTGAGCATTGATTTTGAAGGAATAAACATAACATGTCATTGCTATACTCAAACAAATTTTGTTATTTTGCATGTATATTTTATCCAGCTTTCTTTTCATGGTAAAATGGGTATCATATTGATACAAATAGTGTTCAAGATACTAACTAGTTTAAATTATAAAGTAATTTTGCAAGTTTAGTTTAATTTGTTTTTTTTTTAAAAAAAAAATTTGCAAGACCGTTTTTCCTTTTAAGATAAGACTTCTCTCTATCAACTTTATAGAGTTAAGAATTTTTAAACTTGATTACGATTAAAATATTGAGTCTATGATGGGGTTAAATATACTTTGTTTTTTATATGAATATTGTGACTATGGATGTTCGTTGAGTACATGATTTACGTAGAATAAGAACATTAGAAGATACTTATTAATGTATATGTTAAAGTGATGGTTCATAGTACTTGAAGGACATACACAAGAGTAAAATGATACTTTCTTTTATTTCTGATTTTTTCTTAATCTCTTAAGTTCTCTAAACTTCAGATTTTTTTATTTATAATTTCTTATATTTTATCTTGTTAATTTTATACTATTTTATTAATACGAAACTCTATCATTGCTCTTATTTTGGTTAATTTTATAATATGGTATTAGCACGAAACTCTATCATATGAATAATGACATAATCAACATAGAGATTTTATTTTAAGAATATTTCTTCTTAATTTTCTAAAACAATATTTCTTATTATATTCTTGTTATTATTATATTTCTTGAATCTTTTATTTTATATCAATATTTTTGTTTGCATATAAATTGTGATAGAGCATATCCTTGACGAATTGCAAAAGAGTATTTTATTGGATCATCATATATGATGATTTGTTATATAATTCCTGAAGAATAAGAGTTTAATAATCAAAATTATGTGAAGGATTGCTACGATATTTTATGATATAGGTTCTGAAGAACTTAACAGTTGATATTAAATTATATATGAAGAATTGTTCCAAAAATGAAATGTTCTTAATCACTCTTTATAAATATCTTTTGTTATACAAGAAGAACTAAAAATATAATATTCAATCATCCCTATTTAATTGTCCCAATTGGGAATTTTGATATACGGTTCTTGAAGAAATAATAAATTAATATCATGCATCATTTTAGGATTGCAAAAGGTGTCATTTGATATTGGATATTGTTTATGAAGATTTGCGATTGAATTCTTGAAGAACTATGCTATTAGACCACAAATTATTAACCCAAATTGGAACAAAGGAAATTAAGAAAAGAAATAATACACTAAAATAGATTTTTTAAATAATTATTTCTCTAACTTCATTTTTAGACAGTCAAATAGTGTAGCACATACATCTCTGAGTGTAGTAAATAATTCTCTAAATTTCCTCAATGAAGAATAATAAATACCTAATATTTATATATCCCACATTTTTTGCTTATATAATTGTTTAATTTCCTCCCACTGAATATTGTATCGTATCATCATTATGAGAAAAAAAAAATCATGTTTTAATTAAAAAAATAGTTCATTTTTAACGAGATATATATAATATTTTATAGTTATCTTTTAAGGTATTTAGACTTCCCTTTTTATATACAATTTTATTAAAACAACCCCCACAAACTAGAATGATATCATTTCACTATTAATTTTCCTATATATTTTTTTTTACACATCTATACTATTCTACTCTTATTGGATGATCAATCTCTATACAATCAGTGTCTTATTAAAAACAAAATTGAAACTCTAATATTTACTTTGTTGATATATTTTGTTTAATAACTCTTATTATTGCATTGCACTATTGTGCTTTTTTATATTCTGAATTTGTAAACTTCAAAATCTATTTTTTCGGCATATTTTATTCAATAACTCTTTTTATTGCATTGCATTATTGTGTTTCCTCCAATTCTAAATTTATAACTATTTAAATTGTCAATAATTTTTTCTTCTTGTAACCATTTTCACACACCTTATGCAATTACCGTTCGAATTGCAGGGCCGCCACTGTCTCAAGAAAACCTTTCGGATGCAAATGATTTTACAAAACTCGGCTTTATCAACTCAAAAGAAAACTTCTTTGCAACCCAATTATTTTCAAAGAAGTAGATAGAGTTAGATAATTCTTCTTCTATACAAATAGTTTTTGAGTAAATGGTATTTTGTAATATATTTTACCTATTTCTTCATTTTTCTCAAAATCTTAATTGTTGTCAGTCAGAGTATTATTTTTGTAGGCATATTTGATCTCATCTACCACATGAAAATATAGTGGTCCCTAAAAGACAAGGAAAATTGTTCATATGTAGTTTCATAGTAGTGTTATTATTGTGTCTTTGGTAGATTTAGAACTATGTGTCATTTAATTAGATAAAAGAATAATATTTAAAATTTAGATTCATAAATTATCTGTTGTGTTTTTTTACATTGATGTTTTATGATGTCAACTTTTTTAAAAATACTACATATTTGAAGTTTTTGCATTTGTATTACTTTTACTCAACCATATATACACATACACATTTTTCGTAAAAATTTTCAAGTTAGGTTGTATAGAAGTCTTGTGACACCCTATTTCCTCAATAAAACAAATTTTTTTTTTTTCAAATAACTAAATATACAAACTTCCAAATATATTTATTTATTATTAAGATAAAGAGTTTCACATAATCCTAAACACGTGAAATAAATTCAAAGGTTCCATCAAACTCAACAACTTGAAATCACAATATCAGACAACATAATCTTTTTTAAATTACACATACTTATGTTTTAAATTAAGTGCAAGTGTAGTCCCAACCCGATGTCACTATCAGAGCAGGAATTCCCAAAATAAAAAACAAATGCTCAAAATAACATCAACACAATGCATATAATAAGAGTCTCCAAGACATGATGGCTTTCGCCTCTCTGATGTTACTAGTCATCACCCGCAACTTACAACTTGTATGCGTCCATCGCAAACGCCAAACACAGACAATGAGGGGTGAGTATCGAAATTATGTAACAGTATAAAATACTCGAGGAGAACACACAAGCAACCAAATTATCACAACCTCAAAAGCAATCAAGTGTATAATATCAACGGTATATCAAATTCATTCATGATAAGACAATCACAAGGATGAAATGCTATGCATGTCCTATACTTTATACTTCATCATTTGGTACCATTCTACTCTGAAGTACTTGGTTAGGAGGCCTGATACTATACCACTACAAGAGTGGACGGACAATTCATGAATGGTCATGTCCTCATAGATCCCCTCAACTCAACCAGAGACACATATACGCGACGGTTAGGGTACTCTTGTGTTGCACGATAGCTCCCGGCCTTAGGGAATAACCCACTAATCCACTTAGGAATTCCCCACTAGAGGTACCTCCTAGGTCTATCAGTCTTACCTTACAGTTTGACTGTAGCCCTCCACGATCAAGCTCATTCGGTTGTACTTCCCTGAATCACTAGGTTTGTCAAACCCTCCCTATATGATGACAAAATAATCCTAACTCCAAAATCTATAACACATATCTCAGACTTACTCGATCATCACAACTCAAAACGTTTCAGTTTGACTTCACAATATTCATCATTATATATCTATAACAGTCAATCACAATAAATTCCAAATATTTGATTTATACTATTCACCATGCACAATCGGTTTCATCAATCACATAGTAAGGAATCAATTAAGTGACACATTCAAGTAATATCACAATGTCAATTAGGTAATAAGAACACTCAAATACATATCATTCGTACAATAATAATTAGTATCGGTCTCATAAAATCAAATAACACGCAATCTTAATATAAATTAATTCACAACAATTCTATAGGTTTCTAAATTATATTTTAGTCCTCACTATTATCATTCATATATTATTAATTAATTATTACTACTCAATAGGGCTCAACTGTACATGGTAAGCCCCGAATGAACAATTGAGAATTTTAGTATTCTCATTCATCTCACGTTATTTTATACTCATAAAATTGAATTTCATCACACCCCTTACCTCAATTGCAGATTTCGCCAAATGACTGATCTGCTAATTTGTCACATCTTCGTCAACCGCCATCTCTAATAATCCATGAGATAATTATAGCCACACAATCACCAAATACAATTAAATTACTGACTAAATATAATTAAATTAATAAAGCATCTACTATTTATAATATAGCTCAAAAATATATTTAAAATTATTAAACACGCATATTACTATAATCAAATTTTTTTTTTTGAACTAAATATGATAGAAAAAACTTAATATTATGTCTATATATATACATATATAGTTTTGATTTATAATTAGATTTTTATATGTATCACATGAATGCAGGTAATAATAATTAGTTATTGTGCTTATTATTGACTACATTCTTAAGTATGCATCAATTAAATCATCATTTCTTAGCTAAACTACTCATTTATCCGGCCCATATATTCCTCGTCGGCACTATATCATAGTCAAGGTTGTTCTATCACGGTCTGAAACAATTTGGGTAGTATTTTCTTATTGTGCCTTGTCTAAACTATCATAAAAAAATCGGAACAAAACCTTCGTTATCAGATCATAGTAAGCATCTCTCTCCTCTACATTCTATCATTGATATTATTTAAATGGTTAGCTTAGATATTCATGAATCACTAAAATATTTCCTACACATTTGACATAATTATATTAATAAAACTTTTTCAACTTCCGACTCTATTGATAGTAATTATTACTCTAAATTTACTACATCATGAGAATATTGTTAAGCAATTTTCCAGTTCAATGTCTATGATGGAGTTCCTTGTTTGTGTTTTAGCAACAAACAATATCAAAGAGTATATAAAATATTACGGCAGTTCTTTCTATCATCTAAGGTTTATATATGTATGATTTAGGTGTAGCCGCAGTTATTTGTTTTAGGTTTTCTGTTAATCTGATAATGAAATTTTTATCTATCATATACATTTGTATTGGGAACAATTCTTGTTGCATTCTTAGCTGTTTTTTTCACTTCACTATATATATTGTTTTAATTTTATTTTATTGGTTGGAGAATCTGTACTTGTACACTCTTCTTTGAGTATACAAAAATTAAGGGTTTAATTGAATGATTTGTTGGTACGGAAGTTTCTTATTTGAATTTTTCTCTAGATGCATGTTGGAGTCTATCCAAAGTTAAATATGAGGAAGTTGTTCGATTAAAGTTAAAGAATTGTTCAACTACTAATATGGCTGTACATATCACTATCCTAGAATCCACCAAATAGTAAGTTGATTACAAATCACTTGTATATTAATGGTAAAATATCAAACACATAAAGTAATTATTATTTTTCCACCCAACATGCTAAAAGAAAATACATAACTCGGATCCTTATCATAATAATCAAGTTTAGAGGTAGTTCACATATTGTCATTCTTTATGTACCAATTTCAACTGTATGACTTATTCTATTCTACTATCAAATTCCATGTTATTATCAAAATCTAATTGATGGAATTAAAAAAATTATACCTCATCGTGATTGGGCTGTGATTGGGCTGTAGACAGGAAGCGCTAATCCTTTCTATTCTTTTTCTTTTTCTTCCAGACTTTCTTTTAGGTAGGTTATCATCTATATAAGTATATATGTAGCTTGGTAATTTTAGGTTTATTATTAGCCCTAATTGTGAAACACGGGTCTGTCATATGGCTGATCTGCCAAAACTCCATTCTCATTATTACAGTTATTATTATTATTATTATTATTAATATTTATATTTGCTCGCCCTTTTTAACACTAATGTTAATTGATTGGTGTACTAATACACAAGTTTATTTCTTATTTATTTATTTATTTTTATTTGTTCAATATCAATTTAAATAGTTATATTTAATGTTAATAATTTAAATAAATTATTAGGATAAAAAAAACGTAGGAAATTATCACACTACAACAAATACCCATATAATATAATTTATCATAATATTGCTATTATATATTAATTAAAAATTTGGGGTGTTACAAGTCTCATACTCAAAACATTAGAATTTAGATTTATTATTTTTTTTGACAGGGTTAGAATGAAATGAATATCAAATGACAAAATCATATACATATTTTTCTAACAATATTTTAACAATAAGTTTAAATTTGTTCTTCCACTTTTTCTTATAATGTTTTTTCTATTAAGAGAGTATTTAGAGTTAAATTAAAATGTTTATTGCAACAATTTTTACTATGATTAAAACAACATTCATTTTTTTCTTGTCATTTTTAATTCTACTTTGTACTTTTGTACTCTCCATTTTGTGTTCTCATCTGAATATGTCAATTTAGATCAATTTCATGCTCAATCAAATTTAAAATTATAATTACACGACAACATGAGAAAAAAAAAAGAGCATGACTAATTAGATTTTACGGTAGATAATAAAATATATATTAATATTTATTAAAATAGATTTAAGATTCTTATTACTAAAAATAATTTATAGAATATGTTTGTTGGATGGTCTTCACTGTGAGTTTATTTTAAAAAAATTATTATTTTTGATTTTATGCATCTTAACCACACATTTAAGATAGTGCTTTATTTTTTGGCTAAACATTCGAGAGAGTGATGAACGTTTAGCAATTTGAGTTTTTTTTAAAGTAATGTAGTAATTAGAAAAGGAAAGTAATACTCTTTTTTTTCTATTTTCTCATAATCTTTAACGAGGAAAATATAATACAAGATATTAAGTTATAAATTGGTTAATCAAACCTTTAATTATTTTTTTAACAGTTTTAAATTTGATTCATTCTTTAAAATATAACTAAAATTTTAACAAAATAAGTCAATGGGTAAAATTTAATTTATTTGAATTAGTTGCAATTATATTCTCCAAAATATTCTACATTTTTTCAAATGTGTGTTTATAAATCTATATATAATAATTATTTAAATATACTCACTTAAAAAAAATATTCTACAAATAAAATTTAATAAATTATATTATATTTAAAATTTAATAAATTTATTCACAATAATATTAATATGTTAAATTTTTTATATTCCGTGCAAGCAAACCATAATCTAATTTCAATTAGTTCTGTATAGTGAATAAATAAAAGCATTGAGATATATAGATAAAAGAGGAACACAATCTTTTGTGCTTGAATCATCACACTTTTTAGAGGCGTCAACTTGTAAAACAATATCTTGGTTACTATTGTTTGTTAAATAATCAGCCATTTCAAATTAATATAGAGAATAAGAATAGTAAGAAATGAGTGTATGAAAAAGCCCTACTTGTTCAAAGAAGAATGATATGCTTTGACTTATAATTTGGGCACTTGAAAGTCCTAATGGAGCATATTAGTTAGGCTAAATTTGTTGTTCTAAAAAGTGGATCATTTTAACCTTTTTGAAAATAAGGATTAAATAATTTTTAATTTATATAAAATTTCAATATTTTATTTTTCGTCTTTATAGAAAAATTATTAATTTTTTACTCTCTAAATTTTCTTCATTTTTGTACTCTTTTCTTTTCCATTAGTTACTTTTCTTTCACATTCTTTCAATTGAGAAGTAATTCTAAATACCTCAAAATTATAAACATTTATCTTTTAAAAATCTTGTAAACAGAAATGATTAAACTATAACGAACTTCTAAAAAAAATATTGTGACATTTTACTTTCTTGGATTAGATGCTTTACTTACTAAGGAGTGCAATTTCTTTTTTCCTTATAATTAATACAAAATAAGAATCACAAAAAAAACACTAAAGTCAATAATAACAGTTTAAAACTAGTCTAGACGATGCTTAGATTTTTAATGATAAAAAAGAATTGATGGTAGAAAAGAAAAATCTAAACCGTAGATTTTGATAAAATAAGTATATTTAATTTATCAGAGCCTGGTTTCGATCCAGGGACCTGTGGGTTATGGGCCCAACAGGCTTCCGCTGCGCCACACTGATTAATATAACAATTTAATCTGCTTATAATTAATCCCTTTAATTTACAAAACATATCATTGATGACAAATTATATCTAATTTTATTAATATTCTAATATCAAATTATTACTAAAAAATATAATAAAATATTAAAAGTCTAGGTCCATGCAGGAAAAAATACCAATTTTATTATAGTTGAGTCCTTTCAATCTTTAATTCGATTTTTAACCAAACTATTGTTTTTGTCTCTAAATATAACCATTTTACTTTATTTGTCTTATTGCCTTAA
Organism: Cicer judaicum; assembly: GCA_037974835.1. NCBI lineage: Eukaryota > Viridiplantae > Streptophyta > Magnoliopsida > Fabales > Fabaceae > Cicer > Cicer judaicum. Next base: position 1,783,341 of record JBBPBS010000577.1, on the reverse strand, counting down.
TGTTGAAGCAAGTAGGGTTGTACATCATTGGATTTTTTTAAAAATCAAATTATATTCATTTTAAAATTAATATATGAGTTTAGATTTATAACCAAATTTAGTATTTAATTTAAAAGCGGTTATAAAACTAATTGTAAAAATAGTTATGGATAAATAACCTATTTATAATTAAGCAACCAATTTTAAAAAATTTAATTTAAAAATTGATTTTTTTTCAAAGTCGGTTAAAGTTTGATAATGTTTTAATATTTAATTTTTTTTTAAAATTATTTATTCATAGTTTAAAAATGGGTTATTTAAAAAATCAATTTTTTCGATAAATTTTTTTGAGAAATTTTTTTTTGTTGATAGTTTTTTGGAAAAAATAAATTTCAAAATTTTTTAAGAAATTAAATTTTAAAATTAACAAAGTATTGGTAGTGGAGTACAACCAAATTCAAATATAAAACATAAGTGGTTATCCAATCGGTTTATAAATAAATCAGATTATAACTATATAATTTTAACCAGATATTTAAAATAGATTTGAATTTAGTTTTGGATTTGTGCCTTATAACCGGTTTTTTTTTTGCACAGCCCTACTTGTTAGTTTAATGTTAACATTTTACTAAAACCATTACAATTATGTTTGAACACATGTAAATAACTAAATATGATTATTTGTCTCATAAAACTTACATGCATGTGACATATGAATTTTTTTTAATGAAATAAATTTATTTAATTTTCATCTTACATATCCTATGTATCTTGGATATTTCTATATTCTGTAAATATATTTTATTGATAATTTGAGTTTCTTAATTATTTTCTTTAAATTCTTAAATTTCTAATAAACAAATAAATATGTTCACTTATTTATATTCAAATTTATTATTATTAAAATAAAATATGTATGTATGGCATATAAAGTTTTTCTTAATGAAGAAATGTTTTTTTTGTCAAGTTCTTTTTATATATTGGAGTATTATTTGATATGATAATGCAAAAGGTAAATTATATCATTATAAAATTTTTATTATATAATTTGGATAGTAAAATTTTAAAAATTGCAAATATTCAGTATTGATCAAATGAAATAGAACAGTTGAAATATGAATGTTATTCTAAACTATAACTTTCGTCGATAAGATAAGTTGGGACATCTTGAATTTATTATGATGCAAAAAATAGTTAAAAATAAAATTATGTAAGCAAGTATTGAAGAAAAGATAGTATCTTCAACTTTTGTGTATTAATAGTTTGTGACCAATACACCGATCATGTGGACTATTTAGACATTTAATTGATGCATCAACTATATAAGGATCACAAGTATATTTGATGTCGACTCACACCCAGAATTTTTGAAATTATTTGCTCAACTAATTTAAGATCTCAGTTTCTCCATTTGATAAGTATTGCATTATAATTGATAATGAACATCATATAGCATATGTTCATACACAAAAATGAAATTGAAAAATCATTCATTAGACGTCTAATGTTGATTTTAGATCAATCTTTATGTATGTCGAGATATTGATTCACATCAAGGCAACAAGTTACTACATGTTAGTCCTCGCCTTAATTTATCATCAATTTTAGACTAATAACATAAAAATCCCTATCTGAGATATTTGTTTTAATGTATTGTGTATATTTAAATTACTCTAATATAATATAGTAACATGAGACATATATGAATATTGGAAATACATAATGGATATGAAATCTCCATTTGTGATAGAGTATATTTAGCCAACAAATTAGAGACTTGTTTTCAAATGAGATTCTTGATTATCATTTGATGAATAAACAACTGAAAATGATAATTGAAATATATTATCTCATATTGATCCTCATTTAAACTATTATGAACCAAAAGTTTAAAAGATAACTTATTTTCAAAGTTTGAAGAACTAATTATCAACTACTAATACTAAAATCAAAATTAAAGTCTTTGTTGGACAATGTATCATTACAAATGAGTACCCATGCATGACACATGATATATCTGTTGGTTCCAAAGATAAAAATCCTCAAATCAGGAAAGGAACTAAAAAAAAAAAGATAGCTCAAGTGAGAATATTATTATTCCAAAAGAGTAATTTTACATAATTTATTTTTAGTTCTAAAAGAACTAATCAGCTACTTGAAATTGTGAAAATAAAGATATTTCAATAAATTATGACATGTGTCGAATATGATAAAATTGAAAAGAAATCAACAATGATAATGTTTTTGCATTATAAAAGAGCGGTATATGTGATTATGATAACGAGAATCATCAATTAAAGTTTATTAAAGATTATAGACAAATAAAGGCTTGGCAAATAGAAAAATAAACAATAGCTTTGCAAGTTGAAGTTCACACATTTAAAGATGTGAAGTTAATTAGATATAATTGATTTTTCTAGTAAAAAGAAGACGAGAATGATGAAATATATATTCAAGAGTATTAGTAAAAGACTATCATTGATTTTGAAGAGACATATTCATCTAAAGTGAATTCAAAAACTTTTCTATACATGAAATACTCAATTGACATATGAAAGATGTGTTAAATATGATAGTGATAATTATATGAAAATCCTTGAAGGATTTAATTTTTGTAAGACATACAATTTGAACTCTTAAAGACATTCCTTCATCAAAATGAATAAGTTTTTTTATACTCTAAAACAATCTAGATGCATGTCGTATACTATTCTTAACGAATTTTATCAAATGAAAGATACGAGAATGACATCATTTGTGTATATTTAAGAAAACTAGAATTTTGCATGCGCTTTGTGTGGGTATAATTTTTTTGAAGGTTATATATATAATTTGTTAATGTATTAATTTTGTAAATAGGTAAAGTTATAAAAAATCAACATTTTTTTTATGGATGAAAAAATTATTATTAATCACCATTTTACAACCGTTTCAATTGAATTTAAACTCTGTCTATAAGATCAAAGTTTTACCATTTAACGGACACCTCATGGACATAAAGTATTAACCATGATTTAAGTAATAATTTATATAATTGATAATCGTAGACTCTATTTTTATTAAAGTTTAGGCGTAATTGCACTTTTGGTCCCTCTATTTTAAGAGAATCGGGAAAATAGTCCCCCCATTTTGTTTCTCCCAGTTTTGGTCCCCCAAACAGAATTTGAGTCCACATCATGATGAGTTGTCATTTTTTTAATAACGTGTCAAAAAATGGTGACGTGGCAGACGTCTATGTGGATTAAAGTTATTATTATATTATTTTAAATTAAAAATACAATTTATATTTTAAAAAAATATTATTATATTTTAAAAAAGTTGCCAAAATTAAGTAAAAAAAATCAAAATCAAAATCAGCCCTAATTCAGCGTCAATTTAGCCTCAATTCAGCCGCAAATCAAAATGAACTATAAGAACCAATTCAACTCCAATTCAAAATCAAAATCAGCCTCAATTAAGCCCCAATTCGTTAACCCTAAGAAGCAGCATGAACCCTAAAATCAAAATCAACCCCAATTCAACAGAAGCAGTTTGTGAACCCTTTTCATCAAAATCGACCACTTCCCTTTTCATCATCATCCGATTTCATCTTGTTCTTCATTTTTGTTCATCCTCTTCTTCATCTTTGTTTTTCTTCTTCATCGTTCGTATTCTTCATCTAGTACTATATTGGTATGGTTCAGTTCTGGTACTATATTGGTATGGTTTTGTTGTATTGGTTCAATTAGGTTATGGTTGTGTTTTTAACATGCTCTTCTGGTTCTGTTTTTCACATGATGATTATGTTTTTGAGAAGAAGAACCCATATGAAGAATACAAAAGATGGAGAAGAAAAACGAAGATGAAGAATAGGATGAAGAAAAAGAGGAAGAAAAGGGAAGATGATGAAGAAGATGATAAGAACCAATGATGATGAACAAGTGGTTGATTTTTGATTTTACGGTTCACATGCCTTGCTGATTTTAGGGTTCAGTTGGGGCTGATGTGTTGAATTGGGGCTGATATTTTATTTTATTTTTGGCTTTTCTTTTAAAATTTAGAATAATATAATAATAGGTTTTCTAAACATAAATTGTATTTTTTTAATTTGAAATAATATAATAATGACTTTTAACCCACATAGACGTCTGCCACATCACCATTTTTTTGACACGTCATTAAAAAAATGACAACTCATCGTGATTTGGACTCAAATTCTATTTGGGGGACCAAAACTGGAGAGAAACAAAATAGAGGGACTACTTTCGTGATTCACTTAAAATAGGGGGACCAAAAGTAAAATTAAGCCTAAAGTTTATAAGATATTTGAAAGAAAAAAGTATATAATTTAAGTAGAAATTATTAAAATTATAACATTTTTTACTACACATTTTAAAATGTTTTGAAACAATGTTCAAGGATAACTATTAAGAGAAAAAGATATAAAAATAATTCATTAGATTGACTAATTATTATTTGTGTATTACATACATGGTAAATATATGTGTCGATGCAGAAACAATAATAAAAAGCTATAAAAGTTGTATATTGAATATTTTTAATATCTAAATAAGCATTTAAAATTATTTGAAAGTTTTATCAATTATATTGTTAATTTTTTTAAAAAAATGTTTTTGTTTCAATATTTAATTATTTTTGTTTAAATCTTCTAAGATTGTTTGTTTGTAATTGTTTATTGGTGTTTAAGTTGTGATAATTATGTTTTTATATATTTTATGGTCATTTAAGATGACACGTTATAATAATTTAAATGTAATTAAACTAGTGTGATCTATTAATGTGTAATGAATTACCAAGAGTAATTTAATATGAAATTAAGTTTGTAATAATAGTTATGTTTTTAATTGTTAGTTTTTTAATCATAGAGATGCATGCAAAATTTGTTGAGACAAACTCCATATTTAAAGTTTTGATGAAAATAAACAAAGGTTAATTAAGAAAGTTAATTATGATTCTAAAATGTTATGTTAATTTCACTTGTGCTTTTGAGTGAATTTAATTAAGAACATAATCAAGCAAAGCAGAAAAAACAGAAACGAGAACATTCTGCATAAAAACATAGAATTAGCTCTAGCTTCAAGAATGTTCATCACAACATATTGACCAATCATTCTTCACCTCTTTAACAAAGATTTTGCCTCGGAAATTCATTCAAATAGAATTAGTACATGGAAAGGAACAATTAAGATTCATCCCAGCTCAAAAAGAATATCAGATCACTAAAATAAAAGGACTCGAAACAATCTAAGTAAAACAGTTTGGAACTCTAAAATCAAATTGTCAAGAAAGTTTGATCAACCTTGATATATGATAAGACTTTATAAAGGACATCCAGAATGATCAAAACAGGAACTCGAGATTGATCATCAAATCTCCAGAAAGATCAAAATGGCATATCCAGATTGATAATCAATCTCCGTTTTTTGCATAACTCTACCTGTAGTCTAGTCTCTTCTGCAATGGATTATAATCTTTCTCCAAACATCTTTTTGCTACATTCAAAACTCAAGATTAAAACTGTACCATCCAAGATTAAGGAAGAAACTTCAAAGGCTTTTTTAACTAGAAGACAAAATTGAAAGAAACAAAAACAGATTTTTGAAAATCAAGAAGAAAGTTTTGCATTAAAGCCATTGAAACCTTTCATAACATCATGGGATCTCAAATAGGAATTTTTGATAAATTTGGCCTTGGTTTTAATCAAACCCAAAAAACCAAGCTATATGAAAATTTCTTTGTCCTAGAAATAAAGGAAGAAAAATGCAAAACTAGATGCTCATATTGTAAAAAAAACTTGGACATCTAGAATTTGCTTGCTATTTTAGAAAAAGAGATGAAAAGATTGAAAGGAAAAAGGTAACTGAAAGAGGAAATCATTATTATGTTAAAGCAGTTTTGAAAAAAAAAAAAGGAGAACAATCTCCAGAATGTTTCCTAAACGGAGAAAGTACCAAAACAAAAGTTGAACCTCCTCCGAAAAATTGAAAAAAGGAGAACGATCTGGAAACTCTTTCAAACCAAAGTTTAAACCTTTTGAAACCCAAATGGTTAAATCTATTTCAAAATAACAACTAAATACTCAGTTGGTTTCAAAAATAAAGGAATGATATACCATTCTAAAGAAAAAGGAAATGTCAAAACTAACTCTCAAGGACCCAAAACAAAGTGGGTACCTAAGGCTGAAATAATATCATATGCAGGTTGGTTTTCCAAATATAAAGAGAAAGTCTTGGTTCTTGGACAGTGGCTGTTCAAGACACATGATAAGAGATAAAAAATGCTTCATAACATTCATCAAGAAGGATGGAGGATCGATCACTTTTGGTAATGACAATCAGGCTCAGATTAAAGTTAATGGAACCATTGGTAAGACAAACTCTACTCAAATAAATGATGTTCAATATGTGAAAGGTTTAAAACACAACCTGTTAAGCATAAGTCAACTATGTGACAATGGATGTGAAGTCATTTTCAAACCAAAGGTATGTGAAATCAGGAAAACTAAAACTGGAGAAATTCTATTTTCTGGAAATCAAAAGAAAAATTTATATGTTTTGTATCTTGAAGAACTACCTGATCAATCAATAAAGATAAATGAATTTGGCATAAAAGGGCTGGGCATATCAATATGAAAACTATTTCAAAAATTTCCAAACTAGATCTTGTTAGAGGATTACCACAACTTAACTTTGAAAAAGATAAAATATGTGAAGCATGTGCAAAAGGAAAACAAGTAAAAAGTAGCTTTCACTCAAAAGATTTTGTAACAACAAATAGAACTCTTGAACTACTTCACATAGATCTCTTTCGGCCAGTCAAAACAACAAGTCTAGGAGGAATGAAATATGGTTTTGTTATTGTTGAAGACTTTTCAAGATTTACGTGGGATCTATTTTTTTTAAAAAAAATATGATGCTTTTGAAGCATTCAAAACATTCTATAAAAAGGTTCAAAATGAAAAAGAATCCAACATCATTTCTGTAAGAAGTGATCATGGAGGAGAATTCATAAATGTTTCATTTAAAACTTTTTATGATGAACTTGGCATCTCTCACAATCTATCATGTGCAAGAACTCCACAACAAAATGGAGTTGTTGAACGAAAAAATAGAACACTACATGAAATGGCAAGAACTATTTTAGAAGAATCAAATGTTGAAAGATATTTTTGGGCTGAAGCCATAAACACAACTTGCTATATTCTAAACCGTGTTTCTATCAAAAAGATCATCAACAAAAACCCATATGAAATATGGAAAAATAGAAAACCAAACATCTCTTACTTTCACATATTTGGTTGTTACTATTACATTTTAAACAACAAAGATCTCATTGGAAAATTTGATGCAGAATCTGATAAAGCAATCTTTTTTGGATACTCAACCGATTCTAAAGGTTATAGAGTGTTTAATTTAAGAACTAATGTTGTTGAAATATGTATGCACATATTATTTGATGAGCTTGATGACTTAGATATAAGTAAAAAGGATGAGGAAGAAGAAACTCCAATCGAAACACAACAGCAAAATAGGTTGCAAAAAATAGAGATTGATAAACAATCTTTGTTTCATTCTCCACCAAAAAGCGGGAAAACGATTGAAGATCATCCTCAAATACGAATCATTGGAGACACGGCTGATGGGATTAGAACCATAAAATCATTCAAGAATGATGAAAACAACATGGCAATGATATCTCATATCGAACCAACATCAATCAAAGAAGCAATTATTGATCAATCTTGGATAAATGCCATGAAGGAAGAACTACTACAATTTAAGAAAAATGAAGTATGGACCCTGGTACCTAATCCATTAGATAAAGCAATCATTGGTACACGATGGGTTTTCAGAAACAAACTAGATGAAGAAGGTAAGGTTATAAAAAACAAAGCAAGATTAATAGCTCAAGGTTACAATCAACAAGAAGGTATATATTATGATGAAACCTTTGCTCCAGTTGCAAGGTTAGAAGCTATTCAAATACTCCTTAAAAAAACACTTTTAACATCCATTTGAAACAATTTGATAAGTTTATGAGATGCATAATTTTCTTTGCAAGACCCAAGTCTTTCATTGCAAAAGCCTTGTTCAAATCTTTCTTTAAAGATTTAATCTTCTTAGTGTCATGACCAACAATCAACATGTAATCCACATATAACAAGAAAATAATATAATCACCGTCAAAGAATTTCTTGATAAACACACATTGGTCAGAAGTAGTTTTACCATACCCATGTTTCTCCATGAAAGAATCAAACTTCTTGTACCATTGTCGAGGTGCTAGTTTAAGCCCATACAAACTTTTCTTCAATTTACACACAAGTTGCTCATTAGTTACATTCTCATCATCTACCTGTATATCTCCCCCATCAACAAGAGTTTATGTAGGGGCTTAGGTGCAACATAAATGTAACTTCTAGAATTTGTTTTCTATTTTTCAACTTTATCAAAATCTTCAACAGTATGGTCTTCAAGAAATATCACATCTCAACTTCTGATAATTTTCTTGTCAACTAGATCCCCCAATCATTAACCAAATTCTTCATCACCATAATCGACGAATATACACTGTTTGGATTTACTATCAAGCTTGGACCTCTCATCTCTTGGAACTTGAACAAAACATCAATAGCCAAAAAATCTCAAATGATGGTAAGAGACATCTTTCCCTGTCCACACTCTATTTGGAACATCACCATCAAGTGGAATAGAAAGAGAAAGATTGATCAAGTACAATGTAGTTTTCATTGCTTCACCCTAAAAGGATTTAATAATTTTGCATGAGAGAGCATACATTTGACTATGTCATTAATTGTACGATTTATTCTCTCTACAACACCATTATGTTGAGGTGTCTTTGGAACTATTTTCTCAAACCTGATTCAGTGTTCTCCACAATACTCTTCAAATGGACCTCTGTATTCACCACCGTTATGTGATCGAACACATTTCAATTTCCTTCCCTTTTATCTTTCAACACTTGCATGAAAATGCTTGAAGACTCCAAATACCTTGTCTTTAGATTTTAAAGAAAAGACTCACACTTTTCTAGAGTGGTCGTCAATAAAAGTAACAAAATATGATGCACCACCAAGAGATTTACTACCCATCATACAAACATCAGTATGAACTAAATCAAGAATATTTTTTCCTCCCATGAGGACCAGTATTATGAAAAGAAACTATATTGTTTTCTAGCAAAACAATGATTGCAAGTTTTTAGAGACGTAACTTTTACAAGAAGAAAATTTTTCTTCGATAGTATGTTGAGTCATTTCTCACTCAAGTGACCAAGGCGCATATGCCATAAATCAAAAGATGCATATTCAATTGCATTCACTTCTTTCTTGCATAACTTCAAAGGCATCCTATAGAGAGAAGTGGAACTTTGCTCATTTGCAACCACTAGGAACTCTTTGGTAACTTTACATATACCACCACCACCAAAGTAAGTTTGATAACCATCAATATCCAAGGCTTTCACTGAAATCAAATTGAGACGAATATCTTGAACATGTCTAACATTCTTCAATTGAAGCTTGCAACAATCATAATTTTAACCCAAACATCTCCCATCTTACAATCATTGAACCTCATCATGTAGTTACGCCTTCATCTCCCATTTTTACCATGCCAAAATCACCAGCACTGTAAGATGAGAAGAAATCACACCTAGGAGTAACATGATATGAGGCACTCGAATCAATAATCCAAGTTCAATCCTGGCATGCAAGGTTTATGGAATTATCATCACAAACAATGTAGACATTATTAACAGACGCAACTGCTATTGTATCTTTATCATTTTTCTTCTATTGTTCTTCATCTCTTTCCCTAGATTGATCTCTCTTAAGTAATCTGCAATTTCTTTTTATGTGATCCACTTTGCCACAATGATAGCATATCACTTATTTTCTAGTCCTCGACTTGCTACGACTTTCATAGTTCTCGAGTCTATGGAAGTTTCTAGATTGACTTCTCCTTCGTGACTCTATAACTAGTGCTTCTGACTTTGAGGAAGAACCAATCAAACCACGTTCCTTTCTTCAAGCTTCTTCATTCAACATGCTCTCTTTAACAGTTGAAATTTTCAACTTTCCACTTGGAGCTGAATTGATCAACGTCACAACAAGGACTTCTCAATTATCAGACAAGGAACTCAACAATAACAACACTTGAACCTCATCATCTAATTTAATTTCAGTGGTTGTCAACTAATTCACTGTATTATGAAAAATACTCATATGCTCTGCCATTGAATCCTCATCTTTGTATTTCATATTCACCAACTTCTGAATCAAGAATATTTTATTTTGCACATTCTTTCGTTCATACAACTCTTTTAATTTTTCCAACATTTTGTTAGCATCTATTTCAGTTTCAACACGTGGATATACACTAAGATCCAACCATTGCCTGATCAACGCCACTGCCTCTCTATTCATCATCTTCCAATCAGCGTCAGATTTATCTACGAGTTTAGCAGTGTTACCTTAAATAGGATCATATAAATCTTTACTGTATAACATGTCTTCCATGAGAGTCTTCCAAAGTGTGTAATTAGAAGAGTTGAGTTTAATCATATTGGGACCTTTATTTATCTCCTCCATTTAAATGCACAAATCAAATAACCGAGCTTTGATACCACTTTATTGGGAAAAACCAGAGATAATTAGAGATAATTGTCTCAATAATGCAAAATATTTTTCCCCTACCTGTGCAGATAAATGGCCAAACAGAAAAATACAATTCCAAGAGCAATAATAGTTGACAGAAAATTAAATATGAGACAAACACAATTTTTAACGTGAAAAACTTCCCTCAAATTGAGAGAATAAAAACCACGAGACCTAGTCTAGTAAAATCTTCCACTATAATAGTTAATGGGTACATCAGAGTCTTCCTAATAACAATAGGGAACATCAATAAAAAATAACAACCTTATAACAACCTTCCACTAAAATAGGTATACCAAAGTAACTCTAAGAGAAGATAAAACTACTCAGAATGTAAATTAAAATAACAAAATCAGTGGTAGAAATAACCTATCAAAATTGTAGATCAGACGAAGCAAGTTTTCTACATATCTGTTCCACTACCAGAACTAAACCCTTCTTTTTCTTCTCTGGTTGTCGTTCTTATTCATTCTATTTCTTAGGGATTTCTAAATCCCTTTTATTTCCTTCACGTGTGCCAAACCCATTAAAACCTTTTTTTCCTTTTCTTTTTATTTCAATAATAACAACATTAATATTAATAAAATTGGTGGGTTCCACTTGGGGAATGAGTCCACCCAACAAAAATTAAGAAACCATGTTAGATTATAACTAAAAGGTATAGATAATGACATGATTTGACCCAAATTGTAGAAGTCACCAAGAGTTTACACAATCTCACATTTATCATTGATACTTGAGTGAGAATTGAGAAGTCTCGAAAGATTTAATGTTGTCTAAGCAAAAAACGTTGTATGTAAAGTGTGCTATCCATCAAAGTTTAAGAACAAATCAAAAGAATGATTCTTGAGATAACATAAGATAAGATGTATTTTGTTATCAATTAATCTGAATATACAAAGTTAGAAATGGAGGAGCACTGAAATTTGATTGAAGTGAGAAGATAATAAAATTACTTTCATGAGAAGCTTTTGTGCATAGGTCCTCAACATATGTATATGATGATGTGTGAGATGCAAAAGCTAAATTGAGAAATAAAATATGTGAAATGAATTATAGAAGCATATGAAGGGTGTCACATAGGAATATGATGTGAAATAAATGTTATGATGTGACATATAAGTGTGTGATGAGTGATTAAACAGAGTTGAAGTTTTGCTTTAATATATTATAATAGATGTTTGGAAATGAATTTGATATAAATATTATTAGAACTCTTGAAGAGCTTCCAAAATCAAATTGATTAAACAAAAAGTTTGACATGAATTATGTACAAAGGGAAAAGATTTGTTTTGATTGAATATTTAAGAATTGCATTATAGTAAATCATGAAGTTTTTATAGCAAAAATACTAATATGGTTTTATATGGATAAATTATATTTGTTGTGTACTCCAATAGTTCTAAGGTCAATAGACGTAAACAAATATTGGTTTTAGAATTTGAAAAAATGATGGATAACTAATTGATCATGGAGTACCATATTTTAGTTCAATTTGAAGACAATATGAAACATTGCTAATTGTACATATGTTGATATATATTTGTTCAATCTATTAATAATATATAGTTATTCACCATACGAAGACATTAGAACAAAGTTAATCATATATTTTATTACCTTAAGTATGCAGGTTATTTATTTTATCCTCGTAGTAATATTTTATCATTAACTTTTATCTATCAAACTAATTTTAATCTGAAGCATATATTATAAATTAAAAGATCTGAAATAATTTGACTTCATCACCGCTCCACGATATTCCACTTCTGTAATTAAATATTTTAGGTTTATTAATGTTTTTAGTTGTATATAATTTTTAAAGTCCAATAAGGTTTGAAAATCTATATCTACTTCTCTATTATTTTAGAAAAATTTACAACACTTTTTACTAGGATTTTTAAATAGATGGATAAGTTAACGTAACAATGAATTTAAATTCTATTTTGATATTTAACATGATTTTTTAAAAAATATCTAATATCATATGGCGTCATATTGTAATTTTATTTTAGAATGATACATTTAAATATTTTAAACATTGATGTAAAACAATATGTTTAAATTTCAGAAAATGTGAATTAACACAAGAAAAAACTTAATATTATAAGAAAAAAAATGAGTTTAAATTAGTTTTACGCCGATGTCCAATAAAAATTGAGTAAGAAGTATTATTATTATTATTTTAAATAATTATAATATATATGACAATAATTGGTTCACGTTCAACGATAGGGTAAAATTACTTTAGGCCGTGAGTGTATAACCATTGCACTTATATTATAATAATAATAGTATAAAAAATGTATTTATATTTAATTAGGTAGTGTGGCTAGTAGGTTATTTCAGTAGCCTCAGTCTGTCCTTTGCAAAATTGTTACATAATTATCAATCATGTGAGTGATATTAGAAGTAGTTATTACAAAACTTGAATGTCACTTATGATGTAATTGTTGTTATTAATTGATGATAAGGGTTTACAAGACTAGATCCGTCCCGTAAATCCCTTTTGTTTCGTAAGCAATAGTACGAATCTGGTCCGATCTCAAAAAAAATAAGGACAAGTTAGAAAAACGATCGGGTTTGAGTTATCTGTCCCGTCTCAAATTAATTTAAGGACAAGTGATTATTTTTTTGTTATTATTAATTCATCATCTCTAAAAAAATTAATCACTAACTTAATAGTTTATTGATCAATAATATGAGTTACTACTCTTAAATGAATTGACAAACTTATTATGAATTTCTTGTGTTTAATTATTTTTTCTAAAAAAAAAGTTTAAGGATTACTATTTGGCATCTCGTCTAGGGATCAATCGGGTCTCGTCTTTATTTTTTCTCGTCCATAATAAACTCACAACTCATTGGATTTGATCGGATAAGGAACACATTAAACTCGACATAACTTGTCCTTTATATACCCCTAACTGACGATGTAAAAACTCTTTACAAACATATTGTATATAAATTAATTCTTATATAAATATGCTTTTAAAAACACTTTGACCTAGTTATATAAGAAATAAACCTGACTTGACTTAGGTCTGTGGTAGGCTATACAATAGACAACTTAACATATTTCCACTAGTAACTATAAATCAAACTTTTTAATTTGTTGGAAACAAAAAATTAGTATGGGAGAAACAAAACACTAATAACTCATTTGATGTACATGATAGAATATATAACATGATAATGATATAATAAGATAGTGAGATAATAAACATTATCATATCTTCATATGTTTGATACGCACATAATAACAAACATTCTAATATTATTTTATCAATTAATGTATTTGAAACACACCTCATCGTGACTTAATATAATATATATTATATTTAAATACAAATCATTGTGAATTAGTTAAAAAAATATTTTGATGAAACAATTATATACTATTTTTTGAAATAAACTTACAATACTTTTAAAATTTATAAACTAACAAAAGATACTAAAAAAACTACTCTTATCATAAATCATACATATATTTTAAAATTTTAAATATAATATCAAATTATATACTTATTTATATTTATATTTTATTAAATTTCAATTGTGTATATTTTAATTTATATTTTATAAAGACAAAATTATAAATACATAGCAAAGATAAGATTCAAAAATACTTTATTGAATCTTGGCAGGACATTAAAGAGTAGATTCAGACTGTATAAGATGTTATTTATCTCGTGTCATGTCAGATTAAACATGCCCTAAATGCTGCCACTCATATAAAGTTCAAGCAACCTCTGGAATATGAAAATGCATCATAATTCTTTAAACAAGAAGTCATCCTCAAGAAGTTAAATGCAGCTTTTGATAACACATCATCCTATATTCATTTGTGTTACTAAATAAATATTACTCGAGAAATTAATCAAATAATAAGTGAGATTAATTGCAGTAGTTATATTGGAAAGAAAATTTCTATAAGTATATATTACTCTATTTGACTTTTGGAATGGAAATGCACGATGGATGACCGGATTTGCAATTATTCTACTTTCTAAGAGATGGAATGATCACCGTTTTTAAAAAATCTTTAAGTCCTACTCTAACTTTATAAATATGGTATATTTAATCATTTTATTTATAGAAAACATTTGAATGAGTTGAGTTTCGGAGGCTTATTAGAGTCAAAGCATACCTCAAGACTCAACACACCAAAGAGGATCAGTAGGCGAGTTGAACCCACAAACTTGTGTGAGAGGTATATTTAACCATTTATGCAAGAAGTGTGCACCAACCCATCAAAATGTTACACCTCAAATTTGATGGTAATTAACTCTATACATGAGCCACCCAATGAAGTAAATTTATTTAGTTTTACTATTTTAATTTATATCCAATCTTATTTTATAACTTTACTATTGTATGTCTTAGGTGTGTTTTTTGTAACTATTGTAGATGTTTGGCTCCGCTCCTGTATTTTCCAATT
The DNA here is from genome assembly GCA_037974835.1 of Cicer judaicum. Taxonomy (NCBI): domain Eukaryota; kingdom Viridiplantae; phylum Streptophyta; class Magnoliopsida; order Fabales; family Fabaceae; genus Cicer; species Cicer judaicum. The sequence goes on along the minus strand of JBBPBS010000577.1, from coordinate 1,768,243 downwards.
TAACTCATTTGGAGATTGTCTTTGGAAGAGGTATTGGCTGGTCTTTCATATATGAAGTCTTGAAGAATTGCCCCAAGCTTCAACTTTTTCTTCTTGAGATGCCTTTAATCCCAAATGGTTACCATCTTAGCTTTTTCTCAATTACTTTTCATGAATGCCTCTCTTTGCCGTTTAAAAGATGTACTATTACAAATTATAGGGGGGAGACATATGAGTTGCAATTTGTACACTCTGTTTTGTTGATTTCAACATCTTTGTAGAGCATGGCAGTAGGCAGTGCAACTTCCTTGAATCCTCAGGAAAAGCTTGAAATGCTGAATGAATTACTGGCATTCCCAAGGAGCTCTACAGCATGTGAAGTTTATTTTGAATGATTATTGTTTGGTTAGCTGCTAGTTATTCCTATATGATTGCTTTTGTATTTGGTGTCTACATAGCATAATGCAGGAAATGGTTTATGGTGTTATGTATTTTTGCTCAAACAAGCCATTGTGTTGCAGGTTCAAATGTCGAAGAACACTAAACTAAAACAGTTACCAATTAGCTCAATTTACATCTCTATGAAACTGAAGTATTATAATTATAGTTTTTGGTATGATCTTCTGAACTCAATCTTCTAAGGTAAGCTTTTAAAGGTTGTCTTCTTAGTTTGTTTTTAATAACATTCAACCTTGAGAATGCTTTTTCAAAAGTAAAAATGTAGCACCCATTTCTAATAACATTTTTTCCTATTTATTTAGCTAAATTGTGTAATTTGTTGCAAAATAGTTTATAGTACAGAAGATAATTTATTTCTCATTACATGAATGTTACAAAGGATAAGTTACGTGATGTATTTTAATGTACAACATAGAGGTTAGACTACATTAGTATGCTAATGTAGGTTAGTCTATAATAGAAGGTTTCCAACAAAAAGGGATGGAAACCTTCTTTTATGTGCTAATGAAGGGTACCATAGAGTAGAACTTGCTTTAACTTTAAGGAACAACTTTTTTCAAAAAAATTTAAGGAACTATAGTAATTAATCTTTTAACTATACAAGACCTTTCCACTATGTACATAATGTGGTTCCTGTGAGAGTTGTCTTACCTACCTTCTTCTCTTTATCCAAGTTCCCATGTCAATGCCTTGCTTTGTTTGTACACATTTCATAAGAAGCCTCTTCTTTTTCTCCGTCCTCTTGTAAAATATGAGTAATTTATGTGTTTTTTGTGTCTCTAATGAGATCACACACCTTCCAATTTATAATGATGTTACAATAATTACATTTAATGTCTACGAAATTGTATTGACTAGGATTACAATTAGTCTAGGATGTTGCAATCAAGGAATAATTAAAACATACCCTGAATTTTAACACCTCTGTTCATACAAGATCATCCTTCACGCATTTCTCAATGTCTAGGGAGCTATCACATGGAAAGAGAAAACAAGTGAAATTACTAAATACTATATTACTAATGTCATGAATGTAAAATATGCGAACTTGTAACAATATAAAGCTGATAGAACTTATTTCTTAACATGTACAGAGTGATAATAAAACAATGTAGTATTACAGTTATAAACTACTCCTGTAGTCTAAATATAAATATAAAGCAAGGCCCCCACGGTTGTTGTGTTAAGGAGCCCAATCAACTAAACTTAGTATGGCTCCCTTGACAGTAGACCTGTCAATAAAGCCCATAATCACAATGCCCCCTTTATTAAATTTTTTTTAGGCCCCAAAATTTGAGCCCCCTTAATGATTTTTTTTTGTGGCCCCAACCCCCTTTTTCTTAGTTTCTGTGGACCTGGGCCGCATGGCCCTATGGCCCCCTTTTGTTTTCATTTTTTTAGGGTTTCCACTTTCCTCTTCAGAACATGTAAACATGAAACCCTAAATCAAAATAGTGGATTCTCATTCTCTTCACCATTGATTTGTGTTCAGGCCACCGTCACTGATCTTCTGAAGTCATTTACCCATCAAGGTTTGTGGTTACATTGCTTAATCGCTTCTGTTATCGTGATTGTATTGTGTTCTATTTGAATTTCATTTGATTGGTATTTTGGTTGAACTTCTGTTAGGTTCATGAGTTTTAAGTTATTGAACTTCTGTTTGGTATTCTGATTGTTTCTGGAATGAATGATTTTCAAGAAATCTTCTGCTGGAATTCAAAACTTAGGACTAAGAGTATCTCTAATAGATTTTTTGTTGAGATTTTGAAGCTACTTTTGTTCAGAGTACTAGTCAAGACGAGATTGTTTTAGGGGTTGTTGGTGTGTGTTCCTTGGTTGATGCTCGTGTTTTGGAAAATATGCTTAGTGGTATGGAAGGGGTTAGGCAGTTTTGTTTTGATCCTTTGATGAGTGAACTTAATGTTGTTTTTGACCCTCATGTTCTCAGTTCTAGATCATTGGTTGATGGGATCCGTGTTATTAGTAATGGGAAATTTAAGTTGCATGTTATAAGCCCTTATGCCAGAATGGCTTCTAAAGATGTTTCAGATAGTTCAACTATGTTTGGACTTTTTATTTCCAGCTTGCTTCTTAGTGTAAGTCTCTCTCTAATATATTGCCATATTTGTTGTTTGTTTGGTTTTTTATTCTACTTTATTTTGTTTCTTTATTTGTTTGAACACTTTATTTTGAATTTTGAAGTATATTCATAGTGGATTGACCTTGTTGCTATTGTTTGTGGATGTTTTGTTTCATACTTTTGTTAATAATGCAATGATTCTTTCTTTGTTACCAACAAACTATAGCTGCTAAATAATTCATCTGATTAACAAACTCACTCGAGCCCTTATTTGATTACAGTCGCGTTCAGCCCAACATCGTCTGTCTCGACGGTTAGCTTATTTTCATATGCATCTATTTCTCAAAAATTCAAATTAAATATTTTTGTTACCATTGTTTGTAATTAAATATTCTTGCTATTGCCTTGTTTGTTTTGTTACCATTGTTAGATGTTGTCTGCATTCAGAAGCAAAGTGAGAGGAACCAAAGTAAAAATAAGAAATATAAAGTGAGATGATTTTTAGTTAATAGCAGGATTGAAAGCTAATACTTTATGCCTTCTTGTTTACTTGTGTAGTAAGTGATAGAAAATACCATTCTTAGTTAGAAGTGGCTGTCTCAACTGTGATTGTTTCAGGATAAGATTTCTTATTGGTATTGAGGGCAGTATTCGGGGGAGTTATTCTCTTAAGCAATGACATGATTGAACTTAGATTTATGCTGATCATTTTGTTCATTATTGAAATAGTTGGTTCAATTATCCTTATTCTGAAATGCAAAAATAAAATGCAGCGGTTCATACTTGTTTTCCTTTTCGTCATCCACTGTAGTTTTCCTATTATCAATCAGTTGAGTTTATTGGTTTCCAATTTAGTTTCTTCTATATAAATAAATACTCATAATTATCAGGAATCAAGCAAGGCTACAGAGAAATCTCGTGTACCTAGCTGCTATAGCTGATTCTCAACCTCAACCACCAACCATGCCTGGTCAGGTACAAAAACTCACACACACACACACTATCATATAATTGATATGTTTTATGGTGCTGCAGGGGTTTAAAATCTATATCTGTATTATCAAAAAATACAATCATATTTACAAATTGTTTGGCTGGTTTTTCGCTGTAAATTTCAAATGCATCCGATGAGTTTACAATATTCTTTGAATCAATAACTATCCTTTAATCATCTTTTATCATTTGCTTAATGTTATACTATTCTTTAAATTTACATTGGCTTTTTCTACGAACTTTATTATTTAGATGTTTTTAAATGCTTTCCTGCTTATGGTTTGCTTTCATAGAAACTTGATTTTGGTAATACTAGGTTATAGATTTAGTTCCTTTGATTTTTGTTTAAATTCAGGTTTGAGAAAGCTTGAGTCTCTTAATATTGGATGCTGTAAATTTGTTACGGATTCAGACATGAAGGCTATCTCAGGTATTGATCATAAGATGTTGTGTTTTTAATCACAGTAGTTGTATTTTAAGTTTATGTTGTTCCTTTCTAATTGCTGTTTGATCTAGATTTGTTAAAGTGAAACATAAAATAAATTAAAAACTACTGCAATCTAGATTTGTTAGTTGGATACAGTTGGAGTTAGTTACTAGGATAGTTGTTAGTTAGTTATTTGTTACAAAGATTTTATTTTATTAAGATTTAAAGAGTGTACAAATATTTGAAAACAGAAAACAAATTAGAAACAGTTTGCAATTTTATAATTATAAATGAAAACAAAAAATTTATTGATCATCTATGAGATTGTTTAATTGTATGTTATTTGTTTAAATCCATAGGAACTTCCTTTTAGATTATAGCATGGAGTCTATGGATATAAATGTAAATGTAGAAGATGAAGCTCCTTTTGTAGTATTTGGAAATAATGATGATAAACATAAGAAAACAATATCCACTGTTTGGAATTTTTTTACAAAAATTGGTAAAGATGAAGATGAGATTGAAAAAGCTGCATGTAATTTTTGTAGTACTGAATTTAGTATTGGAAAAGACCCTAATTCTGGGCACAATTATGGGACTTCTCATCTAAGTCGTCATGTTTCTCATTGTAAGAGTATCATGCTGAACCTTTTTAATCATGATGAACCTCCTAACATGATTAGAATCAACCAAAAAACCCATCGTGAGTTGCTTGCTGAAGCTATTATTGCGCATGATCTTCCTTTTAGCTTTGTTGAGTATGAGAAAATTCGAGTATGGGTAAATTATTTGAATCCTTATGCTGAAATGGTTTGTAGGAATACCATTGTGTCTGATATTGAGAAAATATATAACAAAGAGAAGACTAAGCTTAAGGATATCATGGGTAGGATTCCAAATAGAATTTGTCTTACTTTAGATGTTTGGACAGCATCTACTAGTGAGGGTTATATTTGTTTAACCTCTCATTTTGTTGATGAACATTGGAAGTTAAACAGTTGTCTTCTCAACTTTTGTCGAATGACACCCCCACATAATGGTATTGCATTGGAAGCCACTTTTTTTGATTGCTTAAAGCAATGGGGAATAGATAAGAAAATATTTTCTATTACTTTGGATAATGTTTCTTCCAATGATAACATGCAAGACCATTTGAAAAAACATTTGTGTGTACAAAGCAATTTGCTATGTGATGGTCAATATTTCCATGTTCGATGTTTAGTGCATATACTCAACTTAATTGTTCAAGAGGGTTTAAAAGTGGCCAATGAAGCACTCAAGAAAATTAGAGAAAGTGTCAAGTATGTTAAAGGTTCTGATGGATGGATGATTAAGTTTAAAGATTGTGTTAATGATACGGGAATAAGCCTTACAAGTGGTTTAAGATTAGATGTGTCTACAAGGTGGAATAGCATATATTTAATGCTTGAAAGTGCCTTAAAATATAGAAAAGCATTTGAATTTTTCCAGGTGGCAGATAGGAATTATAAACATTGTCCATCTGATGAGGAATGGGAAAGGGGGGAAAGCATATGTGAGTTATTAGAACCATTTTATGAAATCACAAAATTGATATCAGGATCTTCACATCCAACTACAAACCTGTATTTTATGCAAGTGTGGAAAGTACAGTGCATCTTAGAAGAAAACCAAGATAAAGGTGATGATGTTATAAGGGAGATGGCTACAGATATGAAAAACAAATTTGACAAATATTGGAAAGATTATAGTGTTGTACTTGCCTTTGCAGTTATTCTTGATCTACGCTTGAAGGTTCCCTTTTTGAAGTATTGTTACACTTCTCTTGATGCTTTAACCTGCAACGTTAAGATTAAGGATGTGGAGGACAAATTTAGAGCGCTTTATCAAGAATATGTGAATATTTTCCATCATCAAAGTGTTGTCCTCTCTCAATCATCCCAAGATTCTAACTCATTGTCTAAGTCATCTAGAGAGGGAAGCAAGGCTAAGAAATGTAAAATCATAAGTGTGAGGATTTTTATCCTAAATCATCAACTTTATTTCATTTCAATTGTTCTTGTTTTTAGATTACTAATAAAGGTATTGATTTTCTATATATTGTAGGGTTTTAAAACTTTTCAGAATCAACCTATATTTAACAGTGGGAAGTGTGAGTTAGATGCATATCTTGAAGAAAAGTCAATTGAAGTTGATGAAGAACACTATGAAGATTTTGAGGTACTTCTGTATTGGAAGATTAATGAGAAAAAGTATCCTGTACTCTCCTTAATGGCACGAGATGTGCTAAGTATTCCTATTACCACAGTAGCATCAGAGTCTTCCTTTAGTATTGGTGGACGTGTTCTCACCAAATATAGAAGTTCTACTCTTCCTGATCACATTCAAATGTTGATTTGCACTAAAAACTGGTTACAAGGATTTTCTGAAAATCTGAATGGTATTATGTAGTTTTTTAATTTTTTAATTTTGCAAAATTATCTCATGATTGATTATCTGATTGTGTCTTTTGGTTTTGTTTTCAAGATGAGGATGGATACAATGCTTCTATTGGTGAGGAAGAATCAAATACTACTATCATTGACTTATAAGGTGTTTGGATGGAAAAGCGTTGTTTTGTTTCAATTGGTTTTATTTGTTAGATGTTATATTTGAAACTTGTTTGTGGATGGAAAAGCGCTGCTTCGTTTTAATTGGTTTTGTTTGTTAGATGTTATATTTGAAACTTGTTTGTGGATGGAAAAACGCTCATTCATTTCAATTGGTTTTGTTTGTTAGATGTTATATTTAATACTTGTTTGCTCGCATATAGAGTTCTCTTCCAATTGGTGGTGCAGCGAAACGCATGAAGCGTTCTCTCGAATTGGAACAGAAAGCTTCTGTCATCAACATTCAGCAGAACAACACCCAACAACAACAGTATGCTGCAAACCTGAATAACAGCAGCAACAACAACATCAACATCAATTTCTTAGCCATTCATCATCAGCATCTGCAAATTGATCTCTCTGCTGTGCCACCAACTTCAGCAGCTGAGTTCTTTCTATGGCCTAATCAGTCTTATTAATGACTTAGTTATCAATTAATTAGTTTATCTTAGCTAACAAAAATCAAAGGGTAAAGCTATAATCTATGGCACAGTTCCGTTGACTCACTTTTATCTACTCTATATGATTAAAGTATTAACTTTTTAGGTATTAAGAAAGAAAGATTATTGAGGTTTTTTTGAGTTTTATAGTTTTAGTTACAGTGGGAAGCTGGATTATGTAACTACTCAAAATACGAGGAATATTTTTAGTCGTGCATATTATAGTTTTGCTCATGAATTCCTAAATGCTTCTCTTAACTTGCAGTGGTTGTTGTTGTGTGTTTGATGATAAACTTTGTTTTATTTTCAAGTGGAAAGGAATGTCTAAACTTGTGAGGTTATTTGACATGGTTCAATTTCTATCTAGATGTTTTTAAAATAAAGTTTAGAATATGCAATTCCAATACGAAATAATAACATTAAAAAGTTAAATATAAGCACACTACAAATTTAATGGGAAAAACTAAGTTAAAAGTGAGAGAAAAAAATGTGATTTAGTATGAAAAAACATTTCAATGTATAGAATGATATGGGTTAAATACAGTCTTTGTAGTAGCACATAGAAGAATAAAAACCATGTGATTTAGTATGATTTCTTTTTTAGACACTAAAATATATTATTTTTAAAATAAAAATTAGAAGAAAAAAATTGAAAAAAAAAGTTTAAAAAAATTGATAAAAAAAGTTGAAAAAAATCGGAAAAAAAAAAACGTAAAAAAAATTAAAATATTTTTTATTTCAAAAAAATAATTAATTTTTTAAGTGGGCCTAGGGGCCCTCTAGGCCCATGTAATTTTGGGGGCTTTTTTACATTGGGGGCCTTCTTTTAAGGGGGCCTTATTTTTATAAGATTTTTTGGCCCCCTTCAATATGTGGGCTGGGGCCAATATATAGGGGGCCTAAGATTTTGACAGCTCTACTTGACAGTCCCACAGGATTAGGTAGGTAGTTTTTGCCTAGTTAGGGGATAGCACATGCACCAAATGATTATAAACTCAACTACAGCAACTTTACAAAGAAAGCTAAATAGGTTAGAATTAGCTAAATCTAAGAACAAATAAGCACTTATCTAAAAGAATTTGGATAAGAAAAAAAAGTTTCCGAAACCTATTATGATAAGCTAAAGATGCAATGAGCTTGAACATTGCCAACTTTGTGATCTGCCAAATACTCTTCACTTTCTGTTACAATACCAAAGTGAACTTATCAACCCATGTACTGACATTATTTATAGTCAAATCAGTTTCTTTCAATAGTTAAGTACCTTCCTAGAGATATTACTTCTCAAATTCCTGTTCAGCAACACAATAGCTGTAAATAGATTCTGAAATCTATTGCGCATTGCACTGCCATTGGTCCAAAATATGGTGGTAGAGCCAAAGATTTACCATTAGGGAGACCAATAATCACAGATACACAGCGAAAACAAATTAGGGAGGCTAATTGCCAAAAACACCCTTATTGAACCTTGGCTCCAAATGTATCAAAAGAAACCTTTATTGAGCCTTGCACATAGACCATTACCAAACATCTAATTCAACTTACTTGTTCAGCAGTCAAATGGCATAAAAAAATTGAAAGGGTAGCAGGGAGGCTAAGAAATCTTTTGAGTAATACCATATGACAACTTATCAAGGTTTGTCTTTAACCATTTAGTTTATATACATCACAATTTACAACATAATTTCAGCCCGTCTTTAATAAAATTAATCATGCTTCTAAGGATCCTCCCACTTGAAGAGCCAAAGTTAATAAAGAATAGACCCCGATTCAGGGACATATCCAACTAGCCTCAGATGCTCATCTAGCTCACCTAGCAACAAATGAACTTGACCATAAGATGGGTGAAACTTATCAGAAGCAACAAAAACATGAATTTCCTTGTCGATTTCAATCCAGCTAGATCCTGGACATCTCTTCTCTACACCTAAATCCTTCATCTCAGTCCGGATCTTTGCAACCTCACTCCACTTATTCACTTCGGCATACATATTAACAAGGAGACTATAATTGATACGATTAGGCCAAAGCCTATTATTAAAAATGTATATAGAAGAGGGAATAGGAAGGTTTGGTTGAAACCTTCCTAATTGTAATTCTCTGACAGCTGTACAAAAACAGTTATCAGTTAGGAATACTATAAATAGAATGTCAGTTCTAATTGAGAGTTAGTTAGAGATTGGGAAAGTTGAACTGGTTGTGGAACCAGAATAGGATCGCAGGATCCTCTGTAATTCCTTCATCTCTTGCATTCTATTCAATTCAATAAAGACCCATACTAAAACCTAATTAGAATCACATTGATTATGGGTTAGGGTATTGATTCATTCTTTCGTTTTTTTAATCTGATTACCAGTGTTATCACTGGTATCAGAGCAAATTCTTGGTGCCTGAGGATTTGAGATCTCACACGCTGCTGCCAAATTGCTTATGGTTGTTACGAGGAGGATGGCTAGATAAGATGAAAATTGGACCCAAGAACGTGAAGAATTACGTCAAGAACGAGAAAATATGCGCAATCGTATTGAGATGAATGAGGCGCAATTGAGGAGGACAGAGACGTTGTTAGAGGCGATAGCAACCAAATTAGGGATTAATGGAGAAAATGCTTCCATGGGAGACGAAAATGAGAACGAGGAAGAACACCACAGAGTCCACAACACATAAGTCATGATAGGTGGAGAAAACTGGAAATCCCAGTTTTTTCTGGGGAAGATGCCTTTGGATGGGTCCAGAAATTGGAGCGATATTTTCTTCTCAGGGATGTCGCTAATGAAGAAAAGATGCAAGCCACCATGGTTGCCTTAGAAGGAAGAGCCCTCAGCTGGTACCAATGGTGGGAACGCTGTAATTTGTCTCCCACTTGGGAAAGCTTCAAAATTGTTGTGGTAAGACGTTTTCAGCCTTCCATGATACAAAACCCTTATGAGTTGTTACTTTCTTTAAAACAAGAAAAAAGTGTTGATGAATATGTGGAGGAATTTGAGAAATATGTGGGGGCTTTGAAAGTAATTGACCAAGATTTTGTCAAAGGCATATTTCTTAATGGATTAAAGGAAGAAATTAGGGTGCAAGTGAGGTTATATGAGCTGAAAACCTTAACTGAGGTAATTCAAAAGGCGATTCTCATTGAACAAAAGAATTCAGTAGTAACAAAGAGGTCCTATATGGGTAACACCAAATTTTTAGGGTCCTATAGAAACAACAATTATAGTAGAGTTGTCACTGTAGAACCACATACAGCCCCTAGTAGTAAAGGAGAAGGGTCCTCTGTAGGAAGTGTGAATGGGGGAAGTATAAGAAGTAGGGGGGAGTATAAGAAGTTAACTAGTGATGAAATGAGGGAAAAGAGAGAAAAAGGGTTATGTTTTAGGTGTGATGAACCCTTTAATAAAGATCATATGTGTAAAAATAGACAACTGAGAATGCTTATTTTAGCTGAAGGGGATGATGAGGTGAATGATTTAGAAGGAGAAGATGAGATAGAGACACTAAATTCCTTGCAACTATCAATGTACTCCATGACAGGACTCACATCTAGTAAATCATGGAAGGTAGGAGGAATAATAAAAGATCAACCTGTTGTGATATTGATAGATTGTGGGGCATCACACAATTTCATTGCAAAGGATTCAGTGGATAGGTTGAAACTGAAAGTGGATGATACTCCAGCCTATGTAGAAGAAGTGGGAGATGTCCATAAAGTTCAAAATAGAGGAAAATGTACCCAACTCAAACTATATTTACAACAATTAGAAGTTATTCAAGACTTCTATTTGTTTGGATTAAACGGAGTGGACCTAGTGTTGGGTTTAGACTGGTTAGCTAGTTTGGGAGAAGTAAAGGCTGACTTTGGCAGAATGGAGCTAACCCTTATGAGAGGAGGCTCTAGAATCACAATAGCAGGAGATCCTGCATTAACAAAAATAGAGCTGTCCTATGGAGCTTTCAGGCAAGTTCTGTTACAAGAGGGGGAAGGGCTATTGTTACACTGTGTTACAGAAGAGGGTAGTAAACATAAAGAAGAAAGGGTTCCAGAAGAAGTGAAGAGGATCCTAGAGCAACACCAAGAAGTGTTCCAAGATATCCAAGGGTTACCCCCTTTTAGAAAGCATGATCATGCTATCAAACTGAAGGAGGGAGCTGAAATACCCAACATTCGGCCTTACAAATGTCCTCATTTTCAGAAAACAGAAATTGAGAAACTTGTAGCTGAAATGTTAGATGCTGGGGTGATCAGAAACAGTATTAGCCCTTATTATAGCCCTGTCATTCTAGTGAAGAAAAAAGATGGAGGTTGGAGATTTTATGTGGATTATAGGGCACTCAACAAGGTCACCATTCCATACAAATTTCCAATTCCTATAATTGAAGAGTTGTTAGATGAATTGGGAGGAGCAAAGGTCTTTTCTAAACTTGATTTAAAGTGAGGTTATCATCAGATACGGATGAGATTGGAAGATGTCGAGAAGACAACATTTAGGACTCATGAGGGGCATTATGAATTCTTAGTTATGCCTTTTGGACTCACTAATGCCCCCTCCACGTTCCAAGCTTTGATGAATGAGATCTTGAAACCATATTTGAGGAAATTCACACTAGTGTTTTTTGATGACGTTTTAATATACAGCCCTGATTTGGAATCCCATAAAGACCATTTACAAGTCATCTTAACAGTGTTAGCCGAGAATAAGTTGAAGGCAAACCTCAAGAAATGCAGTTTTCGTCAAACAAGTATTGAGTATTTGGGCCACATCATTTCAAGAGATGGTGTTTCTGCTAACTGTTCTATAGTGGAAGCTATGAAGTCTTGGCCACAACCAATGAATATAAAAGGGTTGAGAGGGTTCTTAGGGCTCTCAGGTTATTATAGAAGGTTTGTTCAGAATTATGGCAAGATAGCAAAAACCTCTGACAGATTTACTCAAGAAAGATTCTTTCAGTTGGACTGTAGAGGCTACATCTGTTTTTGAAAATTTAAGGCTGCTATGGTATCTCTACTAATGTTGGCAATACCTGATTTTAGTAAGGAATTTATAGTGGAAACTGATGCTTCCAGCAAAGGTCTAGGGGCAGTTTTGATGCAAGAGGGAAGGCCTTTAGCATTTTGGAGTAAAAGGCTTTTCTTAAGGGATCAACAAAAATCTGTTTATGAGAGAGAATTAATGGCTTTGGTCCAAGCCATACAAAAATGGAGACATTATCTGATGGGGAGGCATTTTATTATCAAAACAGATCAGAAAAGTTTGAATTTTTTAACACAGCAAAGGTTATTTCCTGATGAACAATTTAAATGGGCTGTGAATTTAGTGGGGTTGGATTTTGAAATCCAATACAAACCAGGGACTGAAAATTCTGTGGCTGATGCTCTTTCTAGGAGAATGATGTATGCTGTCATTTCTATATTGACAGTGGCAGAATCTGAATCCTGGATTCAAGAATTGCAGCAAGATCCAAAGTGGTTAAAAGTCATGCAAGATTTAATCATTGCTCCTACCACACACCCATATTTCCATTTGAAGAAAGGCATTTTGTACTATAAGGACAGATTGGTGGTATCTAAATTATCAAACAAAACTCTTGTTATTATGGCTGAATGCCATGAGACACCTATGGGAGGCCATTCAGGACATTTCAGAACTTACAAGAAGATTGCTAGTTTCTTATTTTAGGAAGGTATGAAGGCAGACATCAAGGATTTTGTTGAGAGATGTGAAGTGTGTCAGAAAAATAAGTATTCTACATTAGCCCCTGCTGGTTTGTTGCATCCTCTACCAATTCCGACACAAGTTTGGATGGATATTTCAATGGATTTTATAGGAGGCCTTCCTAAAATTAAAGGTAGGGATACCATATTTGTAATCATTGATAGACTAACAAAATATGCACATTTCCTTACACTATGACATCCTTATTCAGCTAATGATGTAGCTACTGTCTTTTTGAAAGAAGTGGTTAGGTTACATGGGTTCCCAACTACTATAGTTTATGACAGGGATCCTTTATTTCTCAACCAGTTTTGGAAAGAATTGTTTAAAATTGCTGGTACCCAACTGAAGTTGAGCACTTCTTATCACCCACAGTCAGATGGCCAAACTAAAGTGGCTAATAGATGTGTGGGGATACATACCTTAGATGCTTTGTAGGGCCTAAACCAAAGCAATGGTTAGATTGGATACATTGGGCAGAGTTTTGGTTCAATTCAAATTACAACAGTTCTGCGGGAATGACTCCTTTTAGAGCTTTGTATGGTAGGGATTCTCCTACACTGTTGAAAGCAGGTGATGTTCCTTCTAAAGTGGAAGAAGTAAATCAGATGTTTCTCCATAGAGATGCTATAATAGAAGAATTGAAAGCCAACTTAACTAAAGCTCAAAATCAAATGAAACAACAGGCTGACAAGCATAGAAGGGCAGTAGAATTTCAAGTGGATGATTGGGTTTATCTCAAACTACAACCATATAAATTGAAGTCTTTAGCTTCAAGACCTTATGCTAAGCTTGCTCCTAGATTTTATGGTCCATACCAGGTGGTCACAAGGGTGGGCATTGTCGCCTACAAGTTAGCTCTACCTGCACATTCTAAAATTCACCCTGTTGTCCATGTATCCTTATTAAAGAAGGCTCTGAAACCTCATCAACAACCTCAACCATTACCCCCTATGCTGAATGAAGAATTGGAGTTACAAGTGCAACCAAAAGACATTACTGATAGCAGAGAAGTTAGTCAAAGTCATGTTGAAGTCTTGGTAAAATGGAAGGATCTTCCGCTACATGAATGCACTTGGGCATTGGCTGCTACAATACAAGAAAACTTCCCAGATTTTCCACTTGAGGAAAAGTTATTTCTTTTAGGGGAGGGTATTGATACGATTAGGCCAAAGCCTATTATTAAAAATGTATATAGAAGAGGGAATAAGAAGGTTTGGTTGAAACCTTCCTAATTGTAATTCTCTGACAGCTGTACAAAATCAGTTATTAGTTAGGAATACTATGAATAGAATGTCAGTTCTAATTGAGAGTTAGTTAGAGATTGGGAAAGTTGAACTGGTTGTGGAACCAGAGCAGGATCGCGAGATCCTCTGTAATTCCTTCATCTCTTCCATTCTATTCAATTCAATAAAGACCCATACTAAAACCTAATCAGAATCACATTGATTCTGGGTTAGAGTATTGATTTATTCTTTCATTTCTTTAATCTGATTACCAGTGTTATCAATAATGCCCACTGTTATTCAGCTCCAAAACCATCAGATTCCGAACCACAACATGAGCAATTTCCAAGTTTCTATAAACCTTACACCCATTCAACAAAGCTCCCTAAATGAAACCATTTGGCTCACACCCCATTCCTCTAATCATCTCCAAAGCATCCTCAAGCAAACCACCTTTTCTCAATAAATCAACCATGCATCCATAATGTTCAAGTTGAGGACTAATACAATAATCCTCAATCATACTCGCAAACAAACAACGACCTTCTTCAATAAACCCTGCATGCGTACAAGCGGTTAAAACACTAACAAATGTAATCCCATTCGGCCTCATTCCGTCCATCACCATCTTCTCAAACATCCTTAACGCCTCTTTCGCATACCTGTGTGTAGCAAGTCCATCAATCATCGAATTCCAACAAAAAAGATTCTTATATCGCAATTTATGAAACACCAAAAGCGACCTTTCTACACATCCACATTTCACATACATATCGATCAACGAAGATCCAATATAAACATCAAGACCAAACCCATTCACCATCAAATAAAAATGAACCTCTTTTCCTAACTCAAGTGCACCTAAATGAGCACAAGCTGAAATCACAGTTGTTATAGTCACTTAATCCGGAAAAACCACTCCCTCATCCACCATTTCATGAAAAAGCTTCACAACTTGACCATATCTCTTGTTCTTCGAATAACAACTCATCAAAGTTGTCCAAGAAATTATATCCTTTGAAGGAATTTTACTGAACAAAACCTCAACACGCTCAATGTCCCCCAATTTCGCATACCCATCAATCACCGCATTCCACGTGGTAGTGTTTTTTCTCTCAGGCATTTCATCAAACAGTTTCTCCGCAGATTCCACGTCATTATTCCGTACGTGCGCCGAAATCATAGTCGTCCAAGCATAAACTGTTGAGACAAAATCTCAATTTAATGTTTTGATGAAAACAAACAAAAAGTTAATTAAGAATTCTAATTATGATTCTAAGTGTTTTGGTATTTAACATGTGCATTTGAGTGTGTTAAAACAAGATATGTATCAAACATCACAAACCAGCAGATCAATCTTATGATGCAGCAGATCAATCCTAGATCAATCTTTTGATGCAGAAGATCAATCCTGGATCAATCTTTTGATGCAGCAGATAAATCTTTTGATGCAGCACATCAATCTTATAATGCAGCAGATCAATCTTATGATGCAGTAGATCAATCTTAAGTTATTCAATCTCCACATAATTTAATCAATCCTGGAAGCCACATTCAACTTATACTCACATAATAGATCAGCAAAAGAACAATAAAAATCACACTCATTTCAGAATTTGAAGAATCAAGTTATGCATCAATAAAGGCATAATACAAAGATCATTCTTCATATAAAGCAAGTGCAAATACAAGGCTCCAAGTAGTGAAGTACACTACTGATTTGAACTATTCTAAAGCCTGCACACATGACAAAAAATCATGTACTCAAGGCTGAAATACTGACACGATGCATAGGGAACAAGTCGTTTTCATAACAGACCAAAAGATCAATCCTGGATCAATCTTTTGATGCAGCAGATCAATCTTAAGTTATGACAGATTTTCCAACAGCTCTTTCATGACAACTGGTCCTTTTCCAATGACCATATTAGATGTCCTAAGCCTTCTTAGAGTCTATAAATGCAGCTGCAAACTGAAGAACAAAACAGAACAATCAACACCAAGCAAAAGATCAAAAGATCAATCTTTTTTATCATACTCAAATGTTTAAATCCCTTTTCTTATAGCTTGCTGTTTTGTTTTAATTTATGTGTTGTAATCATTCTTATAGATGTCCATCCACATAATATATTTCTCAAACAAGAGTTGAGTAAATATCAAATTCTAAATAGCCTCAAAATCACTACTTTGTAACTCAAAGTTGCTTTGTCAAATCTTGAGTAAGTTGCAAAATCCTTTCACGTTTGAAAGACAGCTTGTTAAAGTCTTTACAAATAGTAAGGTAGAAATTCTTTTTAGGTAGAAGGGTAGGAATTGTGTAAAGATTAAGATTGATCCATGAAAACCAAGAAGGATCTTGGTTTGAACACTTAGTGAAAAATCTCACGGCTGTGAGGACTGGACGTAACTCGGATTGGGTGAACTAGGATATATCATTGTGTGATCTCTCTATCTCTATCTCTATTTATCTTATGCTTTACAATCAGTTTTCATTTTGGTAAAATTGATATTGCTGCCTTTTAAACTAAAGATTGATTTGCTGCAAAGTTAAGATTGATCTTATGAGTAAAGATTGATCTTCATCACTGCAAAGATCAATCTTAACTTGAGATCTTATTTTTAAAGCAGAATTTTTTAAAAAGTGACAATTATAATTCAAACTCCCCTTCATTATACTTGATCTTTTTTACTTCATAAACATCTCTCTCAGACATTTCATCAAACACCTTTCGCGAATCACCAACCTGGCCTAAATTAGAATGGAATTACACCAAAGTGGTTTGAACAAAAACGTGTGTATTAAAACCGTTTTTCCACACATGTCCGTGAAGTTTTGTTACCGTTAACATGATCTGTTAACAACGTGCAGGCTTTAATCAAAGAAGAGAAAGAATAACTGGAGGGTACGACGCCGTTTTGGAGCATATGGATGTAATGAAGTAATGCTTTATGTGATGAATGGCAATAAACGCAGGCTTTGATGAGTGCGTTGTAAACTAGAGTGTTTGGTTTTTTGATTTGTGTGAAAGTGAAAGTTGCGAGGTTTATGTGTGAAGAGATTGAAGATGCGGTTATGAATTGGTTCATAAGGAAACAATCTTGGTTGAAGTTGGTTTTGATCATTGTGGCGTAGATTGATTCTAGTAGTGTTTTTGCACCAGAACATTGTTTTATGTGGCTAAGGATTGTGTCTTTGAGACTGGGTACGTTGTTGTTGTTGTACTGTTGGATAATGTGTTTTGGAATTGATAACTGTTTGGTTACAAGCATTGCTTCAAACGAACATTTTGCAGAGGTGATTCTGAACGCTGTTTTCTTAGCTACATGTAACTGTAAGAAGAGTGTAAATTTCAAATGGTGATTCACGCGCCTTTAATTTTGACTGCATTTGAATTGCTTTTTAGACTTCAACCACTTTATAATAATTTTATTCTTTTATGTTGAGTTGAAAATCATCTTCAATTTAATTAAAACTATACCACTAATTTGCATTTTTTATTATTTTATTATTATTTTTTATCTTTATATGAGAAAATATAATTACTATTAAAATTTATATACAACTGTGAGAGATCGGTTTAGAGCACGAGATATAATGTCTAATTCGGGTTAGAGCATGAGATATAATTTCCAATTATACTAACATTTAATTATTTATTTTATAAAATATGAAAAGCCAAAACATGAATTAAACTATGAATAAATATTATATTTTGCATTCTCTACAATGCCAAATTCATTGAAACACAACAAGATTTAATTAACATTCTAACATTATCTTACAAAACTCTTGCAATTGATCTTGAGGCAAACTTAAACATATATTAATACCCCCTTCATCATTAGCCCCTGGCAACAACATAACCAAACCAGGCTTAACTATAAGTGGAGTAGCACATTTCAATCTCCCCCAAGCAAAAACTTCATTCTCTAATCCCAATCTCCACCATGCAACCAATGAAAAACTATCTTCCTTACAAGGCACACCTCTATTCAATTCTAACCAATCTATACCTGATTTAACATATTCATCATTTCAATCCCTTCTTGCACTTTTCTTATGTGAAAATCATCTTCTAGTTCCATTAGTTCCATCACTGTTGCTCTTGCAAATCCAGGTACTAATGCATTCCCTGCAAAACCATTTGAAAGTTCAGGAACAACCCTTTTCCTGACATCAACAGGGAACAACATTGTTGATACTTTTTCATGTGACATCTTTGTTGCTAAGGCTCTTGCTTTCCATATCTTTGCAGCTACAACTTGAAAAGTTGTGATGTTTTTTAAAGTTGTGTTCTGTAGTGCTTTCTTTTTGTAGCTTGCAATTTTTTGTTGTGATAAATAAAGAACATGTGTTTGATTTTCGGTAAGGTCTTTTTTAACATTGGTGCCACTTGTACCACGGATTGTGAATAAATTTTCTATGTTTGTAGATTTTGAGTATTCAAAATGTGGATGAGTTTTCTTTGGTGGGTTTCTTGCTTTTAGCAGTGTTCTATCTGCATTTGGTATTATGTTCATGTCGTCGCCACTTGTTAGAGACGCCAAATTTGCCTCAAATTCTCTTACTGCTATACCATCTAGTATGCAGTGGTTGTAATGAGAAGCAAGTGCCAAACTTCCACATCCAAATTGTGTCAGCTGTCATAAAACAACAAATTATGTAAATCAATGAGTTACTAAAAAAGTAAGCTGAAGTATGTTTTTGGTCTGTGAAATTTGGCATTTGGACAGTGTATGGATGGGTGACTGGACGCAAACGTGCGATCAAGATCAAATAGTCTATATTTCAATGCATAGTTTGATTTATTTATTTATTTAAAATATAAAATAACTAAACTTGAAATCTGGTTTGTCAGATCTTGATCGAACAATCCAGATGTGACTGACTGCGCGCAATCACGCAATTCTGACTAAACACAACCTGAATTTGCAGACGTTGGAGTTTCCACTTTTAGATTTGCAAAAGAATTTGCAAAGTGTTATATTCTAAGTTTAAATATACATTTGGGATAGAAAAATGGTAAGTTTTTGTTGGTTTTAACTTTTAACCAAGAGCCATAGGCCTATGACCTTGTTATATTTTTGCATTAATTTAACTATAGAGATAAAAATGAATATATTGTAAATAATGTAAGACACTTATAGAATTTAAATGTTTGTTACATCAATATGAAGGTTTAACTATCATGCAAAAGTGATCTAATATGAAACTTATATATTCGTAACATGTTGCAATCTTGGAAGAAATGTAATTTAAAAGAATTAAGGGACCGTTAACCTGTAAAGAAACAAGGGGATTTTCTTTCGAATCAGTTTCTTCATCACCCTCTTCATGCAAGAAAACAACCAATTCTCTTAACTCCGGATTAGGTGCTGAAATGACACCAAATTCACACAACCTTCTATCTGTTCTTGCAGCAGCAACAACAATACCAACATCATTACAATCGATTTTTCTCTTCGAAACTCGGCACGAGCCGGCCAGCCATAAAGTCATAATGCACAAGCATTTTACCATGTGCGGTATATAACTTGTTACACATCTCAGAATTGCATTTGGTTGCTTGGTGGATCAAAGAAAGAAGCAGAGTCTTGGTAAACAACAAGGGACGGGTCAATATTTGACAAGAACATTCGCTTACATGGTGTTGGTTTCTCAGGAACAATCACTACTTTTTCAATTAGTTCAATATTCCTTCCCATTGCATACAGTATTTTTTTTCTATTGAGATTGTTGTTATTCACACTAACCAAGATTGTTCAAACTTAATATATATAATATGTTTTTTTGAAGTTATGGGGAAAATATATTATGCAAATTTATGGACTATGCCAGTTTCCTAACATTACTCTTAAGTTAAATGTATCTTATGTGGAAAAAAATTTATGTTAATTTTTCTATCAACTTCTTTTATGTTACTGATTATGCTTTTATGTTACTTCATAAAGTTATGGTAACAGTTTAAATTTGCTATAAAAGACATGAACATATATATATATATAGCGAATGTAGTTGTAATTTCTTCAACCAAAAAGAAAATGTATTTGTATGTTCGAAATGTAAATATCGGAAAAACTATTACCATTAATTCTTGTAACTATTACAGTGGATTGAGAAGGGTTGCTCAACGGTGAGCAATTTTAATTGGGTTCATGCATACAAAATTAATCCTTAGGATATCAATATTTACATCATTAATATTTCATGTTTTATGATTTTCTTATTGTATGAAATAAAATGTACTTTAATTATTTATATTTTAACTATCTTTTATGTCTACTTACTTTGGAAAACTGCTCTGTGCATAGTAAATATATTTTTCTTTTTCTTCTCTAACTGACTGAGAGTATTTTTCTTAAGAAAAATATAACTCTTTAAATTTTTACTTAAAAATATTTGTTTTCTTTTAGAAAATAATTTTATATATTTTTCTTTTAAAAAAACGTAATACAATTTACTAAAATATTATTTATTCATTTATGTGTAAAAGTAATATTTTAGTTGTTAGATCCATATTCATTTATTCTTTAAAATAAAATAAATTGTCTTTTAAGTGAAATTCAAAAGAAGCAAGGTTTGACTGAAATTAATAACATTCAATTATTTACTAAATTATTTTTTATTAAAAGTTAATGATGAAGAATAAATAACTTTACAATGTACCACAAAATTTTTAGTAATATAAAACATTATTTTTAAATAAAAGCCTCATTTTCCCACACACGTGCACCAATCAAATATCATTCATGCACTCTTTGAGATCATTAGTATCTAAATGTTGGTGTAATGGGTCAGTTCATCCCACAATAAAAATTAAACCAAAGAATAAATGAACAGCCATAAAATATAAATATAAAATCTTTTCGTAATAAAAGATTTTAAAAAATTGATTATTTAATAGTTATCAAAGATATATCAAAAGTTATAAAATATATCTAAATAAATCAAGTAGCAACAGTAGAGCAAATAATTAGGTCAAAATAAAAATAACAATAAAATATATGCAAGTTATGCATGCTCCTAAGATCCGGATATAACCAACCACACAAGCGTTCACACAGAAGTCACCCATACCAGTGGGGAAAAATTAAACTAACCACATAGGCGTCCACAAAGATGCATATATATGATATGTCATGAAATAATAATGATGCTCAAAAGGTGCATGCCACCAGTAACTTAGAAAATCACACAAATGACAAGAAACTTAGGCAACCACAAAGATAACAATATTTAAAACACAAATCATCAGCCACTTAGGCAACCGCAAAGATAACAATATTTAAAACACAAATCATCAGTCACTTAAACAAAGATTGTAATATTTAAAACACAAATCACCAGTCAGTTAGGCAACCACAAAGACAAAACATTTCAA
The DNA here is from genome assembly GCA_037974835.1 of Cicer judaicum. NCBI lineage: Eukaryota > Viridiplantae > Streptophyta > Magnoliopsida > Fabales > Fabaceae > Cicer > Cicer judaicum. The sequence goes on along the minus strand of JBBPBS010000577.1, from coordinate 1,746,922 downwards.
ATTAATTTTTTTAATCACATAAGACATCAAATTTATATTTTCATGGATGTTCATAGTTAGAGCTCAATAACTTAACACATCAAATATGCACGTGAACAAATATCTCAAAATCACCACTTTCATTTTAATAATCCATAAGATTTGATTTGACTACTTATTATTGGTAAAAATTAAAACTCATATTACCAAGAATACAATAACAATAGAAATTGTATTCCTTTCACTATAAAGTCTTCCGCATTATAAAAATGAACTATACATCTCAATAAATCAATTTTCTCATATTTCAAAATTAAAAATATAAAATTCTCATCAATTTCCTCATGACATATATATTGTTCATAAATGTCAAATTTAAAATTTAAAATACTCAAACAATAAAGACTTACAATCAAATACATCATAATAAACATATAACTAATTATATCATCATAAAAATTATAACTTTATAATTAAGTACTCTAAAACACATAAGGCGTTAAATATAATCACTACAAACATATTTATCAAGGTATAATAATAAAATAATAATTAATTTTATCAAGATAGATGTATTACTCAAAAGAGCAATCAAAGCATTATAATTAATTTCTTTAGGACGAAAATAAAATCAACATTTTTCTTTTAAGACATCCAGATATCATATCAATATCTTACAAATCGTTAATTTAATACCTAGTCTAACTCTGCATGGGGAAAAACTCTTACCTTGAACGCTTTCCTTCTACATAACACTATATAACCCTCGAAAAATCTCATAAAGATGAAGGAACAAAAGCTTATAACTTCCACAATAAAGAGAGGGAATATGTGGATGGTTGTTTGAGTGACTTAGAAAATATTTGAGATAAACAAAATATAATGTTGGGAATCACAACAAGAAAACATGGATTTTGTGAGGGCCAAAAGCCCTCACAAAGAGGAAAAACCGCCACAAAGGGGGCATTTGTGGCGGTCTTAGACAACCACAAATAAGGTGGTCACAAACTTTTGTGGCGGCTAAAACAGCCACAAAGTGTGAAATGTACGTTGTCCTTTGTGAAGGCAACAGACGTCACAAATGCCTGCCTTTGTGAATCTAATAGAGAGAAGTTGTCATCATCGTCATTTCTTTCTTTCAAGTGTTGCAGGTTCCTATCTGTCTTTTTTCCTTTCATCTCATTCTCCTTGTTGTTTTAAACCCTAATTAAGTAGGTGTTTTTATTTATTTATTTTGGTGAACAAAATACGAATGTTACGTAAAGAAGAAGAAGAGGCCAACAATTTTGCATCAAACTTGGTGTTTCTCCTAAATAGGTTTATTCTTTTTTTAACTCTTTCAGTTTTAAATGTCTATATTTTTCTAGTAATTTTTGTTTCTTACTTATCAGTTTTGGTTTCAGGTCCTTTACCTAGATTTTTAATTTTTCAAATATGGATATGTGGTTGAAAAACAATAAAAAGAGTAACATATTGTTATAATTTCCTTTATTGATTTTATATTGTTGTTAGGTTTTTGTTCTCTTTGAAGTTTCTATTATTATGGAGAATGTGTTAGACTTGATATTGCTATATATTTTGTTATTAGTTTTTCATGCTCTTTCAAGTTTTTTATGATTCAATATAATGAAAAGATGGTAGTTCCAATTCCGTTGTGCTATTGTGCCGCAACAGCGGCTATTTGACATCATTTTATACTTAATAGTGTATCGCTAAATAACATTGATCACAGAAAAAGAAAAGTGATTCAATTAATTAGTCCAAATTATTATATTGTGATTTTGACTTATGAATGTAATTGTGAATCATTATTGTTGTATTAGTATGTATTATTTAGTTGTTAGTTGTGAATCGTTGTTGTTGAATTAGTTGGTGACTTGTTGTTTTCATAATGTTGATTTTAGTTGTGATTTAGGATATTAATATATGAGATAATTATGCATTTATTTAGTAATGTTTCAGTTTGGAGTTGATTTAGGGACTCCTATAAAAAATAAAGATGCAAAAAGTAAAGGTATTTTTCAAAAGAATACTAGCTAGTTCAATTATCATAAACTCAATCTACTTTTGAGTTGGAATTTGAGTTGATTTTCATAGTAAGTTGATTATTATCTAATCTCTTGGACTTCGAACTAGAGCTCTGGTTTGGAATCTTTAAGTAGGAATCTTTTTGTGTTCTTGGTTTTTCTCACTATAGTGTTGAACATGTTGACTTGTGCATTTGGTTTTCTGAATTTATTATTTTTAGTCAATTGATTTGGATGATTATGTTTTCATTTCAAATAATGTCAAATTTGAATATAGAAAAAGCATTAAAGCATATCCATTTTATTCAATTCAAAATTGGTCTTTGTTATTGAATATATATATATATATATATACTACTCGTAGTCCATTAACTTAATTTTAATTAATATTTTAATCCTTTATTTTTATGTTTTTCTGATTTGGTCATTTATTTTAATTTTAAGTGACAATTTGATCTTTTATGTTTTAAAATATCAACAATGTTATCCTTATTTTTTACAAAAATTCAAAAAATTCATAAAAAATTTCAAACAAAATCCATAAAATTAATTATCATCCTCAATATAATGCAATTTCATCAAATTGATAACTTAAATCTTTAAATAAACTCATATTTTCATCTCTAACAACATCAAATAAAGAATGACAAATATGAGTTTATTTGAAACATTGAGTTACGAATTTGATAAATTTGTTTTATATTAAAGAATATATTTAATTTTATGGATTTATTTGAAAATTAGGATGAATTTTTGAACTTTTTGTAAAAAATAAGGATAATATTGTTCACATTTTAAAACATAAAAGATCAACTTGTCATTTAAAATTAAAATAACGGACCAAATTGAAAAAAAAAAAAAAAAGGGACTAAAACATTAACTAAAATTAAGTTGAGGGACCACATGTGATATTTAACTATATATATGTTACTATATGATTAAAACAAAGTTACTTGTGAACTGGAGTTTTATTGATGTGTTGGTCTGGACCATATAAATTGAGGAGTTTTTTTTTTCTATCTCTTGTGAAATTTTTAGTAAATTTGTTTAAATATACTTTGTTTGCGTCTTCAATATTGAATTAGGGAAAAACTCAAAATTTTAGGTAGCGACAAAGTGCTTAGAGCTTTTTTTTTTTTTTTGAAAAATCTGATAAGATACGTCATACTTCAAGTTGTCATGATCCTAATAACAGTTTGCATGATCCTCCGCAAAAAAAAGTTGTCCGTATGGATAACGATCTAATTCTTTTTAGTATATTTTCCACTTATCAATTTATAATACTTGGAAATTTTTATCTCCTTCATAACATGATATGTGTGAAAAGAGTCATCATTCAAAGATTACCTCAACAAATCAAGATGAGAAATTTAGAGGCTTTAATATGGGTCGATAGCATCCCCTAGAACAATGCACTACGACATGTTCTCAAGGTGAACGATGGAGGAAGATAACAACCAACGTTGTCAAGTCAATAAACACAGTGCGACACAATATCTCAATCACTATTGTGGTCCAATCAACTTATGGAGGAAGGTTGACAATAAATTGAGAGTGTTATATGTAGAAAAGTGACAAAAACATCAAGCATGATTAACTTATGGACGACTATACAGAGATAATTGCATGAAAAAATTAAATATGAAGTTGGTAAATCTAACACTCACCAAGTCATGCAACTCGACCAAATTCTTTATTGGTGCATGAAATAGTAAACCCAAGAGAGGGGCAACCAATTGGTCATTTAGATGTCAATCTTCAAAGAAAATGGTGTGATTGTGAGAAATTTCAAGCTATACACATGCCTTGTTCACATATCACAATTGCATGTTCTTACGCTAGTCATAACTAATTAGTGCATCTGCATAACAAGTACAGAGTTATCAACAAATAAAAGTTTCCATCTTTATGCAGTGAAAAAATATTGATCTCCATATGAAGGTGAAACAATGCATTACAATCCTTAAATGCAGAGAATTAAAAAAATATCGTTCAAATAGTACCCGCATTAGAATTAAAATGAAAGTTAGACAAAAAGTGCCCAAAAAATGCAGATTATGTCAGTTAATTGTCATACTCGAAAATATTGTTCAAATGTTATGGGGAAACTCTAATCAATCAATATAAATTTTGTATTATTTTTTGTTGGATTTTATCAATTTTAATGAATTATACTATTATATTATTTTTTTTATATTTAATTGTTGTTAAAAAAAAGGAAAAAATAAATGGACAGTAATAAAGTCCATTTTCAAAAATAAAATAAGAAACAGTCGATCACTATTGCAAAAGAACAAGTTTTTCATAAAATCTACGGCAAAAAAAGTTTTGAATATAGTGAATTAAATATATATTTAATGATGAGATGAAAATTAATTGATTATTTAAAAGCAGAAATATAGAGGAATCTTAATAGGCATAATGGCATATCCTACGGATTAATTATAGTACATTTATTTGTTTGTTTCGTTTTTTTTAATATTTGTTTTTTTTCTTCCTGTAATTAATTTAATATTTTATTTACAGTTAGTCTATCAATTAATATGGTGACATACTCATTAGTACTATATAAATCTCTATATAACATTGTAAATAGACAAGGATGAACACTACAATGAGCTTTTCTCTCAAACTCACGCTTTTTTTGGTTTTTGTCGTCATTGCATCAGGTCAGATATCAATAAATGATTTTCCTATACATTAGATTGTGTTCATTCACTTCAGTTAATTTACTTCAATTCTTTTATATATTACATTCATAAATTGTTGTTTAATGTAATATAATACTATTATTCTTTGTGTATGCAGATATGTTCATAGAATCTGAATCGAGAGAAGGAGGTGTTGTACATTTGTGTCTTAGATTTTGCTATGTCGATGAGAGTACATGTGTTAACAACTTCTGTATATGTAAAAAGGAACAAGGTGACTCATTACGAGTGCGACAATTGTGTTGGTTCGTTGTGTCATTGTCCACCTAAGTGTGATTCCTGTTCACAATCCAAACCTCTTATAAACACTTTTATTGCTAGTCAAAGTCATTTATCAGAAATTGTAAACTGAGTATTAGGCATCTTATGATGTTATATTGAGATCTATTCATTAATAATAAAAGGGTTACATCTAATTTTGCTTATAAACTATTCCTACAATTATATTTTATTCTTATGCTTAATTGATATATCAGTGTCGGTCCATGCGTTATATCGTGAGTCTATTGTTCAATTATTTGAGTGACTCATGATTTAAAAATTTCACCATTTGATAATCCGTTTGAAAGGATTGAATGAATTTGTATGTCAATACCAAAAATCAGTGTATTACCTGCAGATATTCCAACCAATATAGTTCTTCGGATATAAATAAAGTAAAATTGTTTTTACATACAAAATAAGAAAGCAAGACAAGTTATTCATACTATCAATATTTTGATTAACCTTTTCTTTTTAATTTATCTACATTCGCATCAATACAGTATCTATTTAATTCACTAAATTAAAAAGTTTTGGTACATTTATTTATTCAATTTGAACTAAAATAATTTAATTAATCATTTTCATAATTAAAATTAAAATTTTAATATTAATTTTAACTTTAACTTTAATAAAAATCATAAAGAAAACTTTATTTAAAAATAATTCCAAAAAATAAATTTTAAAAAGTTCGTAATAATAAATCTATAATATAGTCAAACTCATTCATAAACGATAAGTTATTTAACAATTAGTGATTTAATTTAATAATATTAAAACAAATTAATATTTGAATGTAATATTAAAATCTGTTAAAAAATAAAATTATTATGTCAAATTGTATAAAAGTAGAGTATAGTTGAGTGATTTTCTTAATGCCCATTAAAATTGTTCAATTTTTTAAAATAGATGAAAAGTAAAATAGCAAAATATAAAAAAGAACCTAATTAGATTCAATTTTTCAAAACAAATTCATAAAATCAAGAAATAAATAAGGAAATACCTTTGGATAAATATTTAAGTCAATATAATTTACAAGCAGCAGAATAGTTTTTTCGAAATATGAATCCAAAGTATTTACACATCAAGAAGTGGTACATGGAACCCATCGAAAGTAACATGTCATGCTGACAATATTAGTGTAGGTACAGTCTTCCAATTTAAAATAAACACAATTCAAAAGAAAGACATCTATTCCCTCTATGTCAATCTAATCTGATCATTCTACAAAACAAACGAAACACCCTGAGTGATCTCCACGCCCCCCGTAAGATGCTCCTAACATAGCTCCAGTCAGGCATTCCCATCAACATTCCCATCCACAGGGTACGAACCGGTAGGATTGTCCTGACTCTCATATGAGGGCAAAGCCCAACTTTCCACAATAGTTGTAAAGGGTCACCAACCGAAATTAACGGTTAACACATAACATTTAAGTTTTTAAATGCACAAAATAACCTTTCAACTTAGCATGCACCTTAAAAGGGTTTTCCATATGCTAAAAGTTCATGTAACACTTGCCAAATAAAAATGAAATCAAAATAAGGTTTTTAATCAACCAAGTAATATATAACTGACCAATCCATTGATGAATCAATTGAGCAATCGATTATCTAACTCAGAGTAAGAGTTTCTACTAAGAAAATCGATTGGGAAATCGATTTCTTGAAGGTTTTTAGTGAAACCTGTACTCTGGGCTTAAATCAATCGATTGAATGAATAGCTGAGCCCCTGTAACAAATTCAATCGATTGCAAAATCAATTTTGTCCAAATAGCTGAGCTACTGTAATGGCCAAATCGATTGGCAAATCGCTTTTGTCAAAATGGCTGAGCTCCTGTAACCCATCCAATCGATTGACAAATCGATTTTGAGAAATAGCTTTTAACATAATCGATTTGGGAATCGATTTCCCTGAATGTTTTTCTAAAACTACATAAACTAACTCAATCACACACAACTCCAAAACATAACACTTAGCAATTTCAACACAATCACCACGACGTCTCAGGTTCAAACACTCAATCATAATCTTGAATCAAAATTTCTTATTCAAAAGTGTAGTTAAATTTCACAAGGAAAAATAAGAGAAAAGGAAAATTTAGTCTATGAATGATAAACTTAATCAGATCATTCAAAAAAGAAGAACATTATGGTGTAAAAAAAAAAATTTCTCAAAACCTAAAGAAAAAAAAAACGGAGAACGTTCTCCAGCAAATGTAACAAAAGAAGAATGTTATGGAATTTTACCAAAACTAGTTACAACTCAGCTGTCTAAACATTTTTTAAAACAAGCCACAAGATATTCCTCTTGGTCCAAGTTTGGCCACTATGAGACAACATACCATATTAAAAAATAATTAGATTTTAGAAACTAACTCTCAAGGACCCCAGACCAAGTGGGTACCAAAAGTTAATGTAACAAATCATGCCTGAGGGATTTCAATATGTCATTAAAAACCACTGGTTCTTGGACAATGGATGTTTAAGACATATGACAGGTGATAAAAATTGTTTCATGTCCTTAATCAAAGAGGATGGAGGATCCGTAACATTTGGGAACAATGAATATAGCAAATTCTAGTGAAATTATATTTTATGCATCTAGAAAGAAAAACCTCAATATTTTATACATTGAATAACTACCACATGAATCTTGCCTCATGTCCATAAATAAAGACAAATGAATATGGCATAAGAGAACTAGATATGTGAGTATGAAAACAATTTCAAAATTATCAAAATTAGGTCTTGCTAGAGGACTTCCTAAAATAAACTTTGCAAAAGATAAATATGTGAAGCTTGTGCAAAGGGAAAACAAGTTACGAGGAGTTTTCACTCATTAGAATTTATATCAACTAAGAAACCTCTTGAACTACTTCACGTTGATCTTTTTGGAGGTGAATTCATGAATGCATCGTTCAACACATTTTTTTGATGAACTTGGCATCTCTCATAATCTATCTTGTGCAAGAACTCCTAAACAAAATGGAGTTGTTGAAAGAAAAAATAAAACTTTACAAGAGATGGCAAGAACAATCTTGGAAGAATCAAATGTTGAAAGTATTTATGCGCTAAAGCTATAAACACTTCTTGCTACATATTGAATCGTGTTTCCATTAGAAAAATCATAAACAAAACACCCTATGAGGTCTGGAAAAATAGGAAACCAAACATTTCATATTTTCACATCTTTGGTTGTTATTGCTACATCTTAAACAACAAAGATAACTTAGGAAAATTTGATGCAAAATTAGTCAAAGCTATATTTTTAGGATATTCAACAGATTCTAAGAGATATAACATTTTTAATTTGAAAATTTAAACTGCTGAAATAAGTATGCACATATTATTTGATGAGTTTGATGATCTTGATTTAAAAAAGAAAGATGGTGACGAGGAAGAACAATATGGACAATCATAACAGATTGTTTCCTAGGAAATAAGATTGATAAAAAAAAGCCTTCGTTTCAAACTCCTCTTAGAAATTGGAAACTAATAGGTGATCATCCTCATAATCAAATCATTGGAGATACATTTGATGGAATTAGAAAAAGAATGTCATTTAAAGAAGATATAAACAACAACATGACAATGATATCTCAAACGGAACACAAATCCATCAAAGAGACAATAGTTGATCAATCTTTGATTGATGTGATGAGAGAAGAACTTCTTCAATTTGAGTAGAATGAAGTTTGGACTCTTGCTTCAGATCCACTAGATCAAATAATAATTGGAACATGATAGGTCTTCAAAAACAAGTTAGATAAAGAAGGAAAGGTTGTGAGAAACAAAGCATGGTTAGTTGCTCAAGGTTAATATCAAAAAGAAGGAATAGACTATGATAAAACCTTTGTGCTAGTTGCAAGGTTAGATAGAATCCATACGAATTCTTCTTGCATATGCATCTCATAAACATATCAAACTTTTTTCAATTGATGTTAAAAGTGTATTTTTAAATGGCTTTTTAAAATAAATAAGTTTATGTTCGTCCACCTCCTGGTTTAGAAGATCAAAAGAAACCAAATCATATATTTAAACTCACCAAAGCCTTGTATAGTTTAAAGCAAGCTCCTAGAGCTTGGTATGAAATATTAAGTTCCTTGTTGATCAAAAATATATTTTTCCCAAGGAAATATTGACACAACACTTTTTTAAGAAAACAAATAAGAATGATCTACTCATTGTTCAAGTGTATGTCGATGATATTATTTTTGGCTAAACAAATGAAAAATGTGTGAGGATTTTTCAAAACTCATGCAAAGTGAATTTGAAATGAGCATGATAGGAGAATTGAGATATTTTCTTGGTTTACAAATAAGGCAACATAAAGATGGAATTTTCATATGTAAAGAAAAATATATCAAGGATCTTTTAACAAAATAAAAAATGAGTGAAGCCAAAATTATGACTACTCCCATGCATTCATCATTCTCATTAGATAAAGATGAAAATGGACAATCAATTTTTGAAAAAGAATACAGAGATGTGATTCACTCATTACTATATTTAACTACAAGTAGGCTTGATATTATTTTCGCAGTAGGATTATGTGCTAGGTTTCAATCTTCACCAAAAGAATCTCACTTAAAGGTTGTGAAAAGAAATTTTCATTATCTTGTTGGTACTACTGATCTTGGCCTTTGGTATAGCAAATGTTCTCATTTTAATTTTGTAGCTTATTGTGATGCCGATTATGCTGGTGATAAGAACAAAGGAAAAAGCACAAGTTGTGCATGTCGGTTCCTATGAGAAGCATTGATAAGTTGGTCATGTAGAAATCAAAACACGATTGCCCTATCAACCACTGAAGCTGAATATGTCTTAGCAGCAAATTATTGCTCCCAAGTTTTATGGATCAAAAATCAACTTGAAGACTTTTAGGTAAGATATTCTCATATTCCAATCTATTGCGATGATATGGTCACAATGAAGAATGTTCTATGTTTTGAGCATGTTTGCCACAAATATCTCAAGAACGGTTTTCGTTTCTCATCATGAAAAAATTTCAAAATCAGCTTTTGAAACTGAAATGTCTACTACTTTACAAAAGGTAATGGCTACCCATGCTTGTCGTGCCACATCATTTTTACTTTCCTCCTTCCCAATACACAACTAACCAATCCATCAACTCACACCCGTGGCACTTTATCCACTTGCAAATCAATTGCAAAAACTCAAAATAGTTCATCTTTCTCCACTAAACAATAACTTTATCCTTTTTCTGAAAAAGTTCATCTCCTTGTCCTCTTCATCCTTAACTCTCATTTTTTTTTCCCAAAAATGACTCGCACCCAAGCAGCACACAAGAACCCTAGCTCACAAACACCATCTTCATCTCCAGCTCATTCATCATCACCTCCACAAAGACCAACACCTCAAATTCATCTTCAGAGAGAACATTCTCTGACTACATGTCTTCCTCCCAGGAGTCAATGTCTTCTTCCTCCATTATATCATCGTCTTCTTCCTTCGATCAATCAAGCTCCACCCCATCTTCGTAAATCCCTAAACCCTAGTTCAAGCACTTCATCTTTCAAGAAAAGAACAATGCAAGTCCTGGTAGGTATTAGCACTTCAAAATCCAAAAATATAGACACAACAATCTATTCAATTTCTGACGATGAGTTTGAACCCTCACCACCACCACAGATTCCAAAATCAAAATCTGCTCCTACATCACAACCCTCCAAACCTTCAAAATCCTCAAACATCAAAAATCTCCTTCCAACGTGAGTTCAGCCAAAACCACTCATTCTAAAACTAAAACAACGATTCCTAAGTCCAACTTGTCTTTAACACTTTCTTAGTTTCTAGCCTCTAAAAAATTAAAGAACCCTAAAAATTTAACAAAGAAAACTTCAAACATGAACGCTCTCCACTCAAAACTCCAAACCTAGAACCAACAAAAACTTCCAAACTAGCAACCACAAAGCCCTCAACCAAACCTTCTTCTTCCAAAATTCCTATTTCTCCCTTGATTCCTTCAAAATTTCAAAAACTCTATACTGAGAAAAGCGCTCAACGACCTATTGGCATTGGTCGAGTTTTTATCTTTGAAAACCTACAAATTGAAGAAATCTCCATTCAACATCACACTGATGCTCTTGGATGGACTGATTTTCTTAAAATATCTAACTGTTAATACCCTAATGTCATTCGAACATTTTGCTACAAAGCTAAAGCATTTGCAAATAAATCCGTCATTGTGTCAATATTAAAGGGTATTGAAATTTGTCTGGATCCTTTAACTCTTGCTGAAATTCTTAAACTACCGTCTGAACGACTAATTTTTTTTAGAAAAGACTGGTACTCATCCTTAAACACTACCAAAGAAGAAGTGTTTCAAGAGTTGTTTATGGATGGGTCTAAAATGTTTTCTCAGTCGACCTAAAACCCCTTCCAAAAAAAATTAATAGTATTAGTCAATATTCCATCCTTCCCCATTGTGGCAGCCATGAATTTGTTAATGATAATGACACACTAGTCATTTATCATTTTCTTCATTGCAAGAAGTCGAATCTGCCCTACCTGATAATCCAACACATGATTGATGCCATCAACAACGATTATAAGAGAAACATTGTTCGATATGGTATGGTTTTCTCCAAAATTTTCAAGCATTTTCAAATTCCCTTGTTTACTGAATCTTCCGACATTAAGATATCAAAACTCTCATGAAAGAACATCTCATATATGAAAAAATTCCCACTATCCCACCTTCACCAAAATCTATTTTCAATCCTTCTACCACTAAAAGGAAAAGGTTTGCACGCACCTCTGCTGTCAACACCAATGATGAGCAATCCTCAAATCAAGAACATTTTTCCCCTCACCAACATGCTAAAGAACATTCAACGTATCATTCTCTTCCACAAAATTTGAATATTATCCTCAATCAGTCTCCCCTACAGTTTCTGCATTCCCACCTTTCGCCAATCCATCTTCTCTAGGTAATCTATGCCCTCAACTTCTAATCCAGCTCAACTCATTGATGTCACCATAAAAAACAACTTCCTCCATCTTTGGAATAAGCCAATATTTGGTTTTTCCAGATTTGGACATAGTTGGCCCGTCTATGTCTCACATTCCACTCTTACAAACTCTCTTCCTTACATTAATAACTCATTTGCCACTTTATCCATATTTTGTACCACTTCTGCACGATCCCACAATGCTCCTCTATCCACTCCAATTGAATATGATCAGCGTCCATTTACTAGGACCAAAATGGAAAGGGAAATATCAAAGACATATAAGGAAATCCCAAAAAAAAATTGTTGCTCCTAAAACTTTCCCTGCTAGGCAGGCTCATCAAGACAAAGAGCAAGTTATTTTGTGGGATTGGATGGCTAACCAGCTTGCTCCCAAGCTCGAACTTGAGCCTACCATGCCTAATCTTCCTCCAACTTTTCCTTACATACCTCAATCGTCCCTGTCTCCATTATCTAAGGGTCTTCAATCTTCGTTGTCTTTCTGATTTAGCTTTAGATTACTCTCCTATTCATTTTTACGATGACAAAGAGGGATAAGTTATTTAGATTTTAAGTAAGATAAAAAGTTATTTTTGTATGCCTACTTATGTATTTTTTTTAAGCACTTGTATGATCAAGAACCTTATTGTTATATCAATGAAAAATTATTATTTGGTTCAAATGATTAACCCATATTGAGGGGGAGTTTTTTTTACTAAAAAGCTCTCTAAATTATTATTAGAATCAAAATTAATAACGGAATTAACATATTTTGTCATCATGAAAGAGGGGAAGATTGTTGAGACAAAATCTCAAATTAATGTTTTGATGATAATTAAACAAAAGGTTAATTAAGACTTCTAATTATGATTCTAAGTGTTTTGGTATTTAACATATGTATTTGAGTTTGTTAAAACAAGATAGGTACCAAGTATTACAAAACATATTTTATTAAAATAAAAAAAGCAAAATTAGTTAAACAAAGAACATTCTTGGCAGATTTATGGAAAACGAAGAACGTTCTCCACATGTGCATTCAACAAGAATGATCAGATTTTTATATAAAAGATTATATCCATGAAGTGTAATCCATTCCATATCTTTATTAGCAATATACAAGGATCGATCTAAGCAAGAATTACTCTAGAATTTGAAGGCAAAACACGTTGTTTCACAAAATACATAAAGCAAGATCATTCTCCAAGTTAAGCAAGTGCAAGTACAAACTGACAGGTTGGAAATGACATTGATGTTGTACTTTCAAATAGACCTGCACACGTGATTCAAGGCATGGGATCACTTTAGAAAATTGCCGAGATCAGAATGTTCTTGGTTCACAAGAACATTCCTATTTTCAGCAAGAACATTCTTTCTTTATAGCTGATCTAATCCATTCACTTACTCATGATAGTTGAGCTATTTTGAACAGCTAAATAAGCTGTCATAAGCTCTCTTGAAGCCTATAAATAAAGCTTCACGATGAAGAACAACCCATAACTCAAAGTGTCAAGCAAAACATCACTTATTCAATCTATGTTTTAGTTCAATCTAAGTTTTAGTTATGAATCATTACTTTGTAACTCAATGTTGTATTGTTGACATAGCTTGAGTAGTGTGTAAAAATCCTTTTATGATTAAAAAGGTAGCTTGTAAAATCCTTTTTGAAATAGTGTAAGGTAACCTGTGGAAATTGTTTTTAGGGAGAAAGGTAGAACTTTGTAATAGATCAATATTGATCTGTTAAAGCTGTATGATAACCAAGAACATTATTGCTTTGAGCACTTCGTGGAAAATCTCACAATTGTGAGGACTAGACATAACCCGTGTTGGGTGAACCAAGATATATCTTTGTGTGACCTCTTTTTCCTTATCTCTATTTACTTTTTGTTTTACAATTAGTTTTTATACTGATAAATTAATATTGTTGTTTTCTTTCCTTTAACCAAAAACATTGTTCGTTTGTAATCCAAATCAATCTTGAGTTAAACACTTTAATAAGGAAATTTTAAAAAGGGGCAATTATAATTCAAATCTCATTTCCTTATAATTGACTTTGTTACTTCAATTCAGTGTTTCTGTAAACGCCATTTCACAATTCTTCTTCTTCAATAGAATTTTTTCCTTACAAGTTTCCTTTGGTTTACTAATTTTTATTTGCAGTTTGAATGGGAGTATTAGATGAATCCTTTGGTTATAGGTTTTTTCCTATTTTTCTGTTGAGTATTATGTGAAACTCGTTTAGCTCTCTGCGAAGATTCCAACCTGTTTCCATATGTTCCCTCTATGTTCGTCAAAAGGTTTGCCTCCGAATTTCAAATAATCTCTCAATTTTGTTTATCATCAGAATTGTTTATTACTTACTTTATTATGTCATTGTTATCAACTCGATTAATATCTATCTATCTTTTCTTGTTGCAATTATTGAATGAATGGATAGATGTTAGTGCTAATGGAAAATTAGGTTTACAAGATATTATTTTGTTCTAATGCATGTTATGGAGGTTTTTTTTGTAGCATATAAGGTGTTTTATTTTAGTTTTTATTTAACTTTCACATTCTGAAAAAGATGTTTTATTTTATTGAAAAAGATGTTTTATGTTTTATGCTCCTAATTCATACGTATATACAATATTTCATATTAAATTTCAAATAGCAGTTTTGTACTTGCAATTACAATTTTATATAATCATATAATAATCAAAATATACAATATCATATGTTCGTACAAGAAATATAAAGTACAACTAATATGTCTCCCATTTCTTTACTAGACATATATTAATAATGTCATTTTGTTCAATTTATTCCAAAATGAAATCTACACAACGTTTCAAACTTCTTTACTTTGATCCATATAAAATAATCTCGAGTCATCAAATATCTGAACAAAAAAATACAATCAATATCAGTTGAATCCTAATTTTTTTTATCATATGATCATTAAAAGATACAATAAATAACAACTTATAATTTTTTATTATACAAATATATCAACTAAGAGTAGTCTAATAATAATATACTATTTTTTGAGTTTGCTTAGAACAAAGAAACATAAATAAGTTGTAATTTACTTGATAATATATGCATTTAAAAAAACTTGATATATAATAGATGCATTTCTTCTTTTATTGTGTTTTTCATTCTTGAATTTTTACTACATCTATCTGTTTTAGAATAAAACTCTTTGTTAACAAAGAAGAATACTCACCTTCTTTTGCTTTGTGACCATAATGGCAGTTCAAGTTGTTTTGTTTGGTGTTTTGCATTGCATGTGAATTTTACTTGATCAAATCTATGTTTCTTCAATGTTATATCAATGGTTTTTATGTGTTTAATGATATTTGCTATTTTTGAATGCAGATCATGAAAAATTTGAATACCGCAAAGAGCTTGAACCCGAAGATAGAAAATCATCAATAAATGTCAACCTCAAAAGGAGGAATGAGAACTATCGTGTGAGTTTTCTATTATAATTATTTGGTTTGTCTTTGTCATATTTACTTTGAAACTCAATTCAGGTCATTTGTTTGTTATGCATTGTTATTATTATTAGTAGTATTACTTATTATATAAAATCACACATTTCCAATGTATAATTCACAAGTGCACTTTGACTCACCAACAGGAACCAGAAAAAAGCCAAGCTTCATTTCAGGGAGTGGGAAGAACACTTGGGAGCAGCTCCACTTCAACCGCACCAGAGTCAAATGTTGCTTCGGCAATGCCTCCCACGTCAACTCCACACCCTTCTGCTGGTGTGGTGGTTGATCAATCATTACCATTAACTTCAATACAACTCAAGTTAGTGGATGGAACCAGTTTGATATCACATTTTAATTATCACCACATAATCGGGGACATCCATGGTTGTATTTATGCATCTAGACCTTCAAGACTGAAAAGTATATATAACAAGTTGCTCCTTGTATGCCACATGAATTATTATACTGGATGGGTTTTTTACATCTCAGATGTGAAGCTGATTAGAATTCATGACTGAAAAGTATTTTTTTCCCTTCCTCATTCCATCGCAAATATCGACCATCAAGGCCTCCACGAAGGCACAAACCGAGTCACCAATACCTCCTTATTCGACCTTCAACAACAGTAAACAATCATCAACTAAACAAGGTAAGGTATGGGAAAATAATATTGTTTAGGGTTTATTGATTTGGTTGATTCATTATTCGATTGAGACTTATATTAATATATTTGTTTTACAACCTTCTTAAACATATGCAACAACTAATACACCTTCGTTCGACAATTCCAAAAGAGAATTAGCCTCATTACCACAAAGTGGAGGATCATAGCTAGGAATGAAGTGTTGTGAAAAAACGAAGATCAATGAGTAAATAAAACCAAGATCATTCTTGGTTTGTCCAAAAAACGCAGAATGATTTCAGCAGAAATCGAAGATTGATCAACTCAGTCTCAAGAACGTTCTTCATTTTTGACAGAAACGAAGATTGATCTATTTTAAGCAAAATTTCAATCTTGTAAAACTAAGATGAACACACACACACACACACTTATTAACTCAGTTCATAATTTAACTCCTACATCTGGGGGACAGAATCTCACTTGAAAAATCTCTATAATGAGATGATTACAATTGTTATGCTCTTATGTTGCTAGTTTTTCTGCACTTTGTAAAAACTACAACTTTGCATTCTAACTATTTTTCTTCCCATTTCCCAACTTTGCCTTGGTTTATATACAGTTTGTTTACAACTTTGAAGTAACAAACTAACTAACTAAAGTAGTTACAAGTAGTTACACCTAACTAACTAACTGCCCAAAATAGTTTGGCTTCTTAATTGAGTACCACATTTAACAATTCTCCACCTTGGTACTATAAGACCCGTAATTTTAAATTATACTTTATGTATTTTAACGGATTTTGGTATTGAACTCAGGGGCTTTTTAGCCAAGTTATTAATATTTTGGAGTTTATATGACCAAAAAGATATTTTGATGCCTGATTAGAATTGCTCGTCGATAAATAAATTAAATTTACTGCGGTGAATCTTTTGCGAAGAGTTTAATGCATTTTGGGTGAAAGGATAATTTAATAAATATCTAATGGTTTTGAGATATTTGTTAATTATAATTAATATATATATATATATATATATATATATATATATATATATAGAAAAGGAAGGGAAGGAATTGAAAAGAAAGCAAATAGAGAGGAAAGAAAAAGGAAGAAAGGAAAAGAGAAGGAGAGAAAACAGAAAATTTCCATCTTCTCCCTCCTCTGCCTCGCGTGAACACCCATTCTTCTCCCTTCCTCCATTGTTGCTCGTTTTTGCTTCCTTATCTTTCCTTTGTATTCGAAAATTGATAGTGGGTGATAGGACAAGGATTTCTCAACTCCACTCTTCGTCTTTGATCCGAAAACGAAGGAAAACCGGTTTAGGGATTTCAAAACCGTCAAACACAAATCTCGCCGTTTCTTCTGGATCCAAGGTTCGTTTCACGAAGGGATAGAAGGGAAAGTTGCTCACCACTACACTACAGTGCTAGTGAGCTAACTTTGGAAGCGTCGTCGCGAGAAAAGTTTTTACCAGAATTGATCATGGTGTCATAAATCGACGTTAAAGCTAACGTTAAGGTAAGGGCTCTTTCCAAACTTTTAGTTTGCATTTAGGGCCTTATCTGTGGTTGTATGAAAAAGAATTTTGTTAGGGTTGGAGTATTGATTCGGGGAAAATATATCTAAGGCTTTATGGGTAAAATCTAAGAGTGAGGTTTTGGTTATCCTGATGAATGTATCGTGGAAAATGAATTTAAACTCAGTTATGTATGATTTTGAATGAATGAAACTTGTGTGTTTGAGTGGTGGATTATGTTGATTCGTGTTCGTTGTTTTTGACGTGTTCTTAATTGATACTGATGAAACTTGAGATGTGTTTGTGTGGTTTGTGTGGAAAATGATTTGGTGCGAATTATGGATTGAATGTGAAAGTATGTTTGATTTTGTTCTGTGTGGAATTTGTAAACCATTAAGTTAAAAGAGTATTAAGAATGGGGAATCTCTTAATGTCTTGTTTACTTAATGTGTGTTTGTGAAAATCGTTTTGAGTTAAAAGAGTATTAAGAATGGGGAATCTCTTAATATCTCTGTTTACTAACGTTTTGGAAAATCTTTTAAGTCAAATGAGAATTAAGAATGGGGAATCTCTTAATTTCTAGTTTACTTAATGTTTGTTTTTGAAAATCGTTTAAGTTAACTGGGCGTTAAGAATGGGGAATCTCTTAATTTCTTGGTTACTTAATGTTTGTTTGAAAATCGTTTAAGTTAACTGGGCGTTAAGAATGGGGAATCTCTTAATGTCTTGGTTACTTAATGTTTGTTTTTGAAAATCGTTTAAGTTAACTGTGCGTTAAGAATGGGGAATCTCTTAATGTCTTGGTTACTTAATGTTTGTTTGAAAATCGTTTAAGTTAACTGGGCGTTAAGAATGGGGAATCTCTTAATGTCTTGGTTACTTAATATTTGTTTTTGAAAATCGTTTAAGTTAACTGGGCGTTAAGAATGGGGAATCTCTTAATGTCTTGGTTACTTAATGTTTGTTTTTGAAAATCGTTTAAGTTAACTGGGCGTTAAGAATGGGGAATCTCTTAATGTCTTGGTTACTTAATGTTTGTTTGAAAATCGTTTAAGTTAACTGGGCATTAAGAATGGGGAATCTCTTAATGTCTTGGTTACTTAATGTTTGTTTTTGAAAATCGTTTAAGTTAACTGGGCGTTAAGAATGGGGAATCTCTTAATGTTTTGGTTACTTAATGTTGTTTTGGAAACCGTTTAAGTTAAAATAATATTAAGAATGGGGAATCTCTTAATATGTCTGTTTGGTTAATGTTTGGCGTGAAAATCGTTTAAGTTAAATGAGTATTGAAAATGGGGAATCTTTTAATATTTGCATTTACTTAACGATTGTGGTGGATGGATTTAGTGTATGCTCATGCATTTCATTTGGTAAATTATGCTGACCCGTGATAGGTGGCACCTCGGTAAATAGTATTGACCCGTGATAGGTGGTACGTTTACGATTTACTTTTTGTAAGTTGTGCTGACCTGTGATAGGTGGCACCTCGATAAATAATGCGTCGGCCTGTGATAGGCGGTACATTTACGACTTACGCTTTTTCTTTGAGTAAATCATGCTGACCCGTGATAGGTGGCACCTCGGTAAACAGTACTGACCCGTGATAGGTGGCACCTCGGTAATTGGTACTTTGGCCTGCGATAGGAGGTACAATTATGATTTACGGCCCTTCGAGGAGGGTTTTGGTTTGGAATTCCGAGTCCATGCATTTTGGCATATACGCATTGCATTAGGGTGCTTGGCACACGAGTTGTGTTTTGATTCAAGTGTATGATTGAGAGTTTGAAACTCGAGTTGTCATGGTAACTGTGTTTAAATTGTTAAGTGTTATGTTTTGGAATTTGGTGATAGCATGTTTGGTTGCAATATTATTTCGAAACTCATGTTGTTGTAGCGATAGCGTTATCAGTGCTAAGTGTCAAGATGTGGATTTGTGTATGAATGTGATCGAGTTAGTTTATGTATTTTTGGAAGAATATGCAGGGAAATCGATTGCCCAATCGATTGGCATTAACAGCAATGCTGTTAGTTGATTGCCCAATCGATTGATTTAAGCCCAGAGTTCAGATTTTTCAAAACAATCTTCAAGCAATCGATTTCCCAATCGATTGGCTTAGTGGAAATTCTCATTTTGAATTAGATAATCGATTGCTCAGTTGATGTATCAATGTTTTGATCAGTTATGTATTACTTAATGGATTGAGAACTTTATTTTCATTTCATTATCATTTGGTAAGCATTGTATGAACTTTTAGCATATGGAAAACCTTTTAAGATGCATGCTAAGTTGAAAAGGGTATTTTGTGCATTTGAAAACTTAAATGTTATTTGTTAACTGTTAATTTCGGTTGGTGACCCTTTGCAACTATTGTGGAAATCTGGGCTTTGCCCTCAGATGAGAGTCAGGGCGGTCCTATTGGTTCGTACCCTACGGATGGGAATGTGGACGGGAATGCTTGATTGGAGCTACGTTAGGAGGATCCCACGGGGCGCGTAGAGATTACTCGAGGCATATAGTTTTTTGTTATGTATAGAATGATCAAACTAGGTTGTCAGTCAGGACACATATGTCTTTCTTTTGGGCTACTTTTATTTTATATTGGAAGGATGTACATGTACTAACGTTGGCACCAAGACATGCTTTGGATTTATTTTTTTGAAAAAGAAAACTTTTCCCGATGGTTGTAAATTATATTGACTCAGTTATTTATCCTAGGGTTTTACCTTATTTGATTATGTATTGTATTTTAATTTCTTTTTTTTAAAAAAAAAATACACCCTCGCTTTGAAAAACGGGGTGTTACAGGTACCAAATGAGAAGCTTCAACTTGTGATTCTTCAACTCAGATCCTCTGGACTTGATTTTTAGCATATTCAAACAGTGTTTGAATTTGCTAAGTGTGACAAGTTTTGTAAACATGTCTACAGGATTGTCACTTATGTGCACCTTTGCCTCATCTATCTCACCATTTTCAATGACATCTCTTATGAAGTGAAGTCTGATGTCTGTATGCTTGGTTTTTTCATGAGACATTTGATTTTTACTCAAGTGTATGGCACTTCGGCTGTCACAATTTATGCAAACAGAATCTTGATTGACTCCAAGTTCTGTGATCAATCCTTTTAGCCAAATTCCTTCTTTCACTGCTTCAGCAAGAGCATCATATTCTGCTTTTGTTGTTGATAATGCCACTATGTGTTGAAGATTAGCTGCCCAACTGAATGTGTTGTTAAACACCGTGAAGACATCCTATAAGTGATCTTCTTCTATCTAAATCTCCAGCAAAATCAAAGTCTATAGATCCTTGGACTGGTTTTGATGGTTATGAACTTTTGTTGTATTTCAAACACATGCTTTGAGTACCCTTTAGGTACCTTAGAATCCACTTGACAGCTTGCTAATGTCTCATCCCTGGGTTTCCCATAAATCTGCTCGTGACACTTACAACATGAGTAATGTCTTGCCTTGAGCAAACCATAACATACATGATACTCGCTATAGCACTTGCATATGGTATATTCTTCGTGTCTTCTGCTTCCAGGTTTGTGTTTGGTGACATGGCTGAAGAGAGCTTGAAATGAGCTGCTAGGCGAGAGATCACTGCCTTTGATTCACACATATTGAATCTATTTAGAACCTTTTCAATGTAGCTCACTTGGGAAATTATCAATTTTCCTTGCTCTCTGATTCTGATGATTTCCATTCCTAAGATAGGGGAGAGCTCACTGCCTTTGATTCACACATATTGAATCTATTTAGAACCTTTTCAATGTAGCTCTCTTGGGAAATTATCAATTTTCCTTGCTCTCTGATTCTAATGATTTCCATTCGTAAGATATTATTGGCTGGCCCCAAGTCCTTCATCTCAAATTCTTTATTTAGTTGCCCCTTCAATTTTTCTATTTCTTTCATACTTTTGGATGTTATTGGCATGTCATCCACATATAGTAGCAAGTAAATATATGTGGCTGGTGATACTTGTTTATAATAAACACAACTATCAAAATTACTTATAGCATAACTTTGACTAAGCATGAATGAATCAAACCTCAAGTACCATTGCCTTGGTTATGGCTTTAGCCCATAGAGTGATCTCTTTAGCAAGCTAGTGATACTTGCATTCAGATTGTTTCATTCAGATGACCATGGAGAAATGTTGTTTTGACATCCATTTGCTCTAATTCCATGTCAAAGTGTTCTACCATGGCTAGTATTATCCTTATAGATGCAGGCTTGACTACAGGAGAAAATATTTCATTGTAGCCTACACCTTTCCTTTGAGTGAACCCCTTTGCTACTAGCCTTGCTTTGAACCTGGGTGGTTCAACTCCTAGAATTCCTTCCTTCCTCTTGAACATCCACTTGCTACCTACAATTCTGGAGTTGGTTGGCTTGGGTATTAGTTCCCAAGTGTTGTTCTTCTCCAATGATTTCAGCTCTTCAGTCATAGCTAAAACTCATTTGTTTTTGTCTTGAGACTTGACAGCTTCATTGTAGTTCATATGATCTTCTTGTATAATTTCCTCAGCCGCATGTAATGCATAGCTAATCATGCCTGATAGCGATATCTCTGAGTGGGTTTTTATGTTCTTGATTCTCTATACCTGATGAGGTTATAATCATCTAATTCTTGCTCTAGAAGCATACCATGTTATGTTGGGTTTGGATCAATCTTGTCTGGCTGAGCATGCTGTTGTTTTGAAGTCAAGAACATTCTTGACTTCTGTTGATCGTTCTCCTTTTCTATGGTTGAAGTCAAGAACATTCTTCGTTTGTCTACAGCTTTCTCCACCTCAAGATCAAACCTCTCAATTCTGTCTTGTTGAGTTTGTTGTTGTTCCAAGAACGTTCTCCCTTTTCCCCCATCTTTCTTCACCTCAAGATCAATCCTCTCATCTTTAATTGTTTACAAACTTGTATACCTCAACCTCATGAAACTTAACATCCCTGCTGATGATGCATTTCCTATTTTCAAGACACCATATCCTATAACCTTTTACACAACTTGGATATGCAACAAAATACCATTTCTTGGCTCGAGGGGATAGTTTCCCTTCATTTACATGGCAGTATGCAACAATCCAAATACTTTTAGATGATTGTAGTTTGCAGCATTCCCTGTCCACGTTTTTTGAGGGGTTTTGAGTTCAATTGTAGTAGAAGGACTCAAATTTATCAAATAACAAGTTGTATGGGCAACTTCTCCCCAAAACTGTCCAGGCATTCCTACATTTGACATAATGCATCTCAGTCTTTCAAGGAAGGTTCTATTCATCCTTTCAGCTAGTCCATTTTGTTGAGGTGTGCTCCTCACAGTCCTATGTTTGTTCACACCATGAGCTTTGCAAAATCTAGTGAATTCCTTACTACAAAATTCAAGACCATTATATGTCCTTAGAGTTTTAATCCTTTTGTCAATCCTATTTTCAACCATAGACTTCCAATCTTTAAAAGTTGTAAATGCCTCATCCTTACTTTTCAACAAGTAAATCCATACTTTTCTACTATAATCATCAAGAAATGTAATGAAATACTTGTTACCTCCATGTGAAGCAATCCATGTAGGGCCCCATAGATCACTGTGAACATATTCCAGAATTCCTTTTGAGCAATGTTTCCCTTTAGAGAGCTTGACTTTATGCAGCTTTCCATACACACAATGCTCCCAAAATTCAAGATCACTAATCTTGTCCCGTCCTAGCATGCCTTGCTTGTCCAAAACTTGCATTCCCTTTAGACATACATGTACCATCCTTTGATGCCTCAAGCTGGCCTTGCTTGATGTTTGTAATGCTAGTGCTGCCATTCCAGTCCCTACTTGACCATTTAGAATGTAGATTCTATGATCCCTTGTTCCCTTCATGATTACCAATGATCCTTTTATGACTTTTAGAATGCCTTTCTCTGCTTTGTATGAACAGCCAACTTCTTCCAACATTCCTAGAGAAATTAAATTCCTCTATAGTTCTGGAACATGCCTAACCTTTGACAAAATCTTCATGGTTCCATCTTCCAGCTTCATCTTGGTTGAACCAATTCCTACTACCTTACATGCTAATTTGTTCCCAATAATCACTTTGCCTCCATCAGTTTCTTTTAGTCACGAAACCAATCTCTATTTGATGTCATATGAAATGAACACCTTGAGTCAAGCACCCAGTCATCATCCATGATTTCAGTTGAATCTTCTGTTAGAACTTCAGTTCTTTCATATCCTTCAGAAGCTATAGCTACATTTCCATAATCATCATCACTATTTGATCCTTTCGTACTTTTGCAATCTGGGCAATCTTTCTTGAAATGCCCCTCTTTCTTGCATATGAAACATCTCATTTTTTACATGTCCTTTTCTTTATTCTTGAACTTATACTTCTGTTTTTGATTCTTTTTCCCTACCTTAACCTTGACAAACAATCCCTCACCACTACTTTCTTCTTTCCCATCTGACTTCCTTTTCAATTCTTTGGAGATTAGTGCAGCTTGTACTTCTTCTAATGACAAAGAATATCTACCATACAGAAGTGCATCACACGGATTTTCAAAAGAGCTTGGTAATTAACTAATCAACAATAGAGCCTGATCCTCATCATCTAATTTTACATCAATATTTTCAAGATCTAACACAATCTTATTAAACTCATCCATATGATTTTCAATTGACCTACCAGGTTGCATCTTGAATGTATATAATTTTTGCTTTAAGTGCAAACGATTCGCTAATGATTTTGTCATGTATAAAGATTGTAATTTGAGCCAAATACTTGTTGCAAAGGTCTCCTTTGACACTTCCCTAAGAACCTTGTCTCCAAGACTCAAGATTAAAGCACTATGAGCCTTTTCCATGATATCCTTCTTCTCCTTTTCTTGTATTGTGGATGCCATGTCTTTCTCTCCTCCCATTGCTCCTGCCAAACCTTGATGAACCAGCAACGCTTTCATCTTGAGACGCCATAACACAAAAATCATTCTTCCCATCAAATTTTTCAATTGCATACTTTGATGATGCCATCATTCCTTTGAATCGAATGCTCTCGTGCTTTGGATACTAGTTGTTGTGAAAATATGGAGATCAATGAGTAATTAAAACCAAGATCGTTCTTGGTTTGTCCAGAAAAACGCAGAATGATTTCAACAAAAATCGAGGATTGATGAACTCAGTCTCAAGAACATTCTTCGTTTTGAACACAAACGAAGATTGATCTATTTTAAGCAGAATTTCAATCTTGTAAAGCTAAGATGAACACACACACACTTGTTAACCCAGTTCAGAGATTAACTCCTACATCTGGGGAACATAATCTGACTTGAAAAATCACTATAATTAGATGAAGATGATTACAATTGTTATGCTCTTAAGCTGCTAGTTTTTCTGCACTTTGTAAAAACTGCAGCTTTGCATTCTAATTATTGTTCTTCCCACTTCCAAGTCTTGCCTTGGTTTATATACAATTTGTTTACAACTTCGAAGTAATAAACTAACTTACTAAAGTAGTTACAAGTAGTTATACCTAACTAACTAACTGACCAAAATAGTTTGGCTTCTTAATTGAGTACCACTTTTAATATGAAGCATGTGAAGAATTTTCATTATGTTGTTGTGAATCCTAAGGATAAGCTTGAAAATGCTGTGAAATTGTTGGAGTCTATTCTTGATGCTGAGAAAGCTAAGGTCCATCAAAGGACTCTTCTTATTTAGATTCATAGATAGATATTTGTTTGTTTGTTTTCATTTTATTTTGTTTATTTTATTTGTTGATTTGATAGGGTATTTTTGTGTTGTTCAAAGTAATTGAATTTAGTTGGTGAGTTCATAGATAGATATTTGTTTTTTTGTTTTAATTGCATTTTGTTTATTTTATTTGTTGATTTGATAGGGTATTTTTGTGTTGTTGAAAGTAATTGAATTTAGTTGGTGAGTTCATAGATAGATATTTGTTTTTTTTGTTTTAATTGCATTTTGTTTATTTTATTTGTTGATTTGATAGTGTATTTTTGTGTTGTTGAAAGTAATTGAATTTAGTTGGTGAGTTCATAGATAGATATTTGTTTTTTTGTTTTAATTGCATTTTGTTTATTTTATTTGTTGATTTGATAGGGTATTTTTGTGTTGTTGAAAGTAATTGAATTTAGTTGGTGAGTTCATAGATAGATATTTGTTTTTTTTTGTTTTAATTGCATTTTGTTTATTTTATTTGTTGATTTGATAGTGTATTTTTGTGTTGTTGAAAGTAATTGAATTTAGTTGGTGAGTGCCTCGTGTAATGCTTCTAACTAATGAACTGATTCAGTAAGCTAGTGGCTCAAACATAAATGCAAATTGCCATTAGGATTAAATTTATGTACTTGAGTCCTGCTTGTGCTAATTCATGGCTTAGTTTTGAAGGTAGAAAATTCAATAGTTATTACAAATTTTGTTTTCATTTTTTCTTGTAGTGTTTGTGAAGGATTAATTAAATATCCTAGTCAGTCTTGTATAACTTTTGTTATTCTTTTCTTTAAATTAGTTTCAACTATTATCATATATTTTCTTGATTTCACTACGGTTTATTTTGGATAATAGCAATTCCAAAAGAGAGTTAGCCCCATCGTCATAATTAGGCGATTAAAGACTAATATTAATTCTTTTAAAAGTGTATTTATAATAATGTTTTATATATTTCTAGTTGAAGTTTTGAGATGTGGAAATTTATGCCAATTTCTTGTGGAATTTTCTTCGAAAACAATTTTGATGCGAAGTTATCTACGGATCTTCATGCAAAAAGTATTTTTGTGCAAAGTTTCATGTGAATTTACTTGCGGAATTACGCCCAGAACATATTCATAGAAATAGTACTACAGATATTTCTGCATGAAAAGTCGTAAATATCTGCATCTACTACGAAATTCAGTTACTTTTCCTACATAAATATCTGCTGGTAAGTTACTTGTGGATTCAGAAATTCTCATGTAATAATTATTCATGAAGGTTTTATGTAGGGATAAATTTTCCCCCAATAAATTCGCATGTATCGTTTTTCTACGAATTGTCACGTTAAATCTGCACGTAAAATGCTGAATTTTGGTATAGATCAAAACAATATTCAATTAACAATGTATTAAAAGGTTTAGGAAAAAATTCGATTCAACCCATCCATTTAAAATATAAACTATCCAACCAATCCATTATCTTATTTTCAATGGACGAATATTTATCCAGTCAATTTAACTATTATTTTATGCATTTTAATAAATTAATTATAATATTTGTTATTATTTCTAAACATAATATTATTTATTAATTTAAAAATCTATAATTATTTGATGGAAATTTTGTTTTTGTTTTTTTCATTTATTTATTTAAAAATATTATAATTTAAAAAATCAATTTTTATTATTTTAAAAATTGCTATAATTAGTAATTTCTAAAACTAATCTTATTTATTGTATTAAAAAAACTGTATTTTTTTAAAAAGAAAATACTACAGTTTTATATTAATTTAATAAAAATATGTTGTTTTTAATTATTTTGAAATTAAATATACTTATTATTTTTAAAAACAATTTACTTTTACTAAAAAGATTTTTAAAAAACTGCATTTTTCCACTAGTGCCTTTTATAATCTTATTACGTTCATGTTATTAAATCAGTTTTTATACACCCGGTGTAATAAACAAGGAGGTGACAAATTTGTTATTATCACAAACATTGTTAAGTCTATTCTCATTGGATTGTTCTATTAAACATATTAATTAAATAAAAACTACTCACTAAACCTGAAAATTATAATACATCACACATACACTTTTCATCTCCCTCGCACGTGAACTATGTTTTCACACTTTTTGTATCCTCGGTGCAAACTCGTTTTTCCTACTCCCCCAACATAGCTTTGTCGCAGAGAAAGTGTCATTATCGTTTGTTTGTCTTCACCTTCCGTCGAGAAGCACTATATAGAATTTCTATGTAACAATATAGAAGTGCTTTAATTATAGAAAATTGTGAGAATTATTTAGAAGTGAGTATTAATTAGGAAGCTCTTACAAATGTGTCAAGAGTTTTCTAGTTGTACCCATAAATATCTCATAGTACTTGACATTAAGCATCAAACAAATTGAGTTTTCTATTATATATAAATACCTTCCTTTATATAACAAAGTGGTATCTAGAGCTTGTGATTACACTACTTTCCACTTTCCTTTTCAAAAAAAGAGAATTATGAAAAATGGTGCCTTTGTATCAAAATATTGTTTGGCTCTCAAGGTGTATGGCAGATTGTTCAAAAGGCTATGATGAGCCACAAAATGAACAGGGGTTGTCTCAAGTTGAGAAAGAGGTTTTGGCAAAAACAAGAAAGAAGGATCAACAAGCTCTTACTCTCATTCATCAATGTTTGAACGATTCTATGTTTGAGAAGTTTGTTGATGCTACGAATTCATAGGAAGCTTGGACGATTTTGGAGAAATCACTCCAAGGCATTGAAAAAGTGAAGAAGATAAGGCATCAATCCCTATGGGGAGATTTTGAAGCTTTGAAGATGAAGGATTCCAAATAAATTTCAAATTATTGCTCAAGGGTGAAAATAATTGTGAATCAAATAAAGATATATGGAGACAAGATAGAAGATGTTTGTGTAGTGGAGAAATTTTTTTGTTCCTTGACTCAAAAGTTTGATAATGTGGTGTGTGTTATTAAGGAATTAGAAGATTCATTGCAAGCTCAAATAGAAAGAATGAAGAAAAGGGAAGAGGAGTCATTAAAGCAAGTTCTCAATATCAAAGCTTCATTGAAGGATGATAGAGGATTCAATAGTCAAAATGGACATGGACGTAAACAAGGATGAGGATGAGGACGTGGTCGTGTCCAAGGAGGAAGAGAAAAAGGTTTCAACCGTGAATATAACTACATCACCAATAATTCGTGGAAGAGCAAGAGGTTATGGCTATGGTCAAAGTGAAAGAAGGTATGACAAATCTAATGTTGAATGTTATAACTGTCATGAATTTGATCATTTTTCTTTGGAATGTCGTAATGCTCCTAATCAAGAGGAAGAAGAGGCTAATCTCGTTGACGAAGATGAAAAGCCAACTTGGTTGATAACACTCAAGGAAGAAGAAAGAGATGCTAATAGTTCATGGTACTTGGACAATGGTGCAAGTAACCATATGTGTGGATGCAAAGAAAAATTTGTGGAGCTTAACGAAAATATGAATGAAAATGTTTTCGTTGGAGACTCATCATAAGTGAAAATTGAACGGCTTTTAATTTCTTCTAAAGATGAGAGTCATAAGTGTATTAGTTATGTATACTATGTGCTTAAATTAAAGAGTAATATTTTGTGTCTGGACCAATTTCTTGAAAAAGGATATGAAATTTTCATGAAAAATAAACATTTTTGGCTTAGAGATCAAAATAATTGTTTAATTGCTAAGGTTATTATGTTGAAAAATTGAATGTTTATCTTGAACCTAAAAACTATTGAAGCTAAATGTTTGAAGATGAGTGTCCAAGATGAAGCATGTCATTGACATATGAGGTATGACCACTTGATCTTTGGTGCACTTAAAATTATGGGATAAAAGAATATGGTGAAAATGATGCCCTAAATCAATCATCAAAATTAACTGTGAGAAGGTTGTCTTCTTGGCAAGCAAACTAGAAAAAGTTTCACTAAAAAAGCCACATCAAGAGCAACTAAGCCATTGCAACTTGTGCATACTGACTTGTGTGGACCAATCAATCCATCTTCATTTGGTAAAAGTAAATATTTTATTCTCTTTACTGATGATTTTAGCAGAAAAACTTATATTTATTTCTTAATGAAAAAATCAGAATTTTGAATTGGACTTATTACATTAGTTAAATTTGAAACAATGTAAGAAAGTGCATTATTAGCCGATTTTATCGTCAAATATTTATTTTTTATGCTAAATTACATCTGTGGTCTCTTAACTTAATTTTAGGTAGCGTTTTAGTCATTTGTCTTTTTTTTTTTCCCGAGTTGGTCCCCTATTTTAATTTTAAGTGATAATTTGATATTTTATGTTTTAAAATTTCAACAATTTTATCCTTTTTTTATACAAAAATTCAAAAAAATCATCAAAATTTTCAACCAAAACTCATAAAATTAATAATCATCTTCAATATAATGTAAATTTTATAAAATTCATAACTCAAATATTCAAATACACTCATATTTTCACCTCCAACAACATCAAATAGAGAATGAAAATATGGGTTTATTTCAAGATTTAAGACATGAATTTGATTAAATTTGTATTTTATTGAAGATGATAATGAATTTTATGGATTTTGTTTGAAAAATTTGATGATTTTGTTTTTTGAATTTTTGTAAAATAAATGACAACATTGTTGATATTTTAAAACATAAAATATCAAATTGTCATTTAAAATTAAAATAAATAACCAACTCGGGAAAAATAAAATATAAAGGACTAAAATGTTACCTGAAATTAAGTTAAGGGACCGCAGATGTAATTTAACCTATTTTTTAATATAAATATTATTTAACCTATTGCCATGTTTGCAATGCTCTCACAAATGCAAACAACTCTTTATCATATGTAGGATAATTAGGAACAACACTATTAAGTTTCTATCTATGATAAGTAATGAGATGTTCCCTCTTGCATCTAGACAACCCCTATCCTCATATTTGATGCATCACATTCAATTCAAAAGATTTAGAAAAATTAAGAAATGCAAAAGTTGGTGCATAAGTCAGTTTTTCTTTGAGGGTAGAAAATACTTGCTCTTATTTTTCACTCGATTTATATCTCACATTCTTTTTAATCACTTTATCAAAGGTTCATATAATATACTAAAATCTTTAACAAACCTCCTATAGAAACTAGCTAAGCCATGAAGGTTTCTTACCTCGTTAACATTCTTAAAAGTTAGCCATTCATAAATAGCTCTCACCTTCTCTTGATCAAGCTATACTCTTTATGAGCTAATAACAAAACCAAGAAAAACTACATGATTTGTATATAAAACAGATTTTCCATGTTTGTATACAATTTCTCGTGCATAAGAGCTTCCAAAACACTTCTCAAATGCAAAAGATGATCATCATAAGATTTGCTATAAATCAAAATGTCATCAATGTAGACCACAACAAATTTTCCTAAAAACTCTCAAAACACATGGTTCATCTGTTAAGACAAAATCTCAATTAAATGTTTTGATGATAATTAAACAAAAGATTAAATAAAGATTATTAATTATGATTCTAAATGTTTTGATATTTAACATGTGTTTTTGAGTGAGTTAAAACAAGATAGGTATCAAACATCACAAATCAGATCAAAGAAAATAGTTCTGGAAAACGAAGATTAATCTTGAAATAGTTATGGAAAACGAAGAATGATCTTCAAGCTATTCAGGAAAAACGAAGATTGATCTTGACTCTTTGCTGAGAAACGAAGAACAATCTTCGTTTATGGCAGAAATAAAAATAATCAGTTTCCTTGTAAAAGATCAAACCCGAAAACATTATTCATCCCACATCCTCATATAGAATCAGCAAAGGATCAATCTAAGTCATATTTGTTCCAGAATTTGAAGAATCAAAGGCATGTTTTAATAAAAGCATAATACAAGATCATTCTGCAAAAGAGGCAAGTGCGAGTACAAGGCTACAAGCTGTAAAGTATACTACTGATTGTACTTTTCTAGACTTGCACACGTGATTGATTAAAGCAAGCACTCAACTCAGGCAACTGACATAATCTCATAATACAAATGAGTTGATCACAAATTCGAAGATCAATCCTGGTTCTCAAGATGGATCTTGGATGCAGCTGTGATCACTCTTGCTTTTGGCAGACTTTATCCAACAACTATCTCATGACAGCTGGCCCTATTTCAACGGTCAAATGAGCTGTCCAAAGCTATCTTGAAGTCTATAAATGCAGCTTCAAGATGAAGAACATCATACAACAAAAAGTACCAAACAAAGATCAATCATTTCAATCATACTCAAGTGTCTTAATATCTTTCTTATAGTTTGCTGTCTTTTAATCTTTGTGTTGTGTATGAATCATTCACAACTGAGCTCTATTTATAGAATATATTTCTCAAACAAGAGTTGAGTAAATATCCAGATTCTAAATAGTCTCAAATCCTCCACTTTGTAACTCAAGTTTATTTTGTCAAATCTTAAGTAAACTACAAAAATCCTTTCACGTTTTGAAGGTAACTTGTTAAAGCCTTTCCAAAAAAGTAAGGTGGAACTGAAGAAATCCTTTCTAGATAGAAGAGTAGGAATTGTGTAAAGATCAAGATTGATTTGTGAAAAAAGTGTGATCACCAAGAACAATCTTGCCTTTGAGCACATAGTGGAAAATCTCATTCTTGTGAGGATTGGACGTAACCCGTGTTTGGGTGAACCAGGATAAATACCTGCGTAATATTTCTATCTCCATCCTTGTTTACTTTATGCTTAACAATCATATTTTGATAAAATTGATTTTACTGCTTTTGAAACAAACCAAGATTGATCTTCATCACTACCAAGATCAATCTTGGATTAAGATCTTAATTTTAAAACAGAATTTTTTAAAAAGGGATAATTATAATTCATACCCCCTTCCTTATAATTGATATTTCTACTTCATCATCAACCTCGTGAAAATGCTAGGTGCATTTGTAAATCCAAATAGCGTGACTAACGATTCATACAAGCCATATTTTCTTTTAAATATTGTTTTCCATTCATCTCATTATCTAATCCTAATTTGATGATATCCACTTTTAATATCCTCTTTGGGAAATACAAAAGCACCATGCAATTCATCAACAAATCATCTAATCTATGAATGGGATATCTATATTTTATAGTGATATTAATGGTGGCTCTAAAATCAGAACAGATCGTCAAAGTTCCATCATTCTTAGGTACAAGAACAATGCAAACTGCACATGGAATTAGGCTTTCTTGCAGTCATCCCTTTTAGGCCAAAGTCTGGCCTACGGCCTATCATAGGCTTTTTTTTCCTGACCTGACCTTTTTAAAATTATGGTCTGGCCTGGAAGCCTATTTAAAAGCCTTATTCATAGTAAAATATTTAAATTCTCTACTAATACCACATGATGCTCTTCACGTACCAATATCAAATATATATATCTATATATATTAACCAAAAAATATTTTTTCTAACAATAATTTTTAAAAACCCTAAAAAATAATTTTTGATTTCAAATAATTGATTTTTTTTCTTCTAAAACAAATGCACCTATTATTATCTCTTAAAAAAATATCGAATGATTACTGAGTGATTGACTAATTGAACGACTACCAAATACGAAACAACTACCAAATATAGATCGTTACCGAATATGGAACGGCTACAGAATATGGAATGATTACTGAGTGATTGTCTAATTGATAGAATTTAAAATAGAAAATAATATTATTAACATAATAATAAAAATAATATTGATAAATAATAAAGTATATATAGGCCAGCCTATCAGGCCTAATAGGCTTTTTTTACAAGCTTGAGTCTGACCTATTTAAATAAATGGGCTGAAAAAATAGCCTAAACCTAGCATTTTTATTAAATAGGCCAAGCCAAGCCAGACCATAAGTAAGCCAGGTCCTAGGCCCCTGAGGACGGTCTAGCCTATTCACATCCCTAGTGGTAGGTCTTGAGAAACCTCTTTGGGAGTTATATCTTCAAAATCCTACAACAAAGAAGCAACTTCACTAGAAAAAGAATTAGTAAGACCTAGAACCTTTAAGTCCCTCTGCTTGCTCAAAAGTAATAACATTGGCTTTGTTTAATAGCATATCCATTTTCACCTCTTTTTCTTTTATGAACAAGTTTTGTGTTTTTCTCCTTTTCTTTTCCCTATTTTTTTTGTTCCCTATTTTTTTTCACTCTTTTTTTCTTTTCTTTCTTTGTTTTCACCTTTTTTTTTCTCTTTTGTTTACTTTTCTCTGTCATTTTGGATATATCCTCACTAACCTTTCTAGGAGACAAAGGAGCAAGACTAATTTTGCATTTGTATGGTTTTGGATGAGATTTAGTCACCAAATTCGGTTTTTAACCATTCTTACACTAGCAAAATTAGTGCAGCTAATTTTCATTAGTTGTTCAATTCTCATGTAAACAATATTTTGATCATATTTT
Organism: Cicer judaicum; assembly: GCA_037974835.1. Classification (NCBI taxonomy): domain Eukaryota; kingdom Viridiplantae; phylum Streptophyta; class Magnoliopsida; order Fabales; family Fabaceae; genus Cicer; species Cicer judaicum. The sequence goes on along the minus strand of JBBPBS010000577.1, from coordinate 1,713,215 downwards.
CTTTAAAACATAGGTTGTTCAGGAGTTTGTATTAAAATATTGTTTTTTAAAATAAATACAAAATAATGGTCAAAATATTATTAAGAAGAAATACAAACTTTTGGCCATATCTTCTTAAATTCATTTTTGAAACTATTTTTGCACTAGCAACATTATTGCAACTGATTTTCATTAATTGTTTAATTTCATGTGAATAATATTTTGACCATATTGGTTGTCCACAAGATATGGTCAAAATATGTAATTCAATTTTGATCTTCCACTCAAGGTAAGCCTCTAGATCATTTCTTCCTTGTAATAGTGGTGTTTTAAATTCCACTCCCTCTATTCTATCTCCTCTACCACCACCCTCAGTTTCTCTTCTCCTCCTTCTAGCTCCATCATCACCATGATTTTCTTTAATTTCTAACTACTCATATATGGCATGTAAATCTTCAGTATGCTCCCTAAACATCCTTTGCATTTGAGAGTATAGTCAACACTAACAATCTATTGTTTCCCACTTGAGGTGGTCTACCGTCACCATTTATTCTTGTCAAATTTTAAACAACAAACAAATAAAAGTCAAATAAAAAATCTCACCACATAGCTGACTTGTTTACACTCTTGAATTTGTCAATCGTCATTCACTCAATTAGGCTTTTTCTATAATGTATCTTTCTTTCCTTTTACCACTCAATTTCTTTTTTGAATTTCTTAAATGAATCAACAAGAATACTCAAAATTGTTGAACAAAAATTTGATATAAGAGAGAAAATTAACACAAAATAGTAGTAATGTGTTTGTAAAATACTCTTAGGAATTTTGTCAAACAGGTAGTGTGCAATAATTTTAACAATACAACATTTTTTTTTGTATTTTGTTTTATATTTTTTTCCAAGTAGAAGCAACACACGAATTCAAACAAAACCAACACAACTTCCAATTTATGTTACACACTTGATCCTTGTTACATGCCATTCATGGTGTTGTTGAAGTCGCAATAGTAGAAGAAATAGAGCTTGTCGCCATTGAGAATCAAGAGTGAATACAAAAGTTTGAGGGGAAGTCTAGGTTTCAAACAATGTGAGAAGTGAAATTTGAAGGAAGTGGGGGCTTGAGTGTTTGGGTTTTTTAGTTAAAACATTTAAGTTTACTTAACATGCACTTTTAAAAATAAATGCTACATGTGTCAGAATACCAATTTTCACACATCTATATAGAGATTTAGCATTTGCATCACATCAATTTTCTTTTATGGTAGCTTGCCATAAATATTTGATTGTGATATTGTATACCAATTTGTTCCCCTTGGAAAATTGTTCCCCTTATAAAAGGATTTATTAGTTATCCTTTGTTTCTCTCAATGATTTGCAAAGTGTATGGACAATTGGAACTTCGAATTTGAAACTAGGTATTCTTCGTGTTTTCTCTTAGAAGAAAGATTTAAATCCATATTTAGTAAGAAATACATAAAGCCCAATGTTTGATTAGTATCTACAATGTGCCTCAAGAATATTAGAGGTCCAAGATTATCTTCATAATCGATTCAGGTATTGGCTCCCCTTTATGTATTGATGAAGCAACCAACTCAAAAATATTGAGACATTTTGCTTGAGTATTGATTGATTTGGACATGACTCAAGAGATGAGAGATTGTGTTCTTGTTCAACATTAATGATATGTATTTTTTGTTAACATTGATTATGAAAAACTGCCATTTTTTTATAAATCTTGTAAGATTGTAGGACATTCTATTGATAAATGTTGGAAAAACTCTAATGATCATGGAATAGCTCACTCTATTGAAGACGTTACAATGGAAAATAATTATATCCCTAAAAATACTACTTCTTAGGACAAATCAAAACTGAAAGCACATAGATCATATCCCCAATGCTGAATTAGGAAGAACCACAATTATTGAAGTATTTTCTCCCTCTAATCGAGAAAAATTGATAAGAATAATTTTGAAGCTTCTGAATCGAAGTTAGTTGATCTTTGTGAATTAAAAACAATTCCAAATACGCTTTAACAATAAAAGGTCCATGATACACATGTTCCTTAGAATGTAATTTGTGAGGTTTTTAGATCTAAGTTACTAACTCAACTAACACAAATCGTACATGAGAGGATCATCTATATAATGATAAGTGTATTTTTGGTTGTTGAAGTGATGCATTGTTAGAGGAGAACAATGACCATTAATCTAATTTCGAAGCCAAATCAAAAGTTATTGTTATTGACAATAATTTACGTCCCACGATTTTATATGACTTAGAGATATTCCATGATGTTTTTCTAATGCTAATGAAAAGCTTGTTATAGAATTGGTTTCTAAGGCAAGAAAAAAATATACAAAAGGAAGCTATAATATATAAATTTTGCCTCGAGACTAGAAAAACTACATGATTTGAGAATATCTTTATAACACTTTTTTTTTGTCTTAGGTTAGTTTTATGTCCCCCTAACTTTTGTTTTTTTTTTATTTTTTAATAAATTTTTAGCCTTTAAACAAAGAGAGAAATTCTTAAACAAATTAAATTCAAATTGCTAATGGTAGAGTCAATTTATATTTGTCAAAGTAAGAACACATGAATAACCAAAAATTATTTTACTATAACTTGCTGATGAAATATATTATGCTTCTACAGTGGATAAAGAAATTGCTCCTTGTCTTTTGTTGGACTACGAGATCAGATTTTGCTTTTATGTTTGTCTCCATTATAGTCAACATTACAGTAACTTTGTAACTTGTAAGAAATATCTTATAAAGAAAAAAAAGATAAGTAGTACCTTTCAAATAATGAAAGATTTTTTGAACAACGGTTAAATGAGATTCTGGGGTTTTATTGAAATTTTGCATGAGCACACACTAAACATAATATCAGATCTAAATGCAATGAAATAGAGAATGGAATCAATCATTCTTCTATATACCTTTTTATCTACCTTTTTACCTTTGTCATCTTTACTAAGAGAACAAGTAGGGTGCATAAGCATAAGTTTGCATTCATCCATCTTAAAATTATTAAGAAGTTCTTTTGCATATTTTGTTTGATTAATGCAGATATCTTTAGAGCTTTGTTGAATTTCAATTCTTAGAAATAATTTTAGCTCTCCCATCATACTCATTTCAATCTCAGTTTGCATAAGCTTATAAAATCTTGAATAGTTTTGCAATAGTAGAAGAAAAAAAAATAATGTCATTAATGTATACTTGAACAATGAGAATGTCACTTTTAAATGATTTTCTAAACAAGGTCCACCAAACCTCGTTGAAATTATTTTTCAATAGAAAACTCTCCATCCTTTCATACCAAGTTTTGGAAGTTTGTTTAATATCATATAGAGAACTTTTGAATTTAAAAACATGATGTGGAAATTCATCATCCTCATAACCAGAAGGTTGTTTATGTTGGAACCAAGATAATTTTATACTTAGAGTTTTGATGTTAACAAAGTTATTTGATGAGAACAATATATTTGACCTCACGGAGTATGAAAAAAGATTAATGTTTTTCGAAGAAAATGTAAAATAAGATTTGATTCAGTTTTATAATTGAAGAAAATCTTTTACCAAGTTAAAAAGAAGATGTGGTCATGATTTGATGATGATATGATCAACAATTAGATATGAATTATTTACAAGAAGATTTGATCAAGATTTATCTACAAGATATGAATTATTCACAAGATGATTTGGTCAAGATTTATCTACAAGAAGATATGAATTATTTACAAGATTTGATCAAGCTTTATTACAAAAATATATGAATTATTTATAAGAAAGTATAAATTATTTACAAGAAGATATGATCAATAATTGTTTACAAGAAAAAACACTCACAAGAAGATCATTTATTATTTCCAAATATATAATTTAAATTTTGATAAAGGACAAAATACTAAGTTGGACTTAGTCAAATTTCTACTTGTGAATGTTCAAGAACCAGTCCAACACTATGTTCCCGCCCATATAAAAGCAAGCAATAGGAAGGAAGTTTTATCTGAAGAACATCTTGTTAAAGTGCATATTATCAAAAAACATCTTGTTCATAATTATTTATGAATAAGATCATTGTTGACAAAACTAGGAATGAAGATACAATTAAAAGTTAAACAAGGACAAAATTGAAGCCCTGATTTTATCTTTAAATAGATACTCAAGGATGAAGAAGAAAATCATTGAAAAATCAGAAAATAGTAGAAGAACTCAAGCTCAAAAGTCCAAATTCATCAGTTCAAAAAGAGAAAGAATTGTTAGAATAAGAAATATTTTCTAAGGATTTTTCTTAGAGTGTGGTAGTTATTGTTATAATCTGCTTGTTAGAAGCAACTACTCGAATTCTAAACCATTGTATTCAAACTCAATAGTGGTGGTAGTATAACTTTAACAATCTTGGGTTGTCGGATTGTATGGAGAAGACTTGGCTAATAGAGTCAAGATGTGTGTTCCCCAAAAGTTTGGGGTTGTCATGTTGTTTGAGAAGACTGGCTTAGAAAATCAGGTGCATTGTAATTCAAGTTGTTGAATTAATATATTAAATCTTTTTAAGTGAATAGACTAGATGCAATTCAAGTTAGTATGAACTAGTTTAATCAAATAATGAAAAAGTTATCAACTTATTCAAACAAAATTCAACTCCCCCTTTTGTCGTGTTTGCACCTTCATTTTAACATACACTTTTCACATTCATTTGATAAAGAATAATATTATTAAATGCTATAAATGAAAGTAAAATCCTGATAGCCTCTAACCTTGCTACTACAGCAAAATATTGAATATAATCAATACCTTCCTGTTGACTATAGTCTTAAGCTACCAGCCTAACTTTATTTATTACCGCTTCACCGTTTTCATTTAGTTTATTTTTGAAAACCCACATGGTTCTAATAGGTTGCTTTGGTTTTGGTCTAGGTACCATATCCCATACATCATTTCTCTTAATTTGATTTAGTTCTTCTTGCATTGCTACAATCCATATATCATCTGTTAAGGCTTCATCTACTTATGAGCGTTCAATTTCAAACATAAGTATGAACATTGATCTCTCTTAGAATGGAGACCTTGTCTTTAGAGGACCACTCATATTTCCTATGATTAGAGTCTTTAGATGTCATTATTTATATCTCCAATCATTATGTAGTTCTGGTTAACTTTCATTAGCAGATGGAACTTCGTTAACTTTTGCATCATTAGAATCGTCTACTAGTTTAATTGAGAAACTTCATTTTTCTAGTTCTAGAAACTATAAATCTGCAAAGTTTTTATCCAACTTTGACTTTTTATGGTCAAAATACTTGGCATCAAATTTGACATGTACTGGTTCCTCAACTACTTGAGTCTTTTTATTAAATACTTTTGATGTCTTAGAGCATTCATAATATCCGAAAATGATACACTTTTGTGATTTTTTAGTTACATCATAAGAAGTCTTAATAAGAATATGTTTTATAAAGATTTTAGATGACTCTTCATCATATGCATATTTTCATTGATTTTAGCCTTATTTATCTTTAACCATTAGTTAATTTAAGGAGTTATTTAATGTATTTTGTTGATTTTAGTTCTTTGATTTAATTAAATATTTATGTTATTATTTCCTTGATTAAGTAGAGAGACTATTTGGAATTTTGTGTTGTTATTTTGTTTTAGTGCAATGCTGAATTTTTGTAAGAAATCAACATGACCAATGTGGAGTATTTCAACCATATCTAGAGTTGTAGATGTCCAATTGGAGTCAAACCATGTGCAAATGAAAGCTAAGATCCATATCTACAACTGTCATGAAATATCAGAACCCAATTCAAACTTAAAAGAGGAGAAAAAATCACAAAACATCAAATAGAAGAAGTTGTGCGCCTGAAACGCAACAGCTGCGCCTATTTGTTAGGGATGAGTGTAACAAGATGAAACCCATTTTTTTATCATTTGACTTCTAGTTATATGAATGAGTTTATTGAATTATTTTTCTCATTTGTAAGCCTAATGCTTTTTATTGATTGATCAACATTAAAATATTATACGATTTGTATTTTGAAATGGAAGTGAACTTTACAAATGCTTGAGATGAGAAATTCATGAATTTGTAGTCTAAGGATAGATATAGGTCATGAAACCAATTAAATTAGTTGCAAAGGAAACAATTTAACAAACGGATTCCTGTACAGTAATGCTTAATTATAATATTAAATATACTAAGGAATTAGGAGTTACTTTGGAATTAAAGGTTTTGTCACTAACACATTAGGGCAAGAATAATAAAGAGAATTCAGTGATAATTCAATAAAGGAATTCATTAACTAGGATCAAATTAGAAACCAAGGTTGGATTCAAAGTGAAACTCATCCGCGACATTTTTCTAATTATAAAGGATCAATTTTAGTATTGTTTTAATGTTAAATATTATATCAATCAACTTGAGAACTTTTTGTTCTAATTTAGTAATTAAATAAAATTCAATGGTAAAATTCAATCATTGAATACGACACTCACTATTATCGTTTTATTATTACCTGCAACGATTCAGTACACTTGCTGAAATGCTATCAATTCTATTTTAAATATAAAATGCAATGACTATTACTTATGCTCAAAAACTATTTGCAACATTCAATTCATGACTTATGGTGTATACCATTTCCTGTAGAGATATATGTTTCCTTTCTACAACACCATTTTATTGAGGTGCTCTAAGAGAAGAAAAGTTATGTAAAATTCCATTTTCTTCACAAATTTTACAAATGACTTGTTTTCAAATTCACCATTATTATGGTCACTATGAATTGTTGGAATTCAAAAGACTTTTTCATTTTGAACTTGTTTGTATAATGTAGTAAACACTTTATGTTACTAATCCTTGTGTTTTAAGATTTTATCCTTGTTTGTCCTGTATAGTCAGCAACGAGTCTAGTGTTTACTACATATAGAGGTTGTCCTTATAGAACCAAATAAATCAATATGCAATAGTTCAAGTGGTATAGAAGTGTAAAAAAGATTATTAAGGACTAATTCCTCTAACAAGTGAAAAGTATGGATCTATATGTTTGACTAATTTCTTTACAAGAATTTTTTATTAAGGACTATATCATAACAAATGTTGCTTAATTCACTTATGCTTTGTAGATTATGCCATCCTACGTACCATCCTCCTTAATCATACATACCATCGTCCTTTGAGAGCTAGATCTTGGAACATAGGCTTTTCACCCATCACGTGTCGTGAGTACTCATTGTGCAAGTACCACAACTGCTGTTGCAGTCTTATTGCTAATGATATCTGCAATATAAATTATTTTGTTCTTTAGTAACCACATTTGGAGAGATCCTTGTTTTTTTTTTGTTCTTAAAGGTTTCTTGTCTTTTCAAGTTTTCAACATAGGACAATATTTCTTATAGTAAGATTTGAAGCTTTCAAAACCCTAATTTATGTAGTTTTACAGTATTTAGTAATGAACGTGTTGCTGAGTCTGTTAGATCTATGTTTATTTTATGAATTTAAGTACTAAAATTATTTTTTTTTTTGAGTGAAACATTTTTAGTTTCCTTGTGTGTAAAATTAGTGGAAATCGCAAACAAAAAATTTGGCAAATTTTAAATACATATGATAGTCTCAATGTTACCAAAATGTTAAAATGACTCTATTTGTGATGAAAATTTATGCCATAGTTCTTGAGAGGGTTAGGATTACTAATATGTTTGGCAAAATATTTTCAAAGACCTGGTTAAAATTCGTCTCAGAATAATTTAATTAAATTATAGATGAATTATGATCAACAAATATTTTATGATGTCTTGCATCATTGTTAAAACTATCTATCGATTTTATTGCGATGTGAGTAGATATTTTTACTAAAGTGGATCTAGAGGTGAGTGATGTGTGTAAGTAGGATTAGATGGGCAATGATGAATTTGTAAAAATATCTAGATATTTTTGGATTAGTAGTATGTGTGAGACCATTTGTTTGGATGTGAATGGAAGGAAGAAAAGAACTCATAGGTCAATTAAACATAGGGAGGGGAAGGGAGACATACATTCACTAATTTTCCTTAGATAATTTTTTCATTTAACCAACTTAAGAAAATACAAACTGTAACGCATAGATACGTGGTTATAACTATTGAGGTAACAATGGAAAAAATTTCAAATTATATAAGAGAATAAGGTATTGTAATAAATAATGAACTGTTCGAAATAAGTAATGTTATGAAATCATAAAATAAATCCTTACAACTGAAAAATCTTTAATAATTAAAACTTCCAAAACTGGGCAAATAGTATCTAATCCCGAAATAAAGTACAATGTAGACAATATGTCTACTTATTCTAGATCTACCAACCTAATCGAAGAAAATCACTCTTCTCAAAAGAGGTAGGTTCTAAACTCTCGACGTCTCTAACGGTCTATATCTTTGAAAACAAAACTTTAATGAGATACTAAATCCCAATGAGTAATACACACAATTTTAAATCAAATATTGATCTCAGGCGAAGCGGTAATCAAATCCTTCAAGAGGTGAGTAATCACACCCATTAAACTTTCATTTTAGATTAATTTGGGAATTTTGGATGGAAAAATAGTTGGATATTTTGAATGATATTTTCTTATAAAATATATTTTTTCGAAAACTTAACTCTATTAAAATTGAGATTTCATGAAATCTAATGATAGATTATGAATTGATTTATTTATTACTATTTGTTGAATTACCGTTTTTATGATTGTTTTAATATCTATTCTTTACAAAGATTGTTTTATTATGTTTTCTTGAATAACTGTTTTTATTATATATTAAAATGAAATATTATATTATAAATATGATTTTAAGAGTATGATTGTTAAAAATATGAATTTTTTGATTCTGTGTGATGGAGATAAGCTTATGCTCCATATAGATGAGTATTAAACTTCACAAAGAGATTATGTTTAAACTCCACGTGGATGGATCGTGTACCCCACATATAGATGAGTTTTAAACTTCAAAATGAGATGAGGTTTAAACTCCACACAAATGAGTCTTGTACCCCACAAAATAGATGAGTATTAAACCTCACAAAGAGATGAGGTTTAAACTCCACATGGTTGGGTCTTGTACCCCACATATGGATGAGTTTTAAGCTTTACAATGAGATGAGGTTTGAACTTCACATGGATGAGTCTTGTACCCCACATATAGATGAGTATTAAACTTCACAAAGAGATGAGATTTAATGTAAGACCCTTAATTTTTTAAACTCTAATTTATGCAATTTTAGGGTATTCAGTGTTGAATTGTTGAGGCATTTAGCCCTATTTTATTTTATTTTATGGATTAAGTTTCAAAAACATATTTTGTTAGAGTTTGTAATATGTTTAATATATATATATTAAGACTCGATTAAAATTAATTGTCGATTAATAATATAATTATATTACAAAGAATTTAATATCGGGCAGATTTTTTAAAAATGTCACTTTTTACAAAAAATATAATTTATTTGTCAATTGAGTTGCGACGAGAGTAGATATTTTTTTTGAAAAAGTAATTTGAGAAGCGATGTGTAATGATATTTTTTAAAAATATCTATGAAGTTAGATATTTGTTTTGTTGGTTTTAATTATAATATATATATATATATTGATGAAGGAAAGAAAAGAAAGGAACGCAGAAGAAAATATTTACTTGCTGCCTCACGAAGAGCTCCATCCAAATTTTTATTTTGCATAAAGAGACTTTATATGTGTGATTGATGGATGATTAATGTGTGATTGTGTGATAATTAATTTCGACGTGAATATATACATTTTGCTTGAAAATACGGTTTGTTACCTGTTATGAATTTATGATCAAATTTGATGTGTTTGAGTTACGTACAGAGTTATTTTCAAATAAATGAGTTTGAACTGAAGTTAAAATTTTTCAAAAAAAAAATTAGAGTTGTTATAGTTGTGAAAAATTTCAAATTTTAACTAAGATGAAGAGATTGAGCAAAACGTTAGGTTGAAATTAAAATGGTTAGAGTTTAAAATGTTATTCTTTAATTACTCTTGAACTGAGTTTAAAAAGAAAAAAATTAGAGTATTTTATTAACTAAAAAATTTTGGTGTTTTAATAGTCGAGTGTGTGTATGTGTGATTTGGACAATATTTTTTTTTATTTAGTTTTAACTAAGTAATGTAAATTATTTGGTTTTAAAAGTTTGGTGTGTTAAAAAGATTTAATTTTGGGAATTTTATTGTGAATAAATTGTTACAAATATTTATGTTTATGTAGTTAGCTCCTTTAGTCTCGAAAAGGAATCGAGACCTTAGGCACTGAGTTAGTGAAAAACCCCGATTTTTAACAGCGAGAATGTATTTTTTTTTTTAAAACAAAGGAATAAATAAGGAAATACCTTTGGATAAATATTTAAGTCATAACACAACGATAATTAAGTCAACATAATTTACAAGCAGCGAAATAGTTTTTTGAAATACGAATCCAAAGTATTTACACATCAAAAAGTGGTACATGAAATCCATCGAAAATAAAATGTCATGCTAACAATATTGGTATAGGTACAGTCTTCCAAATTAAAATAAACACATCCCAAAAGAAAGACATCTATTCCCTATACGTCAACCTAATCTGATCATTCTACAAAAAACTATACATCCCGAGTGATCTTCACGCCCCCTGCAAGATCCTCCTAACACAGCTCCAGTCAGGTGTGTCCAACTACATTCCCATCCACAGGGCACTAACCGGTAGGATGGTTCTGGTTCTCATCTGAGGGCAAAGCCCAGATTTCCACAATAGTTGTAAAGAGTCACCAACCGAAATTAACAATTAACACATAACAGTTAAGTTTCTAAATGCACAAAATAACCTTTTAACTTATCATGCACCTTAAAAGGGTTTCCATATGCTAAAAATTCATAAACAAGGTTGAATAATGAAGTTTTTAACAAAACAGCACTGTTGTATTCGAATACAGCATCTCTGTATTCGAATACAAGGCTGTTTCAGCATTCAACATCAAAAACAACATGTTTGTATTCGACTACAACAGTCAGTATTCGACTACACAGTAAGTCAGTGGCAAAACAGCATGTTTGTATTCGACTACAATAGTCTGTATTCTACTATACAGTAAGTCAGTAGCAAAAACAGCATGTCTGTATTCGAATACAGCTTGTTGTATTGGAATACACATCAGACAGCAGCAGAAAAACAACAAAATTCAACATTTTTCAGCTTTTTAAAGGGTTTTGAATCCAATCAGCACTTACACACAAATTCAAACAATCACACTTAACAATTATAGTGCAATCACCACGATATCTTGAATTTTCGAAACGGTTTTGCAATCAATCACACTTACAAACAATTCCAAAACATCCACACTTGGCAATTATAACACGATCACCACGACAACTTAAGTTTCGAAATGGTTTAGCAATCAAACACACTATCACACAATTTCAAAACATCCACATCTGGCAATTATAACACAATCACCACGACAACTTGAGTTCAAACACTCAATCATAATCTTGAATCAAACATGACTCGTGTGCCAAGCACCCTAATGCAATGCGTATATGCCAAAATGCATGGACTCGGAATTCCAAACCAAAACCCTCCTCGAAGAGCCGTAAATCATAATTGTACCACCTATCACAGGCCAAAGTACTAAATTACCGAGGTGCCACCTATCATGGGTCAGCACGATTTACTAAAAAGCGTAAATCATAAACGTATCGCCTATCACCCACCAATACTATTTACCGAGGTGCCACCTATCATGGGTCAGCACGATTTACTAAAAGAAAAAACGTAAATCGTAAAAGTACCGCCTATCACAGGCCAAAGTACTATTTACCGAGGTGCCACCTATCACGGGTCAGCACGATTTAACAAAAACGTAAATCATAAACGTACCGCCTATCACAGGCCAAAGTATTATTTACCGAGGTGCCACCTATCACGAGTCAGCACGATTTATCTAAAATGAAATACATGAGCATACTCTGACTCTATCCACGACAATCGTTAAATAAATGCAGATGTTAAAAGATTCCCCATTTTTAATACTCATTTAACTCTAACAATTTTCACGACAATCATTAAGTAAACGTAGATATTAAGAGATTCCCCATTCTTAATACTCATTTAACTCTAACGATTTTCACTGCAAACATTAAGTAAACAGAGATAATAAAAGATTCCCCATTTTTAATACTCGTTTAATTCAAATGATTTTCACGACAAACATTAAGTAAACATAGATATTAAAAGATTCCCCATTTTTAATACTCGTTTAACTCTAACGATTTTCAAATTCCACCCAAAACATACTCAGACATATTCTCAAATTCAATCCACAATTCACACCAAATCACATCAATTCATTATTCCACAAAATCCACACAAACACATCTCAAAATTTATAAGTATTAATTATGAACATGTCAAATACGACAAACACAAATCATCGCAACCCACCACTCAAACACATCAAATTTTATTTCCTCAAAATCATAAATAAATGGGTTAAATTCATTTTCTCCAAATCAACACTTCAACCCTAACAAAATTCTTTTCCACACAACCACAGATAAGCCCCTAAATGCAAACTAAAAGTTTGGAAGGAGCCCTTACCTTAACGATAGCTTTAACGAGCGATTACCGTACCGCGAGTAATTCCGATAAAATTTCCGTTCGCGACGTCACTTCCAAAGTTAGTTCACTAGCACCGTAGCGTGGTGGTGAGCAACTTTCTCTTCTATCTCTTCGCGAAACGAAGCTTAGATCTAGACGAAATGTGGCGGTTTTTGTATGACGATTTTGAAATCTCTAACACCGTTTTCGAATCCGAGAAGAAGAAAGAGGACAGGGAGAATAAGTCGAGTAGCAGGGGAATGTTTTCCTTTCACTCACACTTGGTTTTCTTGAAGCCAAAGAAGGAAGAAAAAAGTGGAAGGAAGGAGGAAGAAGAAGAAGAGCGCGAGATTGGAAGGAAACGTTTCTTTCTTCCTCTGTTTATGTTTTTTCCTTTCTTGTACTCCATTCTAACATATATATATATATATATATACATATGTTACTTTATATTATTAATATATATATATAATTAAAATCAATTCAACAAATATCTTATAATTCTAACACACATCACTTCACTCACTTCTCAAATCATTTTGATAAAAATATCTACTCTCATCGCAACTTAATTGAAAGATAAATTTTCAGCAACGAGTGATATTTTTAACTAAACTGTCCGGTATTAAATTCTTCGTAACGAAAATAAATTATTTTCCAACAAAAAATTTTAATCCAATTTCCAAAAATATATTTTTGGCATTTAACTCACTAAATACCAAAAGCTGAGCTAAAAGCCTAAGAAATTTTACACAAAATATCCTAAAATTGTATAATTTAGGATTTAAAATTAAGGGTCTTACAGTTAGTGGTGGGGAGAGCTCTGATATCTTAATGTTGTTATGGTGATTAAGTTTTGATGTGATTATGTATTCATAACTGATAATATGTGCGTTATGAATTTTATTGAGGAATATCTGTTTTGAGTATACTCTGTGATAAGTTTGAAAAAATCGTTAGTGCTAAATGAGTATAAAAAAGGGGAATATTTTAATAGTTGCATTTAATTAATGATTATGGTGAAAAGATTCAGAGTATGCTCATGCATTTCATAGCTTGTGGGGACCATGATGGGCCATGAAGTTAAGTGGTGAATGTCATGGGCCACCGGGTGGTTACATGTAATAGTTGGTTCATCTTAGCCTTACGATAATTTAATTGATGTGAAAGACCTGTGATAGGCTACACACGAGTCATGTTTTTTATACTATTATGATTGTATATACATACTCGGTTGTTGTTTGTTATTGTGTCGTAATTGCTTTGAGGTGTGAATATGTGTTGAGTAAGTTTTGATATAATTATGTGTTCATAATTGATGTTATGAATGTTTGATGTGTGATTGAGGTGTGAATTTGTGGAGATTAATTTGGTGTGAATTATGTGTTCATAATTGATATTATGAATGTTTAAAGTATTATTGGTGGACTTTGTATTGTAAGTGTTAAATGATTCAGAGTCTTTTTAAAACTGCAAAATTTAGCAATTGTATTCGGCTACATGTAGTGTGTAGTCGAATACACATTTGTAACGTTCAGTTTTTATGTAAAATTTCTACATAGTATTCTAATACAAAACCTTGTATTTAAATACGAATATGTTGTTTTTCCCACTGGCTTGACTTGTATTCGGCTACAAAAGAGTTGTATTCAAATACGATAATCCAGTTTGTAAAAAACTTCATTTTTCAATTTTTTTTATGCATTTTTGACATATGAAAACTCTTTCGAGGAGAATGTTAAGATGAAAGGTTCTTTTGAGCATTTGAAAATATAAAGAATTGTGTTAAGTGTTATTTGTTAATTTATGTTGGTGACCTTATACATTATTGTGGATCAGGCCTACACCCTAGGTTATTAGAGTTTGGAGACGTGGCATAGCGATGATTTTGATTTGTAATCGAAAGTAGTGAGGCTTGGTGCCTCTTGTGGATCCTCAGAACCTAGTCACCCTCAATTAGATTAATGATCAGCTTATAATTTTATTTATTCTCCCTTCCTTATTATCATGTTGTTGTCGCAATGGAACCTATGTATTTGAAACAAACTATTGTTGGCCAGTTGTTTATTATGATGTAATTATTTATGACTTTTGTCGTTTGTGTTGCGACATAGTATTTTTATTAATTTGTTTTGAAAAAAAAATACAACCGCACTGTTAAAAGTCGGGGTGTTACATTTAAACTCCACACAGATGGGTCTTGTACCCCACATATAGATGAGTTTTAACTTCACAAAGAGATGAAGTTTAAACTCCACACGAATGGATCTTGTACCACACATATAGATGAGTTTTAAACTCCCATAATGAGATGAAGTTTAAACTCCACACAGATGGGTCTTGAACCCCACACTGGATGAGCGGGTGTCCCACATGATGAGATAATACTCACTTCGCGGAAGTAGTATATCTCTATCATTGAATTGATTGATTATTTTTTACAGAATAAATGTGTATATTAGATTTCTTTGATTATTGTATATGTGGATTATCATTTATTTAATTGATGAGTTTTTATTAATTATTGGAAGTAATTGGTCATTATAGAAAAATCTTAGTTATATCATGAATATCTTTGGAAGAAGGCGAATGCCATGATCAATTTTTCTGGTTATCACTCCGGCTGAGAACAATACTTAATTTAAAATTGTGTGTATTATTCACTGGGATTTAGTATCTCATTATAGTGTTATTTTCAATGACTGAGACCGTCGGGGATGTTGAGAGTTGAGAAGTCCTACCTCCCTTTGGTGGGTCCATGTTCCATTTTTTTGATGTGACCGTGAGGAAATAGCTTTCTTGGAGAAGCACTTTAGCGTAGGTGTGTGTCGAGAGTAGCCCAAGGGTATGAACGATGATTTGATAGGTCTTATAGGCCAATATATTATCCAGTTCGACATATTATGGGTCTACCATCCCAAACTACTTTTTTCCTACTAGCACGCTTGATATATCTATTTATGTTCCTTCATTGTTTTAGTATTGCGAGGCATCTTTTATTTGAATTATTTTAAAAAATAATTTAGTTCATATTTATATAGGAAAATGATTTCAATTATTTCGAAGTAGTATTTTGAAAAAAAAATACACTCGCTCTTTTAAACAATCAAGGTGTTATACTTATCACGACCTTTCTTAAGACAAGAACACATAACTTCAGATTTATTGATATTTTGATCTTCCTCTAGTTTTTGAAAACCAATATCTATGTTTTTCTTTCTACTAATACAATATATCATAGATGCTTGTTTTCTTCTATTTATATTGTTTGCAAGAAACTCTTGTAAATCTTTTTCATAGTTACTAGAGTTATAGTCAATTTTGTCTAATAGTTTTGAAATGTTTGCTTTTAGAGTCTGATTTTTGCTTTTTATATTTTCAAAATTCTTCTCAAGGTATTTGTATTCATTTTCTAAGATTGAGTGATTACATCTAAGATTCATCTAAGATTGAGCGAATACATCAAATTCTTCTTGTATCCTCCAAAGTCTTTTTTTTAGAGCTTCTCTTTTCAAGCTTATGATATTTTGATTCGAAATGTCCAGGCTCATTGCACTCATAGCAAATGATCTATTTCTTTTCTATTTTATTTTTCAATCTTTGTTGTCTTTAGATCTTTTGAAGTATTTTTCGGGAAAGGTGTTCTTTCTATTGTACCAAATACGTTGAAATCATATAGAACTGAAACACATTCATGTGGAGTCTAAACTTTACCTTGCAGCACCTTGGAAAAGGTTTTCTTCCCGTTTGTCTTGAGAGCATGGATTTAGACTTTCTCTTTGGTTCATCTTCATCAAGTTCAATCTCATGAGATATGAGTGAACTCATCAGCTCTTCAAGTGGCAATTTGTCAAGATCTTTTGCTTCTTGAATTGTTGTCACTTTTGATCTTCACGTGCGTGACAATCTCCTCGAAATACTTTTTACATTGTCAACTTTTGTATAGTTATTTTTTTAGGATTGTCATACCAGAAACTAAAGTTAGGTATCTAGAGAACATCTTTTCAATATCTTCAACTTATTCCATCTAGAAAACTTGATACTTTCTAATAAGTAGATTTTCCTTTACTTCTTAGACTTGCTTGATTCCTTCAAAGTTAAGACATGGAACATAAAAGACGCCTTCTTCCATTTGATTATTGCTGCATTTATCAACATGTTTGAAGGTGATTGCATTCGTCATAATATTTACGGCTTTATGATACATCTTTGTTGTTTCTTTTTATCAACATTCAACTCTTTTCTAGGTATTTCAATCCTGACTTCTTTTTTGGGAGGTCCATAGCCATCTACAACTACATCCCAAAGTTCATGATCATGTGAGATGTAGAAACTTCTCAACATATCCTTCCATTACATAAATCTATCTCCACCATACAACGTAGACCTATTAACATTTTCACATGTAGCTTCACCAAAAGAGTTAGTCATAATAAAATAATTAATGAGATCTTTTCTCAAACACAACTTAGTGCTTAGCCAACAAACTGAGCTCTAAAGTGAATTAAAGGATGAAAAACATACGAAAGGAACGTTTTAATTGTGTTTATAAGCTTTTTAAAACAAATCCTTATAAAAATATTTTTGGTTAGAAACAAAAAATGATTTTGACAAAAATAACATTAAAACAAATAAAGTGAGATAAGAAAGATAGATCACAAAACCAACTTATCTTAGTTCACCACCGACACGGTAGTTATGTCTGGTCGCTTTGCACTAAAGAATTTAACGAACTAAATCAAAATTGATTTCTTTAAACCACTAGAACATCTACTAGTCACTAGACTATGCTCTAGTCTAGTAAAACTCTTAGCTTAGTACAATCAAGTTATTGAGGATCACATCCACTACTGGGAAAAAGTACAAAGAAGAAATCATTTTAAGTGTTTCTAGGTTATTCTTTTCAAGAGGGTAAACTTGCTTCAAGAACTTTTCTATTTTTTCAGTATTACAATACACTGTTAGTGATAAATTTTCTTTTCTCTTTTTAGTATTACAAACGTTTGTTGTAGAGAAACTTTTATCTTACACTTTTACTTCCCACACACCTCAATTTATTTGTAAATCCAAAATACGCAAATTACATTTCCCTCTTTATTCAATTAACCCCTCATTTTTATCATCATCATCTTCATCTTCATTTACCCCAACACCTTCAATCTTCTTCAATATTCTTCATCTTCTTCAATCATTTTGATACATTTCATCCTCAATAATCTTAAATCATCTTCATCATCTTCATCATTATAGTGACTCAACTCAACTAGGTATGTATGTATGTTGTTGTGTTTTGTAGTTTCAATTTTTTTTCCATATTTGGGTTTTGTACGTGAACTGAGTTCACGTACGTTTCCGTGAAATGAATTAACGTCGCTGATAAAATTAAGAAAATACAGATGCAACGTGAATTAGATTTATGTAAACGTACATGATTTAAGATTATGTACATCAATGGAGTTTAAGAAATCATATGAGCTACGTGAACTGAGTTAACGTATGTGTACGTGAACTTAATTCACATAGCAAACACGTCAATTGAATTCAAGTACACATATGTGAACTCAGTTCATGTGAAGGTCATTTTTTGAAACATCTCAGTCATACATGAACTGAGTTCACGTATGTGTGAACTCAGTTCACGTAGCAAATATGTTAATTGAATTCGATTACACATACGTGAACTCAGTTAACGTGAAGTTCAGTTTTTGAAACATCTCAGTCATACGTAAATTGAGTTCATGTATCTATTCTTGAATTCAATTCACGTATTTGATACAAGAACTGAGTTTACGTACACATACGTTAACTCAGTTAACGTATGACTAAGATAAATTTGGAATTTTTTTTTGTTTATTGGGTTTAGGATTTTTTATGTTATATTTATGTAATTTATTGGATGCAGTTAAATGGATCAAGGGTGAGACAACATTGACAAAATGTATTTTGGAACTTGATTTTGAGGAAATGTATGATGATTTGGATCATGATTTTGAAGAAATGTATGATGATGTGGAACCTAATTTTGATGCTTTGAATGACGGAGTTGAACTTGTTATGATTGATTTGACTGATGTGTTTTACTATCGGCATAATGTTTGATACACGAGATGAATTGTTGAAATGGGCTAGAAATGTTGGAAGGGAAAATGGAATTGTCGTTGTGATTTTGAGATTTGAAACTGCGACAACACGATCAAGAACAAAGACAAAATTTATTATTGGTTGTGAAAGAAGTGGTAAATATAGACCTTGGAATAATCCTAACCTTATGAGGAGTAGTTAGACTAGAAAATGTGAATGTCTATTTAGATTGAGAGGAACACGCTCAAGTGTTGGTGATGAATGGTATTTGCATGTAATATATGGTCTCCATAACAATAAATTGGCCAAAAAACTGATCGGTCACTCTTTCTTAGGTCGATTGTCTCAAGATGAGAAAAATGTACTTGGTGATATGACAAAGAACTTGGTAAAATCAAATAACATTTTAATGACACTGAGGGATCATAACGTTGAAAGTTTGACGATAATAAAACAAGTTTACAATGCACGCCAATCATATCGTTCATCAATTAGAGGTAATAGAACAAAAATGCAACATCTTTAGACATTGATGGAACGCGACAAATGTGTCTATCGATATAGGAAGGTAAAGGGTTCAAAAGAGTTGAGGGACATATTTTGGGTCCATCCAAACACTATCACTCTTGTAAATAATTTTCACATAGTATTGATTATGGATGGCACTTACAAGACCTGTAGGTATCGAATGCCATTACTTGAGATTATGGGTGTTACATCTACAAAAATGACATTTTGTGTGGGATTTGCATATCTACAGTTTGAGTGTGCTGATAACTTCACGTGGGCACTACAAATGGTAAAAGAACAAATTACAAGTGGTGAAGTTGAAGTCATCGTTATTGATAGAGACCTTGCTTTGATGAACGCGGTTGAAAATGTTTTTCCAAATGCAGTGAATTTATCATGCTTGTTTCATATATGCAAGAATGTCAAAGCCAAGTGCAAGATGAACGTGTTTCCAAAAAAGAAGGAAGTGCAAATAATGGAGGCATGGGAGGCTCTTATTTATAGTTATGATGAGGCTCGGTACTACACGAAGTTTGCTATCTTTGAATGAATTTGTAGTAGTTGTTCTATTTTTTATGATTATGTACACGAGGAGTGATTAATTCTTCACAAGGAAAGGTTTGTTGAGGCGTGGACAAATAAAGTTATGCACTTTGGAAACACCACAACACAAAGGGTTGAGTCGGCGCATTGGAGTTTGAAAAGAATATTACAAGATAGTATGAGTGATATATGTAGTGTTTGGCAAACCATTAATAACATGATTGTATTACAACACATATAGTAACAAATTATACGCCAATTTGTGTGGTGTTGTGTCAAAAAATGCAATAGATCACATTGCGATAGAGTATGATCGCATGAAGTATGTAGGTATTGATCAAAATGAGTGTCGTTGCACAATTAGGACAACATATAGTCTACCTTGTGCATGTGAAATTGCCAGGTATAGTATGATCCCACGCTCCATTCCATTAGACGCTATTCATGTTTGTTGGAGTAAATTAAATTTCCTTGTTGATATATCGAGTAAACCTTCAGAGTTATCTATGAAACATGAAATAGATGTGACAGTGAAAAAGTTTGAAGAACTTGATGTACTTGGCAAAATTTCACTTAAAGGAAAATTATGAGAGATCGCTTATCCATCGACTACGTCAATGTTTCCACCGGTTTCCACAGTTAAAACCAAAGGTGCGCCAAAAAAAAGGCAAAAGTAAGGTATCAAAAAGAGAAAAATCAACCAAGCGTGATCCATCTTAGTGGGAGTATGTGGATGCAAGTGTTCGATGTAGTGGCACAAATGCATGTAGCATTATATCAACCAGTAAAGTAAAAAAGTTCGCACCTCAACCATTAGTCTAAAAGCTCACACATCGACCATCAGTTAGCAAAGTTCAACAACCAAGAGTTCTCATCTTCAAAGATTGGTTTGTAGTTGAAATTCATAAATTCATAGATGACATTATTGATGTCAGTGATGATGGTAATTGTGGATATCGTGCAGTTGCAACTTTACTTGGAATGGGGGAGAACTGTTGGGCATTCATCCGTCAACAATGTGTGGTAGATCATCAAGAGTTCATGTCTCATTACGAGATACTATTTGGTGGAGAAAATTATGTTCGATAACTTATACACAATGTGTATGTTGAGCAAGTTGCATCAAAGGATAATTGGATGACACTTCCAATAATGGGATATGTGATTATTCGAAGTTTAACTTGGTTGTCGTCGCATTATCACTTAACCAATCGCGGACATATTTTCCACTTCGAAGTCCACCAACAACATCTATGTCATATCATCGTCTGATTGTTATTGCATTTGTTAACAACTGTCATTTTGTACAGGTATTAATTGTCATATTAAATTGCTATTAATAATTCATTTTATAATTGTTATTGATTTATAATTGTTAATTTATTTATAATTGTTATGTAATTTAACAGGTTTACTTAAAGTCAGATTCCCCCTATACCACCAACAAGTAATTTGTGGAAAAAAATATTGCAATGAAGAAGCACGACAATGGGAATTTATTTACAGGGATTGCATGCAATATTGGTTGCAGATATTTCCAGAAACTATAAATGAAGTTATTGTAAATTGAATTGTTGACATTTAATATTGTATGAATTCAAATATAATGAAGTTGTTTAACATTGTCGAAATCCAAAATAGGTATCTAATATATAGATCCAAAATGATATCTAAAATATATATCCAAAATACATATCCAAAATACATATAAAAAATAAATATCCAAAATACAAATCCAAATCCTAAGTATCTCTATGTCTCCTACGATATGGCACTACATTGGTCCAATCTCTACCACCACCCCTCTGAGATGTGATGCCAAAATTAATTTATTCAAGAGTGTGATGCCATTAGGTAATACCAGTTGTCGACTAAGAAACTCCTCTACAATTTATATTGTTCAATGCTACATTAAAAAATACATTAATTAATTAATTCAGTTAAACAAATTACATGACTAATTAATTTAATAAACTCGTAAATTAAATTTAAATGAATTTATCGTTCTTTTATTGGAGCATGATCATCATCAACAGGTTCTGCATCCGAAGGAGCTACATAGACTGGTTCACTACAAATGATATATGGATGAGAAATCCGACAAAACTAGTTCATGTACTCATTCACGCAGTCTACAGGTCTGTGTACAACTGGCCTAGCGTCAACTACATGTACAGCGTATTACGTAAACATGATGTCCATTTCCTCTCCTGTGGTTGTCTGACCTACTATCTCCAAATGTGAACCAGGGATGGTTTGAACATGTTCATATTAACGCAATACCCTATCTAGCAAGTGAGCATACATCTTGGGACCCCAACGTATCCATCCTATGAATAATGAAACAACCTCAAATGGTCACTTCGGTCTATGCTCTCTATAGGGTGTCCAACATATGTCATCAACATCAATCTCGTCGATTGCTTTCCTAAATGGAATAACCAAATCTTTATCCAGTTTAGGCTTCCATCTAATCTGAGATAGTCTACAAAAATTCGCACATAATGCTGAAAAATGCTCATATACCCACGCCTGCATATATATAATAAGATATTCATAAATCAGTAAAACAACAAACCCAAAAAAAAATCCGCGAAATCAGGAAATAAATCAAACCGGGAAAGCAAGCACAAATACCTGTAATAGTGTCAGATACCCTGATACCGTTCTAGTATGAAGCATTCTCGCTTCTCGAAAATTTTCGTATAGGTAAGCAAGTGCAGCAGCACCCTATGCATATCCCCCGCTTGAGTTGAGGTCTCTAAAGCATTCAAGGTAGGCAACACTCACAACGAAGGAACACTTGTCGTTGAACAAGGTGCAACCCACCAAAAATAAAAAAAATGCTCTCGCGGAAAATTAATACTCGTTAGTAACTCACGAAGTTTTTATTGAAGTTATGTCGGTCTTAAGTAGTATATCATAGGATTAATCTGATGAATATTATGAGTAGATGTTACTTATCTGTTTGTTTGTGTTATGTGTTATTTGTGATTACTATTCATTTTGGATGACTGTGTGAGGAATGTGAGAAATTGATAAATGGTTACATTACGAATATTGAGGTTTACATTAGTGTTTAAGGAATTGACAAATGGTTATTACAGATAGTACTTTATCCAAGACTTTGATATTATAATAATGATACTTAATTGGAAAGCTAGGACTTATGAAGTGGAGATACCAATGTATAACATTAGAGATCATACAGACTTGTATGAGAATTTGAAGTCAATTGTCATGGGAATAGGTGCACAAGGATGATTTTTTGGTTGAACTACTACCAAATTTCCTTTGATTATTCTTGCCTTAATGTCTTAGTGACATAATCTTTAATTCCAAATTAACCTTTAATTTCTTAGTGGATTTAAGATTAAAATTAAGTTTTATAGTACAAGAATTCTCTTATTAAACTATTGCCTCTACAAGTAATTCAATTGGTTTCATGACCTGCATCTATCCCTAGACTATAATATCATGAATTTTTCATCTCAAGCATTTGTAAAGTCCACTTCCATTTCAAAATACAAATCGTAAAAAAGTTGAAAGTTGATCAAGTACTAAAAAATATTAAGCACGGAGATGAGAAAAATAATTTAATAAATCATTCATATAACTAAAAAGCAAATAAAAAATATAAAGTTTCATCTTGAACACAAGAAATAAAGATTAAAGAAGAATTACAAGAAAGATTCATGAATGATTCTTGATAAGACTCCTTCAATGGTGTTAGAACCAACCTCCTTTGAGTTTCTTTACTAGGACACAAGTCTTCAAACATCAAAATAGTCAAAAAGATACCTAGAGAGTGAGAAAAATGCATTTTGATGCATTCTACAACGTGTCATGTGCCCCAGACGCAAGCATTTGTGCTCTAGACGCACCTGGGCAGAAACAAGATGGGAAAATACTGTGAAAATGCGCCTTGGATGCAAGCATTTGCGCTTAAACATCAAAATAGTCAAAAAGATACCTAGAGAGTGAGAAAAATGCATTTTGATGCATTCTACAACATGTCATGTGCCCCAGACGCAAGCATTTGTGCTCTAGACGCACCTGGGCAGAAACAAGATGGGAAAATACTGTGAAAATGCGCCTTGGATGCAAGCATTTGCGCTTAAGACACACAACATTTGTTTTCTGACGTTTACTGCATGTTTCTCCTCATTTGAGTCTGATTTTGGTTCTAGTATCTTCGTGAAAGTTTTAGTTATGAATCTTATGTTTCATTTGCATTTGGTTTGACTCCAATTAGACATCTACAACTACATATATGACTAAAATACTCCACATAGATCATGTTGATTACTCACTAAAATTCAGCACTGCATTAAAATAAAGAAACAACGCACAACTACGAAAAATATTTACTTAATCAAGAAAATAAGAACCTAAACATGTCATTAAATCCAAGAACTAAAATCAACATAACTTATCAAATAACTTCTTAAGTTAACTAATGATTAAAGATAAATAAGAATACAAACAATGAAAAATATGCATATGATGAAGAGTTATCAGTTAAGATATAGTTGAAGTTTGCATTTTGAGTAGTTAACTTATGATCTTAAAGACATAAATTAAAAGATGAATTGATCTATATGTGATACTGGTTTGTTTGACATGACATAATATATTTCTATTTTTTACACCTATCTCCACTTTTATAATTATAAGTAAATCATAGCCCCTGTATTCTTGTACTCCTATTTTACCAATGGTTATGATTTGAGAGACACACTTGATGAGTCTATAGTGGTAGACTAGAACGCGACCCTAAGTTATATCCTTGAGAGTGATTTAGATAACCCATAAGAGAAATCTTGAGATACAAATCTTAGTGTATCTTATATTTTATCCAAATCTTGTTGAATAAAACCCTATAACCTTATGCTCAATAATCCATCCCAATTACATGATGAATAACCAAAGGCGGAAGCGTACCTGTGGGAATTGCCATTGATGAAATCCTGGGATGATGATGATAGAGCCAATGGGTTGGGTGATCTTCCTCAGCAAAACACCCTGAAGACCTTGCTCTCTTGATTGGGATAGAGAGAACCAGAGAGTTTTCTCTTTAGGGTTTGTGAAACTGAATAGTCTTGTTGTGTTTGCCTTAGGGACCACTACACCTATATATAACTATTATTAGTTATATCCCAAATTGCAGTATTTCTAATTCAGCCCCTCATTAAATTAGAAACTGTCTTGTATCTACACTATTAATTTTCATAACTATTATGCTCTTTAGCCATAAACTATTATATATTATTTGACCCCTAGTTTATTGGCTAATTATATAATGACCCTAATACATTTTATTAATTAATTACATATGTGACCCATAAATCTTACAATCTCCCACTGGTCACACATGTATCCTTAGGAGTGTGTTAGACTTTATGACGTCCAAAATGTCATTATAATTACCTTGAGCATAATCCAAATTTTCCCGTCCATTAATCATATCAGCACATGGAACCAAAGAGGCTTTCGTCATAATAAGCATAACTAAACCCATCAATGATCACCCGTACTGACACAACTAAATGACATAGACCCATTATGAAAAGTGTAGCATGAAAATTACATGAAGTTGGTCAATGCATGTCAATTTTCAACTGGTCCTACTTTACCGAATGAGATCATATGTACAAAGTAACCAAAACTGAATATTTTAAACTTTATTTCTGATCAGAAAATCCAAATACAATATATTTGTATTTTACAATTAAACATAGAACATAAATTACATAATAGACGAAACTCCCACTAAAATCAAGATTCCTCAAACTGTAGCACACCCATGTGAGCAGTATGCTCATGAAAGACCTTGGGTGGTAGACCTTTAGTGAGCGGATCCGCAATCATGGAGTTTGTCCCTAAGTGTTCTATGGATATATGTCCACTTTGTACCTTCTCTTTAACAACTAGGAACTTAATGACAATGTGTTTTGACTTGGTTGAGCTCTTATTATTGTTAGAATACAGGACTGCTGATCTATTGTCACAATACAACTTGAGTGGTCTTTCAATCCCTTCAACTATTTGCAGCCCTGTCACAAAATTTCTCAGCCAAATGTCCTGGTCAGATGCCTCATGAATTGCTACGAATTTTGCTGCCATGGTTAATGAAGCAGTAAGACCTTGCTTGGCACTACGCCAAGAAACTGCTCCACCAGCTAACAGAAATACATAGCCTGAAGTTGATCTTAAGTTGTCTTGGCATCCTGCAAAATCCGAGTCAGAGTACCCAGTGATCTCTAACTGGTCTGACCTCCTATATGTGAGCATGTAGTTTCTTGTTCTCTTCAAATATCTCATGACCCTCTTGGCTGCTTTCCAATGGTCAAGACATGGATTGCTTAAATATCTGCCTAAAATCCCTACTATGAACGCTATGTCTAGACGCGTACATACTTGGGCATACATAAGACTCCCTACAGCTGAAGCATAAGGGATCTTTTGCATTTCTTGAATTTCCAAACTTCCCTTAGGGCACTGTTTGAGACTAAACTTGTCTCCCTTAGCAACTGGGGTGTCCCCTGGTTTGCAATCCTGTAACCCAAACATTTTGAGAACCTTATCGATATAGCTCTTTTGTGACAATCCAAGAATACCTCGAGATCTGTCTCGGTGTATCTGAATTCCTAATACAAAAGAGGTGTCACCAAGATCTTTCATCTCAAAATGCTTTGATAGAAATTTCTTAGTTTTGTGCAACATGCCTATATTGTTAGTGGCAAGCAGTATGTCATCAACATACAAGACCAGGAAAATATGTCTGCTCCCACTGAATTTATGATACACACAATCATCAATTGTATTCATCTCAAAACCAAATGAGATAATTACTTGATGAAATTTATGGTACCATTGACGAGAAGCCTGTTTTAGCCCATAAATGGATTTTCTTAGTTTGCACACCATATTCTTTGGGTCTCCCAACACAGTTTTTTGGCTGCACCATATAGATCCTCTCATCAATGTCGCCATTGAGAAACGCTGTCTTTACATCCATTTGATGAAGCTCCAAATCAAAGTGAGCAACAAGAGCCATGATTATTCTTAAATAGTCCTTCGATAAAACCGGAGAGAAAGTCTCTTTATAATCAATCCCTTCCTTTTGAGTATAGCCCTTAGCCACAAGACGTGCCTTATATCTCTCCACATTACCATTGGAATCCCGCTTGGTTTTAAAAATCCATTTGCAACCAATGGGTTTCACTCCTTCAGGTAATGAGATAAGTTCCCAAACTGAATTGTCTTGCATAGACTTATACTCCTCATTCATTGCTTCGATCCACTTATCTGAATGGGAATCTTGCATGGCTTGATGAAAATTAACTGGGTCGCCTTCTGTCATGCCAACATTTTCCTCTACCTCATTGATAAATACTACATAATCATCCGAAATAGCATTTTTCCTTTCTCTAGTGGATCTCCGCAATGGAGCTGGCTCTTGAGGCACTAGTTCTTGAGGATCTTGAATTTGATCTGGATATTGTTCTTCTTGAACAACCAGATCATCTTGAGTTTGTTCAATAATGGGAAAGTCAACTGGTGGAAGAATCAGTTTTCGAATTGTTACCGATTCTTCCTCAAAGACAAAATCTTTAACCTTAATCTTCCCCCCAAACTCAATATCCTCAAAGAACGTTGCCATTCCTGTCTCAAAAATTGTTCTCAAATTAGGATCATAAAATTTATAGCCCCTTGATTTTTCTGAGTACCCTATAAAATAGCTGCTAATTGTTCAGGGTTCAAATTTCTTTTCATTCGGCCTATAAGGCCTTGCCTCAACTGGACATCCCCAAACATGAAGGTGCTTCAGACTAGGCTTACGCCCAATCCAAAGCTCATAAGGTGTTTTAGCCGCTGCCTTAGTTGGTACTCTATTAAGAATGTATTCTGTTGTTTTTAATGCCTCTCCCTAGAGTGACTCTGGCAAGGTGGAATGACAAATCATACTCCTTACCATATCCTTAAGAGTCATGTTTCATCTTTCAGCTACACCATTCATGATGGGTGACCCCGGCATAGTGTATTGTGGGACGATTCCACATTCAAGGTTTCATTATAGTTAGCCACAGTTTCCAACAAATAAAGATTATCATAACCAGAAAGTAAATCGGTTCCAACAACATTCAAATTTAAAGACAAAGTAAATTCTTTATTCCCGAATGAACAATAATATCCTGATTTGTCCAAATAAGAAATAGAGACCAAATTCCGTCTAAATGACGGTACAATAAAAGTGTCTTCTAAATCCAAATAATGACCGGAACTTAATAATAATCTAAATTTTCCTATGGCTTCAACTTCTACCTTCTTCCCATCTCCTACATAGATGCATCTTTCAGTATTACTAGGCTTTCGGAAGTTCATGCAACCCTTTCTTAACACGCCAAGCGTGATATTTGGCATAATCCTTCTTCACATGTCCAGGACTCCTGCAGAAGAAGCAGTTGTTATCCTTAGTCTACTTCTTTTATTCTAGACCCTTAGCAGCAGCTTTGTTCTTGGGCTCCTCAATTCTTTTCCTTTTGCCCTTGTCTTTAGAGATGCTAGTCCTTAGTCTTCAGCCTGTCCTCTTCTTGCACACATAATGAAATGAGCTCATTAAGAGTCCATTTCTCCTTTTGACAGTTATAAGTCACCTTAAACTGACTGAATTGCGAAGGAAGAGACAGCAATACTAAATGAATGAGTAAGTCATCTGACAACTCAAGCTTTAGTCCTTTAAGCTTAGAAGCAATGTTGGACATCATCATAATATGCTCTCTTATATTTCCCTTGCCTTGATACTTCATGGAAATTAAATTTTGAAGCAAATAACTTGTTTCAGCCTTATCACTTTTTTCAAAGCGTTTTTCCATCTCAACAAGGAAATTTTTAGCTGTAACTATCTCATCCGAGACAACACCTCTAAAGACCTCAGGAATGCCACGCTTTATGATCGTAAGACTTATGCGATTTGAGCGATCCCATTTCTCATACTCTAATTTTTCCTCATAAGAACTAGAGTCCTTAGGAGTAGGGGGTCGTTCAATTCTTAATGCAAGGTCTAGATCCATGCAGCCAAGAACGATCAGAATGTTCTCTTTCCATTCCTTAAAATTTGTCCCATCAAGGACAGGGATAGAACTCAAATTTGCAGATATGGAAGCAATAGATGCTGTGAATTAAATAAAGAACGAAACTTAGAAACTCACATTATAGGAAAATAAATCAATAAATAAATAAATACATATGTTCAAATCATGGAATTTAACCCATTTCAAGATACCCAGTGCACCATTGGTGTCAAGTCTTTGGAGAGTAACACCAACTGCTAGTAGTACTCTTGTTACAACGATCAACTATTGACAATAAGACTTGTTAAACAATAAACCTTCCTTTGGGCCGATTTACTGCTCACATGTATACCAAATAATTGTCACACATTTATCATTGCAGGTGTACATGTGATTCTGCCAAATATTAACCTTCCTTTGGGCCGGTCAATACCCGCATGAATAAACATATACACAGCCATTTGAAACTCTTCACGAGCAATTTAGACAAGAGAGGTCACTTTGGAGACATCAAGTTTCAATTAACTCATTCAAAATGTCAAACTTGACTTGAACATATATTTATTATATCCAAATAAAACAATATTTAAAAAAAATATTGTTCACTAATATAAACTGTGTTTAACAAGTGATAAATATACTACCAAATTAAAATGAAGGTGTACATAAAAATAAAAATGGAACAGGAAAGGCATGTCTGAAAGCCATGAGTGATAAACAAAATAGTTGAATGCATCAAAAAAAAAAAAAAAAAAGCAGATGAATTTATTTGCATAAAAATACAGCATGTGATGCATCAAAAATAAGGGTCATTATTGTCATTTTATTGATTTGCATCTCCATTCCCACTTTTTTTTTCCCAATATGGGAGGAAAGGTTTTTGAACATGGAACCCATCCAAATTAAACTTTCCTTCCTCTTTGACAAAACAACCAAACAGTGGAACCCCAATTTCCAAAAAAAAAAAAACTTCTTATCCTGTGCTTTACGTCAATCCACTTTCATCAGAACCAAACAATGCGTAAAAGTTTTCTTCCAATTACTGATACAAACTCCTAAAGGCCACTGTGGAAATTGCCATTGATAAAATCCTGGGATGATGATGATAGAGCCAATGGGTTGGGTGATCTTCCTCAGCAAAACACCTTGAAGACCTTGCTCTCTTGATGGGGATAGAGAGAACCAGAGAGTTTTCTCCTTAGAGTTTGTGAAACTGAATAGTCTTGTTGTGTTTGCCTTGGGGACCACTACCCCTATATATAACTATTATTAGTTATATCCCAAATTGCAGTATTTCTAATTCAGCCCCTCATTAAATTAGAAACTGTCTGGTATCTACACTACTAATTTTCATAACTATTATACTCTTTAGCCATAAACTATTATATATTATTTGACCCCTAGTTTATTGGCTAATTATATAATGATCCTAATACATTTTATTAATTAATTACATATGTGACCCATAAATCTTACAAATCTAACTTCTTGTAAATTAGAACTCGAGTTAAATAATAATAAATGTTGAGAGTAGAAAAGATGAAACCAACTACTTAATGTACCCCATTCTTGTAAAAAAGGTAAAAAAGAAAGTATATCTATTAAATTGAGGAATAGTGAACTATTTAACCATTGAACTAAAATACCCTTAATGCTTTTGGCATCTAAAATTAGTCGAAAGTGAAGGAGTATTTGTACATGAGGACAACAGGGTAATTTTGATGTGTCATTTCATTGAGTACCGCGAAAATCCAATTTGTTGGAAGCACATAGTTGAAGGGTGGTTCTTCATTCGACTCTTATCCACTCTATCCCATATATGTAAGGACCAGCATAGCAACCATTTTTCACTTTTCCGCTTCTAAAATCATGGCCGAAGCTATCATCGGTTTCACCGTTGTCAAGTCACATATTCATAGCTCATGTCTTCATACAAAGAGATTTGAAGTGAACTCATCTTCAAGATTGGTAAATGCTCCTTAAGTTTCATTCTCTTGAGATTCATGTGTTTAGTTTCAAAGCTGAAAGATGAATGTGTATGTTTTTCTCTTGCAGCCTAAGCACCCTTCAAACTCTACCCTTTTCCACAGGTCATCACAGGTAAGTATTTAAAATTCATCTTTAAAATAATTATATATTAGAGATTAATTTTCATTTTATTCGTATTTAGTTTTCAATAATAATTCATTTTTTTTTCTCTAATAATTATCATTATAGGTGTAGCAAAACCATGTTTAGTAACAATTTTAACGATTGTTTATATTTGTAAATAAGGTTTTAAAGGGCAACAAAAAAAGAACATCTTTGTCTAAAGTGAATGGTTTACCAGATTGGCCATTGATGGCAATTATAGTAGAACAAATGGAAGGACAGAGAGATCTTATAACGGAGAAAACAATTTGGCATCTAAGTGATCAACAAATAAAGAATGTTTGTAAGTTTCAATATTATTTCAAACAAATATTAATGTTTTTTGGTTTTTCTTTTTTAACTCATGATTTTTTGTTTTTCTTAGAAGTGTAAATTTGATTTCTTATTGGCACCTTTTAATCATTTTTGCAGACTCTTGGTACATAATGTTCACCGTTTGGGGATGCTTATTCTTTGGTGCCATGAAGGTAAAGTTCTGTTCCTTTGTATTCATGTTTTATAAGAATTTATATGATTCTATATTTGGTTTATAATGGTGAAAACTAACTTAGAACATTTTATATATGATTTAGGACCCATATTACGATTCAGAAACGTATAGGGGTGATGGAGGAGACGGCACTGGCAACTGGATCTATGAGAAGGTATTTATTTTTCATGTGACTTTGTTATATCTGTCACTAAAAGACTAAAACAGGGGGCCACAAAGCAAATCCTGTACTTCATAGAATATATATAAAAAGTTCCAATTGGAAACAGAGGAGAAACAATTTAAATTATGGGAATTTTGTGTTTTTGCAGCAAGAGACAATGGAAGCAGAGGCCAGGGAGGCTCTGTGGCGTGAGGAGTTGATTGAGGAAATAGAACAAAAAGTTGGAGGGTTGAGAGAAATTGAAGAAGCTGGAAAGAAGGAGCAACTTGTCAAGTGATTTTTTTCTACATTAATTAATGCACGCCTATGCTTAATGCCATCCTTTAAGCAAGTGATCCTTCATTATTATGTATATACAACTACACCACCAGGACAAAAATCTTATTCTTCAAATGTACTGTTAAGCCACGTTTTATTTCTTTGAATATAAAATTGCAATATAAATTAATGGGCGGGATGGATTTTTTCTTTATACTCGAATAGTTTATTCAAGACTTGCTTAGACATGTAGTAATTTTTCTATGACTCTAAGGGTACATAAACCAATCTAGAAAAAATGGAACATAAAAGTAAAAGAAACGACATCGTTCTTCACATGTTGCTCCTCTCTTGAAATCCTTTAAGAGGGAGATCTTTAGAATGTTAGGTACTTGAAAGCAACACTAGCTGCTTTAGAAAAAAATGTCATTAGCCACTTATTGAGAGTTAAAATCAACCTGAAATTTAAGATTCTCTTCATTAGTAAATTCAATATGATCGTTTGAATTTGTATGAATCAAACCTACGTGATAATTAGACTCACAATACTCATTGGTTAACAAGCTCCTTTTGTGGTCAAATCCCAAAATAAGTGGTAGAATATCTTTCTCATTGACGGAAGTGGAAACATTAGAATTCGTGTTTGTGCAACAAGTAGTGTTGATGAACACCACTAAAGCTATCAAAAAAAGCTCTAAACTTCAAAGCCTTTTTTAGTTTTTTTTTCTTATTAAGCCCTTAATATTATGTCTCCTATTAAAATAATTTTTGTTAAAGTATGGGCCCATTATTTCATGGGACTTCAAGGGTTTATAGACCTCAATACTAGGTACTAGAAATCAATCCACTAACACAAATTTCTAGTTTATGTTTCAACAAATGTATACCCTTTCATGTAAACTTTGCTAATTTTATTAATATTGCAAACAATGTCAGTAATTAACAAACAAATACTCTCCAGAAAATTTAGGAGGTATAGTTTTAAGAAATAAATTTTAATTTAACAAACAATAAATTATGTATTTCTATTTCTACAAAAACACTTCGAATTTAAAAAAAGTGACAACTACAGTTATCAACATGTAACTTATTTTAACATATCAATAATACCTCAAAATTTGTAAAGTTTGTGCTCAAAATGTAATAAATGACTCAAGTTTCTATTCCAAAAATAAACTTTCATAAAGGATTACTACATTTAAAGTCGTGATCAAAATACTAAACTTATAGTTAAAATTGGGATTGCTGTTTCTAACACAAAAATATACATCTTCCTAGTACAGTGATTTATTACACATAGTGAAACTTGTCAAAATCTATTGAATTTTAATATACAATATACAAAAAAACTATAGGAACAGTTTCATATTTTTACTTTCATAAAAATCAATACATAAAATTTTAGTTTATTATGCACACTAATCATAGTTTTTTGAAAAACACACAATAAAATTGTTCAAAATTGTAGTTTGTAATAATTATGTCTGAAGGGTCAAAAGAACTTATTAAATTTTGAAATTATAATTGGAGATAGAAAATCCATTTCAAAATTCAAAACCAATAAATTAAAATTATTCACGCACTAGGATTGGTTTACATAAAAAATTCTGCAACCTAAAAACCATTTCTACAAGCATTATTATCATAAAAAAAATAAAAATAAAAAATTATCCAATCTCCTTAACACTTTGAAAATCATTTCTAACTACAACTATAAAGCTGTAGTAAACAACGAAAGTGACAAAATAAATAATAAAAGTAGTAAAAAATATCTTACTTGTGATGGCGAGTTTTTATCATATTCCTTTATGACTATTAAACTGATTTACGTCAATTTAAATTTGCGTTTGATTTGACAAAAAAAATTTGTTGTCAAGATTCTAACTCTCTTAGAGAATTTATACATTTTTAGTTTTCTTTTGATATGTTCACTGCTCTTTTCAGAATGTGGTGGTAATTAAACATCCCTTTTTCTTTATAAACTAATGATATCACTTAAGGTGTTTTTCTTTTGATTTTCATGAAGTGTCAATCAATGAAGGTTTATCATATGATCATTATTGGGACATCTTCTTCATCATCATCTTCTTTAATTCAAATCATTTTCTTTTTATACTCAAAAATATATCTATTGGAAATAGAGTCGTTTAGTTATTTGTCATTTTTCAATAATACAATGAGTTGTTGAGAGAGATGTACTATTCGTAACGCCATAAATATTCAAGGTTGTATTGTACTGCTTAGAGGAATTAATCTCCATTGATGTTTTAATAAGTGGATCACTTTGTATATAGATGATTTAAGTGATTATGTCATTGTTGACATCACTAATTTCTTGTGACTCTCAATTTGCGATCTTATAAATATACAATTAGAAATATAATGTTAGTACTCCTATACAATATAACATTGTATTATTAAGGTTTTTATAGACATACAATTAGTTTTAGACTTACTTAAATATTCTACTACCTTTATGAAATTGAGTTCTTATAGACATACAACTAATAATAGACTTACATAAATATTCTACTACCTTTATGAAATTGAAGTGACACGTAATTACTTACAAAATTTTTAAAAAATTACATGCGTTTTTTTTAACTTTTTCAATAATGTATAACTATATTATTAATATTTAACAATTTTACTCTCTCGTTATAAAATTTATCTCTTTTATATATCTATATATATAATGAGTATGATAACTAATATCATTTTGATTAAAATCTTTCGATGTTTGGAGATAGTGGGAGTTTGTTATAGCATTTTAAATATTACGACAATTCTTAGATTACATATTTTTTATTTGTTAATTTACTATGTTGACCATATTCATCATTCTCCTGTTAAATGTAACTGGTTAAGATGTATGATTTTGGTTTCACTATCAGAATTATTATTCTTATATTTTATTAATTAATTAATGATCTCCAATTGGGAGAATTATTGAATTTTATGAATTGTATTAATTAATTAAATAAAATATATAATAAATAAACTGACTATTGTTTTCTTTAATGCACTTATATCATAAATTACAAATGACTTGTGATGTGTTGTGTTATTCTTTGGATAATTGTTTTTGAAATTTGTCTATGATTCAGATAATATGATCAAACGTTCTTTACTTAATTAAATTATAAGAATATATATTATCTTGCTATATAGGTAAAATCTATTATATATATTTAAAACAAACTCTCTGCCACCTCATATTAATTCCTTTCACATGTGTAAACATATCTCACCTCAGCAAAAAAATACATGTATATGATGTTAGAGAGTTCTGTGTTTTTATGATCATATATTACAATTAATGACTTCGATAATTTTAATCATGATCATTGTGGTGATTGTGAAATTTTTTATTTTAAATTGGATACATTAAAATTTTAATTTACAAATATTCAAACTATTAATAATATTAATAGAGTAATCATAATCATGAACATTTTGGTTTCAAAATCAAAATCTAAAATTTATAACAATTCGATTACAAAATATTAATTATCAGACAATTATAAATATACATCAAATACATATAATTACATATAAATTACTTTAATTTCATGTCAATTAACACTATAAAACAATAAATTTAATTTAATTAATTTCAGTAAGATAAAACTGACAAAAATTCAAAGAGACATTAGTTTGTCCATCATTTCTAAATATTTATATACTATATATATTTATCAATATTCAAAGTAGAAAATCAAATACAAATATTTTTTGTTCTCTCACTTGATCATTTTATTCATCGATCTTTGTGGTAATTGTGAATTATTTTTTTAAATCGGATATATTAGATTTTTAGTTTACAAACATTCAAACTATTATTAATACTAATAGAGTAATCATAATGATTAACATTTTAGTTTCAAAATCGAAATCCAAAATTTATAACAATTCAGTTATAAAATATTAATTATCAAACAATTATAAGCATACATCAAATACAAATAATTGCAATTTAATTACTTTAATTTCATGTCAATGAACACTATAAAACAATAAATTTTATTTTATTAATTTCAATAAAATAAAATGGACCAAAATTCAAAGAGATATGACTTAGTCCATCATTTCTAAATATTTATATATTATATATATTTACCAATATTCAAAGTAGAAAAACAAATGCAAATATTTTTTTGTTCTCTCACTCGCTTTACAGAACAAAAACTCCACATATCTGAAATACAAACTTTGCAAAATAAATTCAAATGGACTATACTCTTCTTAAACATGTTAATGATCAGTGCGACAATTGGAGTAACAAAGTTTGAGTTGTTCGTACGTGTACTGTCTACACATACAAAGTGATGATGAATCAATCTCTTTAGACATTATTTTGTTGGATGAAAAGGTATACAAACACAATGAAACACCTTTGCATGATAAACTTATTAGGTTGTCACCTTATTGAGAAAGCAAATATATTTAAATCTTTTCGAATAACTCTGAAATTATTTGACTTTAACCCACATGAAACACCTTTGCATGTGACAATCTAGAAAGAACTTCTCTCAAATTTCAAAAATAATATGCAAGAAGGTGATATATACAACATAAAACATCTAAAAATATCACCGGTAAATGATTCTTATAGACCTATCATAGGAACAAAGAAGGCCTTATTTTTTAAAACAGCGATTGTAACAAAAATCCAAGAACCAAAAATTATCATTCAAAATCATTACTTTGAGTTTACTTCCTTCAAATCACTAGCATAGAGATTGGGAGATAAAGTAAATCTAATAGGTAATAATTCTTTCAATATAAAATTCAAATTATAAACTATGAAAGAAACATCATTTGGTACTAACTATTTTTTTGAATTGCATACATCATTGGAAACTAGAATCATTGGAGATGAGGATAACTAGGAACCCAAGTCACCGCAACCGATAAAGTCCATCTCAAATAGCAAAGGGGATATAAAACAAAAATGTAAAGTACATGAAAATTTTAAGTATGGAGGTAAGGATAATGATAAGGAGAAAGATGACAACCCATTATTCAAACAAAAAATCAAGGTACAACAAATCAATAAAAATATTCTCATATCATCATTAGATGAAGAGACAATCAAGACAATAGTTACAAAAAAAAAAAAAGATTGTGGTCAAACATATTACATCCTCTGTGTAAAATACATGAAGAAGTGAAATACGGAGATCAGGATAATGATAAGGAGAAACATGACAAGCCATTATCCAAACAAAAAATCAAGGTATAACATAGCAATAAAAACATTCACATTTCATCATGAGGTGAAGAGACAATCAAGACAACAATTACAAAAAAGGAAGATTATTGTCGAGTATATTACATCTTCTAACAAAGAGTTTGTCCTTCTACATACCTTAAGGAGAACCAAAAAGAATAAACCGAAAGAAAAACAACTGGGGGTGTAATGAAATGGATTGATCCAGAAAAATAAAAATAAAAGACTTAAAATCGGGATTACAAGACAAATTTATTTTCAATAATTTCACTTTAATCATTTTTAATTTAAGTAATAAAGTAATATATTTTGTAACTCAATTGTATATCAATTGAGTCTATATCCTAGTTTCAAGTATCAAATACATTACTTCCACAATTGACATATTCATCACTCTTAATATTAATATGTTATTTCATTTATTCAAGTTATTTGTCTAACATCGGTATTTCACTTCTATAAATTATATTGGTATAATTGTATATATATAAATATGTCATTAGAAATATGTCTTCACAAGGCAATTATAACATGCAATCATAATTGGAAATTAATGATAGATAATGGCTAGTTTTATGCAGTTTGAATTTTACATTGATAAAAGTGAAAAATACCAATTTGAATTATTGATCGTAACACAATCACTATTTTATGGGGTATCTGTTATGTATAAATTGAATAGTTTGACTTAATGCAAAGCTCAAAGAAACAGAGGTTCGAGCGAAACATTAGGTACCAAGACTTTAGGGACAAATGGAAAACGTTGGTTTCTGAAGGCTGATACTTGGAAAGTTTTTTGCATTAGAAATGTAATAAGGACACTACGAAGTAATTAAAGAAGTTGAAAGAAAAACACATATGTAATGCCAAACATGGATTAGCCGTTGCAACATTTAGTCTATAAATAGGAGTTTAATTGTCAGCTTTAAGGAACAAACATTTCATTTATAGAAAATTGAATTGCTTAAAAGATGTACATATCTACTTTGTTTGGATTCTCAATTCGCTTGATTTTTTTAATGTTAATGGATGTCCATATTTTTAATTAATTCAATTATTTCTTTCTTGTGACTCTACTTTTGTTGTTTATTCATTTGCATTTTTGCTTTGAGTTTTACAATTAGTTAATTAATTGATTTCATAAATCTATCAACTTAGAAATTATAAGAAGTTAATTCGAGTTATAAATTAATTTTTAAATTTATTTATACATATATTACAATGCTTTTTTTATTTTAAATAACAATATTGTATCTTTTAACAATACTAGATAATATATGCAACGTTTAAAAACGTTGTAAAGGGCTTAAAAAAGCGTTGTAAAAAATTATTTTTAGTATTGTGGTAGTTTTAAATATTTTTGTCTACAACATTAGAGAGAGAGTGGGAGAGAAATGTTTCATTAGAAAATATAAAAGTTTTATGATATTTTTTTTATTGTTATTTTTTT
Organism: Cicer judaicum; assembly: GCA_037974835.1. NCBI lineage: Eukaryota > Viridiplantae > Streptophyta > Magnoliopsida > Fabales > Fabaceae > Cicer > Cicer judaicum. The sequence goes on along the minus strand of JBBPBS010000577.1, from coordinate 1,674,652 downwards.
TAATTATTTATTTTCTAACAATTCAAATACACTCATAGTTTATATAGAAACTCTAAACGCAACCAAATAAATAGTAAATTGTTTTATTACCGTTCTTTACCAAGAAAAAGTCAAAATATCTGGACAAAGTATATACTTCTTGTATGTATAATATAAAAGTTAAAGTGAACATATATTTTGAGAAGATTTTACTATCAATTTCTTTTATAATTTTAGAACGTTGCATTGGTAACTTATGTCATCGAGCATTTTTAATGGTTTGTGCTACATTTAACTTTCATAGCATCAAATTTTGTTTGTATGTGAAACATCTGGGCACTAACTAACCAAACCAGCTGTTGAAAGATTTTGGGAATCTTTGAATATACAAATTCTCTTAGAATGCACTTTTGTCACAAATACGTTTCAATCTTTGAAATTGATCGCATCAAAAGAAATATGAAATAGTGATAGGGTGCGGCTACGTGCACTGCCATAAACCCACCACATTTAAATTCCTTTTTGTATATCTCGACAATAATCTAACACGTTCATCATTGTCACTTTTGCGTTTCTTTGTCAAGCTTACACCTTTTTCCCTATTAACTACACCTTCATGTCTTATTAAGAGTTCGAAGAGTCTTCCACCGATTAGTAAATACAAGTATAGAACATTAGAGTCACTCCCTAGATGCTCCTTTTTGTTCGCATTTTTGTTGTTGTTAACTTTCTTATTGGTCAACTTGTGTATATTAAGGAATATCATTGATGCGCAAGATAAATAAAAATGTGATTAAATAGAATAATGATCGGATAAACGTTATTATTATGCCTTATTTTGAGAGATATATAATAATTAATAAGATAATAATATTTTATTATCATGAACAATTATTTATTAATTTTTATTTTTAAATTAATTTATTATATTTTTCAAATATTATAATTTAACAAAAAATAATATAAAAGTTAAATAAAAGTAATAAGATAATTTTATATTTAAAATTATCTATTAACACTACTAAATAAATAATTAAAATTAAAAAACCAATCATGAATGATAAAATATTTTATCTGTTAAATAATTTAAATAAAGATATGATATATATAAGTAAATTATATTTATTTTAGAATTTGAATTAATTTTTATAATTTTGTAATTTTGAATACTAATTTATTCAATCATAAATA